>JAYESD010000001.1:177312869-177735590 GCA_036927565.1 Tuctoria greenei
TTGTATTTATTCGGTTATAATTCTCACGACTGTCACATGATGATGACAATTTTCCTTGCCATTGCAATAAGAGTCATCAAACCTGAGCATATAAAAGTTGTCATCACACATTTGTGTTACTTCTTCAATGCGGTATCGTAAAAAGGTGATAACACATGAAGATTTAGACTACCTGAGAACATACATCGTCGAGACAATGTGCAATCTTGAGATGTGTTTCCCACCATCCTTTTTCGATATGCAAGTACACCTAATCATACATCTTGTTGATCAGATAAAAGCATTGGCGCCACTATATTTACATCATATGTTTTTGTTGGAGAGATATTTAGGAGTATTAAAAGGTTATGTGCAGAACCGAGCTCACCCAGAGGGTTCAATTATGGAAGGATACACTACTGAAGAAGTGATTGAGGGTTGCGCTGATTACATCAAAGATGGAAAACCGATAGGTGTGCCTATACCGGTACATGAGGGTAGACTACGTGGGAGAGGCAAAGTGGGTAAGAAAACTTTTATTGTTCAAGATTACAAGAATGTACACCGTGTACATTTTGGTGTACTACAATAGCTCGCAATAGCCGAGTCGTACATCGAGGAACACCAAATTGAGCTTCGTGATAAAAACCAAGACCGCACAGAGGACTGGATCATGAAAGAGCACAGAAGATGTTTCACTGAATGGTTAATGGACAAAAATATACCATACGGAAACACAATAGAAGAGGCAACAATAAAGAAGTTAGCTTCTGGACCATCTGCTTTGGTGACATCATGGCAAGCATATGACATCAATGGTTACACATTTTACACTAAAGAAAAAGATGGTAAGAGTGTTGCACAAAATAGTGGTGTTCGTATTGATGCTTATGATTCACAAGGGCAGGAGACCACATACTTCAGGTTCATAGAGGAAATATGGGAACTCGATTATGGCGAAAGAATGGTAATGTCCGTATTTAAGTGCCAATGGGTCAAACATCCTGATGGTGTGAAAGTGGACAATTACGGGTTGACACTAGTAAACTTGAATAATGTGGGTTATAAAGATGACTTGTAGGTTCTCACCGATAATGTTGCACAAGTTTTTTATGCTCAAGATCCAAAAACCGAGAAGATGCACGTAGTTGTTTCTGGAAAGCAAAATATTGTTGGGGTTGAGAATGTAGGAGATAATGAATAGGAATATAATCAATATGAAGAGATGTACCTTTTCACCGAACCAGAAAACATCAAGCGTGTAGAGAGAAGCATTAAAAAGAATTTGAAACCCTATATGCGAGAAGATGTCAATGCTGAAAAAATGTATATAGCAATGCGAGATGATATATATATTGTATATATTTGTATCTTCTAAAACCAACTTAGGACAATGTTCTATTTCAGATTTAGATAGCATGTTTCAAACATTATTAAATTCAGCTTCTGTTTCGAGCTCCTGTCAAGCTAATCCCTTCACAGCAAGCTCTTTTAGATGCAAGTAACACTCGAGACTCATCATTTGGATTGCTAAAAGATTCAATTGAAGTCCGACGGTACTTCCGGTCTACTTGAGGGCTTATTTGGATAGGAGTACACCCAAACAAGCCCTGCAAGATTTCTTTCTCTTCTCTCCATTTTGATAACTTATGAAGATGCTACTATATCAGTTCTAATGGCTGAATATATTGACTACAAATCAGTACCATCTCTCTTAGTGCTTTACACAAGCGACAAAGTGTACAACTTCAATCACAAATCTTGCTTTTACCATTTTCAAAGGAATTTGACCTTAATCTTTCAAGTATAGATTTATCAATAATTGAAGCTTCTTCATCAGACATGTTAATGACAGCTACAAGTGAAGGGTGTGTCGAAGCTAATGAAATCTCAATGGGACTGAAGATAAAGAGATGCTGCATATGAGTGACAATGTCCAGGTTAGACAACATGAAGCTTCAGAGTAATCCATGGTGGCTTCAGAGTAATCCACGGTGGCATGATTTCTGATTTTGGCCAAGGTTATGCTTGCCCCAACAAGTGTTATACCCTCACAACATGCCTTGGTTGATGCAAGTATAACTTTGGCACCACTTTTCATGTTGTTGAAGGTTGTCATCATAGCTTCACGCTGTTTAACCTGGACATTGCCACTCATATGTAGGATCTCTTTATCCTCAGTCCGATTTAGATTTCGTTAGCTTCGACACATCCTTCACTTATAACTGCCATTAACATGTGTGATAAGGAAGCTTCACTTATTTGATAAATCTATGCTTGAAAGATTAAAGTTAAATCCCTATGAAAGTGTAAAAACAAGATTTGTGATTGAAGTTGTTCGCTTACTCGCTTGTTTGAAGCACTAAAAAAGTAGGTACTAATTTCTAGTCAATATATTTAGGAATTGAAACTGATAAAGAAGCATCTTCCTAAGTTTTCAAATGGACAGAGGGAAAGAAATCGTTAAAATAGATGGGAAAATCCTTCCATGGATCCTCAGGCTTCAAATTGATGCTTTCAACAATTAAAATGATGAGCCACGGGTGTTACTAGCATCTACAATAGCTTGCTGTGCAGGGATTAGCTTGACAGGAGCTTAGCAGCATGAGAGGCGATTGGTAAGTAAAACCCGCCTAAGATAAACATCTTCTCAGACGGTTATTAAGTACCAACCGCGTGTGAAAAATTTAAAAACCGACTGTGAAAAACTGACGCCTATACAAAGACCCCTCGCCACAGTCGAAATGTAACCAGTCTACACCGCCGCCCAGCCTGCACTGTCGCACTGCCGCTCAGCCCGCACTGTCGCGCTGACGCCCAGCCCGCACTGCCGCTCCGCCGCCAAGCCCCACGGAGGCACGCCTCTGCCCAGTCCCACATCGCGCCACAAGGTACCTAAGTAAATTCTCATAGTTTCCTTACTATGCATTGCATGCTACCTTTTTCTTTGTATATTTTCATAAGCTGCCAGTTTTGTGTGTTGGTATATAGATTGTGTCCTTTTGCATTTATGTACATATGCGTTTGGACTCAATAATTTGGAAGTCTGGTCTTTTAGATATTGATGTCTCGAGCGTGTATCTGATTGAAGGAGGAGCGCTTGGCGTGGCGCAAGAACCATCCCCATGTATGTACATATGGCACACCGGTTGCATAGTTGTATATACATATGTATCTGCAATGGACTGATGAACTTAACTGTAGTTTTGTTTTTCCGTCTTGTTTGTTTTTGGTATTTTCAATTTCTCTGTTTAGGGTTTCTCTGCGAAGCCTGAATTGGGAGATTTATTGAAGTTGCAGTGCATCGTCCCCGATAAAGAAGGGGTAAGTCATGAAGAACAAGCACAATATGAGTTTAACCATCATCCTCCTATTAATAAATTTCTTTTGCAGACTGAATGAGAAGATGGTTACTACCCCCTAACAATCTCCTTCTCTGAGGACTATCCCTTGGTGCCTCCAAGATGCGCCTTTCCAAGTGGGTTCTTCCACTCAAATGTCCATCGTTTGGGAGCACTCTGCATCGGGATTCTTGATCAAGAGACTGTAAAATAGACCTATTTTGCTCATGTAATTAATACTTAATTGTGGTCGAACTTATTTGAACTGGTTTCTTATATTGCTTAAATTATATTTCGTAGGGGTGGTGCGGTGGTTTTACCATCAAAACTATACTACTTGAAGTTCAGCGTTTGCTGCATCAGCCAAATGTGTTCGATATTGAAAATGATTGCTATAATCTACTTATCAAGGTTAGATGACACTTTTACTTGGTGACCAATGTAGGTTATTCATTCCTCCTTCGACATTTGTTAATTTAAATAATGTCAATATTTTCAGGATCCAGCGGAATATAAGAGACGTGTTCGGGAGCAAGCAGGACAGTACAATTTAGATTGATCGATGGGAGCTTCAGGAATATGTTTAAATTCGAATTTAGTTTAGAGGGCACGCAATGTATGATCTATGGAATTCATCGAGTTGTGAATTCCCTCTGAATTGCAATGTCTTTTGCGTTTGTTTATCCTTGTATTCCAATTAAATCACTTAATTGTAATATTATTGCGTTTTTTATCCCTGCAACGGACGCTCACGATCTAGGGCACTCTGGCGTTCCAGGGGACACAAAATAAGTTAAAACAATGACTTTCCCTAGGCGGTTCTTCAATAAAAACCGCTTGTGATAATTAAACAACTACATACGATTCTTACACAATAACCGTCGGTGAAAATACATGATCTTCTCAGGCCGTTGTTAATTAAGAACCGCCTGAAAAGTTCATTACATTACAGGTGGTTCTTAATTAATAACCGCCTAAGAAGATCAAGTATTTACCCAGACGATTGTTTCTTAAAATCCGTCTGTGATGTTATTTTATTGCAGTTGGTTCTTAAGTAATAACCACCTGAGAAGATCGAGGATTTACCCAGGCGGTTGTTTTTTAAAATCTGCATGTGTTGTTCTTTCATCAAAGGCGGTTATTGTATCATTCGTCATCACAGTCGCATATTTTTAAGGACCGTCTGTGTTTAAAAAATTGAGGCGCCTATAAAAATGCTTTTTGTAGTAGTGTTTACGTTGATGCTGCTCTACCGCCACACCGATTTGTTTAATAATATCTAAATGACATGGATGTTAACCCTGCATATAAACATACACGAAAAAATTTCAGAGACAAAAAACATACCGTTCTGTTCCTCGTACAACACTGCAATCATCATATATTAAACAATAAAAAACAACAGAGCAAATTAATCAGCCAGGAGACAATCAGAGAGTAAACTAATCTTAGTATCGCCCAGCACCAGCGAATGCGCGCAGCTGTTCACACACGGCCACGATCGTCAGCTCGCCATACGCCAACACGCGGGCACCTGCTAGCACACGGCCGCAATCTCTAACTTGTCACTCACTACTACAATAAACCTTATTATAGGCGGATCCAAATCTATTATCACACGCGGTTTTTAAAATCACCTGAAACGAAGAGCCTGTGATAATCTGCAGATTCACAGACGGAGAAGTGATACCGTCTGTGAAGAAATATTATCACATGCGGCTTTTACTTATGCTAGCCGCCCGTGAAGATAAGCTATCACAGGCAGGTAGTGCAGTATACATACCCGCCTGTGATAATTGTCTTATTACAGGCGGGTCTTGCAGCATATCTAACCTCCTATGATAATTGTGTTATCACAGGCGGATGTTGACCTACATCAAGCCGTCTGTGAAGACTTTTTACCGCAGCCAGTTTCTACTATAATAGTAACCGCCTGCGATAATTAGGTTATCACATATGGTTCTTTACCTATATCTAGCCGCCTGTGATAATTGTTTTTCACAGGCATTCCTAGCCGTTGGTAAATAACCGCCTGTGATAAGGTATAACCTATGCAGTACTACTGTTGTTATTTCTAATTTTTGGGTCAATTCAATATAATCACAGAACAGAAGTCAACAATATCATCACAGAACAGAAGTAAAAAATATTATCATCACAGAAGTCATCTCACAGAAGTCAATTTCACTAAAACAATATACATATGTACAAGTTACACATACAATTCATCTAATAGTTTACAAGTTTTCACTAAAAACTGTTTCTATTGGTATAGTCGCAAAGTTCTGGCACATCAGCTATTGTACCATTCTCATCAAAGAACTTCCCTCTTTTGTGCAAAATTTCGCAACGAATGAATTTATAGAGTTCAGAAGCAATCTTGTCGGCTCCTCCATCAAGAATACTTCTACAAACCGGCCATTCTTCATTCAGATTCTTCGTGTGCTGCAATATAACACATAACAAGATTTAGAATGTGTTGGTTGAACAATCTCAAAGTATAGATCAAAGTGAGAGTATACAGGAATTTAGTTGATATTTTCGGAGCAGTTGTACTATGAGCAATTCAATTTTGAAGTTGGAAGTAAAATATGAAAATAATGTTTCTGGTAATATTGAACAGTAGGGAGTATAAGTATTAAACTATGCTAGTTATAACGAAAATGAAACTCAAAAGTAAAAAAATAAGGTATCGACATTAAGGACAACTTACATCCTCACGATTCACTTTATATACACTGGCAATAAGAAGATGCTCGCATACATAATACCCGCATAAGGAACTCCCAGGAGGCTGCTTCGGACAAGCATAATAAATTTTAATATCCGATGCATTCGTATTGGAAGGCCTCTCACTGCCAAGCTGTTCCACGTAAAACCGCCAAGCGTTGTAATATAAGAAATATCATATAAAACTTGTCAACACATTCTAAATGTGTGTAAATTAAAATTATTGAATAAACGTACAGTTTCAGAATGGAAAGAAAATATTTGTAACGATCTGGTGGGACATCGACCGAGTCCAAGACTGTTGCCTTTCCCTGCGTTGGCTTGATGAAGATCATTATGTAGTGATCACTGCAAACACACAAACACACGTGTTAACAATTACCAATAACTGCTATTTCAATGTCATGTGTCGAACTTACTCAAACTTGTACGGAGCCTTTACGAGGTCCTTGCCGTCTCTAATAAAGTTAAACATTGTATGTCCTATTTAAGCTGCAACTTCTGTCCTTTTATCCTTCTTACGTTTTGCGATTGCTTTTTCAAAATCTTTTTTTTCATGTGGTTGAACTTTGCTGAGTCTCGATCCGCCTGGACGTCGAATAGCGCCTTTGCAATCCTAGTAGGATCAAGGATACATGTCTTGCGCGCCAACTTTTCATTATCCATGTATTGCATCCTATTGAAGAAGTCCAGAATTGTTATAATATCCTGAAATGCGTATGCATGTAGTAAGAAAAGCAAATACAAAATATTAGAGCACTTACAAGCACCAGACGAGCAGCATGTTGATTTCGAGCATGCTCTGATGCAAAAGGGGACGCAACTCTTCAAATAAAATGACTCTTCTATCTTCTCCAGTGCTCTAGAATGCTTCTTTTGGAATACGAAATGTGACACAATTAAGACCATATCTTGTGCTAGCAAGGATGTACCACTCATGCATTCTTTTGAGAGGGACGGGTTGTTTGCTAAGTTGTACGGATGTCATGAATGGCTTCCCATTCTCAAATTCAGGAGGAACATACTCAAGCTTGTATATTGGAACACTTGGTTTAACTAAAGCCGTCCGCCGATTATACATGGCACTGTCTTCTTCCCACTCCTCGATATTTACTAATTTTGGCTCATGAGAAGAACGAGATGCACTCGATTTTATAATATTTTCCTTCATAGTTTCCAAATACTTTGACACTTCTGATGAAGGTTTCTTAATTTTGTATGAGCTAACTTTGATAAGCACTAATGATCGAGGAGTAGTCGTCGGAAGTTGGACACTAGCTTGTTGAACCTGTTGTTCAACTGATTGCTCTATACTCTCAGCAGCTGGCACTAGTACTACTTCAAGCTGTTGCTCAACTGGTTGCTCTTTACTAGCAACAGCTTGCTCTGGTACTGCTTGAAGTTGTTGCCAACTTGTTGCTCTTGATACCTTTACTAGCAAGGTTACTATCATCATTGCTGAGACATAGGAGGAGTGGATCTTCCTGGACTGGGAGTGGATCTTCATGCACTTTCGCCTTAGAAGATGGGGTTGCAGTATTTCGAGATGCGACTGGGCTAGAAATTGGCTCATCGTCCATCACGATATCGCATCGGTGCCAAAGGATCAATTGGTTGACAGCCTGCCCCAGATTCGCGATCCCCTCAGGTGTGACGTGGTCTATTTCATAATCTTCATAATCATTATCAATGATATGAAGAACTTGCACCACAGCATAATACAACGGAAGTGGATTCCCGTTGAAGTCACGGTCAGGTTTTGCCATAGCAGTGGCAACCTGTTTGGTTTTGTTCCCTGCTCTGCCAATCGGGACAAGAGGACAACAAGATTTGTCGTTAGCAATATCATCGACAGGGAACTTATGGGTTGACCCTGAGCCTGGCATAGAACCAACACCGCTAGGGTAGGCAGTTGGAGATACTAATTGCTCCTTTTGCACCAGAACCATCGTTGTACTCGGTGCCACTAATTGTCCCTATTGTCTAAGTTGTTCCATTATTTCTTGCATATTTTCTTTGACCTTTTGAGCAATCGTTTAATCAAGTGTTTTCTTAAACTTCTCATGTCTTCTGTATGTGTCTTTATCTTTAGGGAAATCATCTAGCCAAGACATTTGAGAAGAGACCGCTCTAACCCGTCCGCTGTGTTCAGGGTTTCCTAAGATAGTGGTAAGTTGGTCATTCTCCATCTTCGGCTTGAAGAGACTCTTCTGTTGCTTTTCAGTTACTTCTTTCATTTTTTCCTCTACTTCATTCATAGAGTCGGGATTTTCGAGTTTGCCCTCGCTGGTCAAACCTGACCGGGCAAAGACCCACTGTTGAGTTCGCTCATCGCAGCCTTCTAATGGGTGAGGATTGCCCTTATTGGTAATTTCATCTAATATCTTATTCCATTTCTGGACTTTGGGGGCATATCCGGCAGACCTCAAGCGATGATGGTATTTGTTCTTTTTTGCAAGCTCTGACCTAGTTGCACTTAGAGCTTTAGAATCAGGTGTGGTCTTTTGACAAACAAACTCTAGCCACTGAGCTTGTGTGATTTTTCCCATCTTCCTCGGGCTCGGGACCTTATTGGCCTTAACATAAGCATTCATTTCGCTCTTCCAGCCACAAAACTTCTTGCCGCTTGCTTTCTTTACAGCTTCTTCCGTGCCTTTCAGGAACTTGAATTGTTTCTTTATTCTTTCCCACAACTCATTCTTGGTCTGCTCAGGTAATTTCCTCCAATTCTCGGTCGTGATCGGCACGAGCTTCCTAACAAGAAAACCGCATGCATTACGGTACTCGGTAACTGAATCCAGTGGTTCTTGGGGAAGCCCACCTGGACCGACCCTTGTTATGTACATGATGCGGTCCAATGGACCCTTATTGGGACCTCGTTGCCCTCGTTTCCGCTTGAGTGAAGCTGAGGATTCATCCATTGGAGAACCTTCCGCGGTTTTAGGAGACGAAGTCACCTTGTTATCTTCGCGATTAATCTAGGTAGAAAAGGATTATAAGACTTCGTATACTTGACAACCAATATTAACTTGAACTGTTGAACTTAAGATTCGTGATCCATACCTCGTCGGCAGGATCATATTCCGGGTCGGGATCCTCTAAAGTCTTTTTAGTTTTTATATTAGGAAAAGGATCTGATGGACTGTGAAAGGAGCCTGAACTGCTTGAGTCAGTAAACTCCATATTGTCTTCTTTATTCTTACTACCAGGACCAGTCTTCTTAGGACTTTCCATACTAGAACTAATAAGACAAAAAATCTAATAAATTGCATATTAACTCTACATGAAGTATTGCATGAAGAAAAAGATGGAAGCATTCTAGGATTTGATAAGGCATTCTAGGGTTTAAGGCGACTGACCAAAAGGTTCCTATATATTGCGAGGGTGACAAGCATGTTAAAGTTGCTCAACGGGATAGCGACACCGATCTCGAAGGAGCATAACCCTGTGAGATGAAATGCGGGACGGCTACACTCTATTTTCAGTACAGATGCTACTATTCACTCATGATCTTATAAATTACGATCCAAACAGCAGCTGAATACATAACTGTCTAGATTATTGACTGGTTGTATATACATTTGTATCTGCAATGGACTGATGAACTTAACTATAGTTTTGTTTTTCCATCTTGTTTGTTTTTGGTATTTTCAATTTCTCTGTGTAGGGTTTCTCTGCGAAGCCTGAATTGGGAGATTTATTGAAGTGGCACTGCATCGTCCCCGGTAAAGAATGGGTAAGTCATTAAGAACAAGCACAATATGAGTTTAACCATCGTCCTCATATTAATAAATTTCTTTTGCAGACTGAATGGGAAGATGATTACTACCCCCTGACAATCTCCTTCTCTGAGGACTATCCATTGTTGCCTCCAAGATGCGCCTTTCCAAGTGGGTTCTTCCACCCAAATGTCCATCGTTCGGGAGCACTCTGCATTGGGATTCATGATCAAGAGACTGTAAGATAGACCTATTTTGCTCTTGTAATTAATACTTAATTGTTGTCGAACTTATTTTAACTGATTTCTTATATTGCTTAAATTATATTTCATAGGGGTGGTGCAGTGGTTTTACAATCAAAACTATACTACTTGAAGTTCAGCGTTTGCTGCATCAGCCAAATGTGCCCGATTTTGAAAATGATTGTTATAATCTACATATCAAGGTTAGATGACACTTTGACTTAGTGACCAATGTAGGTTATTCATTCCTCCTTCGACATTTGTCAATTTAAATAATGTCAATATTTTCAGGATCTAGCGGAATATAAGAGACATGTTCGGGAGCAAGCAGGACGGTATATTTTAGATTGATTGTTGGGAGCTTCAGGAATAAGTTTAAATTCGAATTTAGTTTAGAGGGCACACAATGTATGATCTATAGAATTCATCGAGTTGGAAATTAACTCTGAATTGCAATGTCATTTGCGTTTGTTTATCCCTGTATTCTAATTAAATCACTTAATTGCAATGTCATTGCGTTTGTTTATCTCTGCAACAGACGCTCACGATCTAGGGCACTCTGGCGTTTCTGGGACACAAAATAAGTGGAAACAATGACTTTCCCTAGGCGGTTCTTCAATGAAAACCGCTTGTGATAATTGAACAACTACATACGATTCTTACACAATGACCGCCGGTAAAAATATATTATCTTCTCAGGCGTTGTTAATTAAGAACCGACTGAGAAGTTCATTACATTACAAACGGTTCTTAATTAATAACCGTCTGAGAAGATCATGTATTTACACAGGCGGTTGTTTGTTGAAATCCGCCTGTGATGTTATTTTTTTTTGCAGACGTTTCTTAAGTACTAACCACCTGAGAAGATCGTGTATTTACCAAGGCGGTTGTTTTTTAAAATCCGCCTGTGTTGTTTTTTCATCACAGGCGGTTATTATATCATTTGTCATCACAGTTGCATATTTTTAAGGACCGCCTGTGTTTGAAAAATTGAGGCGCCTGTAAAAATGCTTCTTGTAGTAGTGACTCCTGCATGCTGTGCGCACGTGAACGTCAGCACGTACGCACCTATGGCTCACCCTTCCACGAATTTGCTTGCCCATCTGCGCCCAAACACCCCACGTGTTTTCGCTCTCCGTCCAAGCTCGTGATAGGACCAAATGTGGATACCTTAACCACTGGAGAATGTATCCCTCATTCTCCTTCCGAAAGATTTCTCACTATGTTCTGTTAGATCTAACCTATTTTACTTTTATAGTTCGAGATATCATAAAACGAGCTACACAAATATGCTTTCAGGCAGCCAGTGGCGGACCTAGGATTTTACGAAAGGGTATGCCGTATAAAAAATGTCATATGCAATTCAGTAAATGTATTTATCAAATCGATAAATAATTGTAATATTCTTAATAAAATTTGATATATAGATTGTAAATGACATTGTAAGTCTTAAATTTAATAAATTAAAATATAAATAGTCCAAATATAATAATAATAATTTGAAAATTATATGAATAAGTGATACTCCCTCTATTCCTAAAAGAATGTCGTTTTTTGAACTAAATTTAGTGTTAAAAATGACATTCTTTTAGAGATGGAGAGAATACCAGCTACTGGTTCGGTTTTTAGATATGGATTCCTAAATGTCATGAATATCTTGATTATACCATCTTCATTCTCGAACTAATACAATTAGTAAGGTCGTACTTGTGTGAGAATGATTGTGGAGAAGCACACGCCTTGTAGGATGACTGTCTCCTCCTAGTTTCAGATATAGCACGATGACTTCATTTACTACTCATGATTGGCAGCTGCAAACAGAGCATCTGTACAGCACACGGAGCTGAAAAATTCATGATTATGACATGTGTCTACTTGGTTAGTGCACGGCTAAACCACATAAAGCAGCTAACACTGAGCGATCCAACGCGACCAAGAAAGAAACAAGCAGCTCGACACATTCGATCCGAGAAAGACAATGGTGTGCAGCTCTAGAGCTGATGCAAAGTAAACGAGAACTCATAAAACACGCAGCATGATCAGCATAATTAATGAAAAGACCAACCTAATCACGCTTTGCGCGGCCGCTAATCAAGCCACCGACGGTTCAGATCCGCGCGCCCATCCCCATGCGTTCGCTCTGCCCGTCTCCATTTACTTTGTATTTCCATGGCTTAGCTCTGGCTTTCTAACTTGTGTATACTCATAACTAGCTTCCTCTCCCACAGGATATGCCGTGTCCCAGCTGGCATAACCTGTGGATCCGCCCATGCAGCAGCCCAATCAGTCCCTTATTTGGGATGCATTGTGGGAGACAGCCTAACAAGTGTAAATGAATGATGTAAATGCTTATTCATCAAGTATAATTAGACCTTATAAAATAAAAATCAATTATCAAATATCAATAGATTTCTTCTGTCGAGTAAGCTTAAATGATGATCTTGGACATTAGAATGGTATAAATCTGAACTTCTCTTGCTAGCAGTGGACATTGTTGTTGGATGACATTCGATGACAAAACATTAAAACACTAAAACACGTGTACAGAGCAAACCGGTCAAAAATATCACTGCAAAAGCAACATGGCAGGTCCACATATATAACTTGCCACTGGAAATCATGCAACATTGATCGGTGCTCAAGAGGTACGCCACTACAAATCACTCTTTGTAGTGGCGGGTGCATGTGTGGCAACCCCGGCACTGTTGTGGCTCATTTTCAGTGGCAAGCCCTATAATGATCCACAGCTAGAGGTACATTACTAATGGTCGACCATATAAGGGTCCACCATTGGAAATATGATTATAAAGAAACACCTCAGTTGGGTTTCTGCTGCTTTGGTCTGTGACACGCATTCTTTTTCCCACCTTTCCAAATTGACTCAATAGGGTGTACCATTTTATTTCAGCAATTTCTATTTTTGTAGCATATGCAACTCTCATGGTTTGACCAGAACATTTCATATTTCTGCATGAAAACTAGCATGTCATAGCTCCATTACATTTGAACATGCTCACTGAATACGTAAACCAGATTTAAACTGCACCAAAACAGCCCTCACCAATGTCTAATTGCTCATATGCATGTCTATACAAGAAAAATAAAAAACACCGGTTAATTTCACTCAAGTTTGGAGTTTGATATTTCAGAATTTAGTCTAGGATGTGAGGAAGACACCCTCAAAACATGAGAAATTTTGGAGCTCTTTTGCTACTTGTTTCCCATGTTTGAAATCTGTTGCTGCAATGGGGGAAACCTGGGAGTGTTCTGTTTCTCTGTCAAACAACATCTGTCATGCCCTTGCCGCTGGGCTCCACTGCTCCAGTCACTGCCAAAAGGGTCCCACATGTTAGCCCCTACGACCATCGCACACTCGCTTCCTCCTCCCCACTGGCATGCTTGACATCTCACTCTGGTCTTTTCCTCTTCTAGTGAACATATCAGAGCAGAGGGAGCAGCTGCTCGCCCTCTTTCTCTCGACATTGCTGCTCTCGCAGTCGTCCCCAGCCCAGAGAGCCCCTGTGCTCGCCGCCCCTTGCCGCACTATTGGAATAAATGGACTAGGCACAATATTTATTTTAGATTAATTCTAATAAATCTCAAAGGTCCATTAGTGCAAGAGATGATGGTACTGTATGGATAGTCCCACATGGGAATTGGAAAGAGAGCAACTCCTACATATAAGGGAGGTTGTTCTTCCACTCATTGAGTGAGAGAGTAACACAAGAAGAGAGGAGTGGCTCACACGCGCTTCTCCTCCTCCTCGCTCGCCTAGCCCCGTCTCGCCCCGCCCTGCACACGCTCGCGCGCGCGTGTGTTCATTTCAATTCGAGTTTCGAGTCGGGACCAAATTTTATATTTTCGCAGAAAAATTAAATTGGGCTTTGGGCTTTTTGAGCTTCCGAATTTTGGGCTTTCGAGACTGAGTCCAAGTTGTTAGAGACGAACGCGTCTACGATTGCAGAGTTGGACCGGATGCGGATCCTTTGGATCACAGCCGAACCCACTCTGCGAGACTCTATAAATACGGGCGTCCGAGGTAGGGTAGATCATCCATGATCAGATTGTTTTCCATGTTCGCGTTCCTTGCGCTGCCTTCTAGTCTACTCCACCCCGAGGGCCGGCGTGCATCGACGGTCGGGAGAGCAGGTCTCCGGAACCGCTCGCCCCTGTGATCCTGCACTAGGAGAGGGCGAATAAGGTTTTTGGGAAGCGCTCCGCGCGACTGCTCGCGTTCTTCACCACGGGTCGTCTACCGAGGAGATCGGGCGTCGCGGCCCAACATCGTCAACAATGCCTGTAGCGGCTGTTCGACGTCAGATCTACAGCGATTCATCTGGCTTCAAATCGATATGCGATATTTCTCGTCTTGTCTGTCTGTTGGTATTGGTCACTGTTGTTTTTGTGTGTTTTTCTCGAATTGTTCAGTAAATTGCCTCCTATTTTCTAACAATCCAAAAATCTTATTAGGAAATTTCCTGAGTTGAACATGATGACTTTAGCCGATGCACTGTGGCCGGAGAAATTCTATGGCATGCACTTTAAGAGGTGGCAAGTTAAGGCCATGCTCTGGCTTCAGCCACTTAAGATCTTCTGGGTGATCGAGGGCAGGCCTCAAGGTCATTTGTCTGTTAAGAATAGACAAAGTTCGAGGAAGCCAATTCTGCCCTGAGAGGATGTATCATAAGTGTTCTTGACAACAAACTATGTGATGTCTATCTGACAATCACAAATGGTAAGGAGCTCTGGGATGCACTTAACGCTAAGTATAGTGCAGCCGATGCAGGCGGTGAACTGTATATCATAGAGAGTTTTCAGGACTACAAGATAGTTAATAACCATCCTGTAGTTGAACAAGCTCAGCTCATGAAATACAGTGACTTGCGAGAGAGCTCAACCTCCTTAAGTGTCATTTACCCGACAAGTTTGTGGCTGAGTGCATTATTACAAAGTTACCTTCTTCATGGAGGAACATTACCACAACTCTCAAACACAAGAGACAGGAAATATCAGTTCAAAACCTGATAACATCTCTTGATGTTGAGGAGAAGGCTTGGGCTAAGGATGCTGCTAAGAAGGGAGGTGAGGGTCAATCTAGTGCCAATGCTAATATGGTGTAGAAACCCAATGTCAAGAATAAAGGGAACAATAAGCCTCAATTCAAGCCAAACAAAACTACTGCTTTTAAGAAGAAGAAGAAGTCAAACAAAGCCAGTGATGGCTGCTGCTACACCTGTGGGGAGCAGGGATACTTTTCCAAGGACTGTCCTAAGAGGACAGACCGCAGAGGGAAAAACGATGTCAACATCGTAACGTCTAGCAGTGCAGATGGGTACAGCAATTCTTTTACTGTTCTTTCTATTTCTCAAACACCATCTTGGTAGTTTGATACAGGTTCTAATGTTCATGTATGTTGTGACATGTCCATGTTTACTTCTTACCAGTTCATCCGGGATTCTGCCGTCTGATGAGGAATGGGTCACATGCTTCTATTCGTGGTGTTGGCACAAGCGATTTGAAGTTTACTTCGAGAAAGATTGGTCAGCTGAAGAACGTGCATCATGTTCCTACGATGAACAAGAATATTGTTAGCGGCACCCTTCTATGCAGAGATGGGTTTAAAGTAGTTTTAGAGTCCAATAAAATAGTTCTGTCGAAGCATGGACAATTTATTAGTAAAGGATATGAATGTGGAGGCTTGTTCCGCTTTTCTCTTTTGGAGTTTAATAATAAGTCAGTAAACCATATTTGTGGCAGTGTTAATGATGATGCGAGTATTTGACATTCTCGTTTATGTCACGTTAATTTTGGTTTAATGAATCGGCTATCTAGTCTCAAATTAATTATGGAATTCACCATTATAAAAGGTTCTAAGTGTCATAGTTGTGTGCAATCAAGGCAACCTCGAAAGCCTCACAAGGCAACAGAGGAGAGAAATTTGGCACCATTAGAAATACATTCTGATCTATGCGAGATGAATGGTTTGTTGACAAAAGGTGGAAAGAAATACTTTATAACATTAATAGACGATTCTACTAGATTCTGCTATGTTTACTTGTTGCAAACTAAAGATGAAACTTTAGACTACTTTAAAATCTATAAATCTGAAGTAGAAACTCAGTTAGAGAGAAAGATCAAACATCTTAGTTCAGATCATGGTGGCGAGTATTTTCCCAAAATATTTGATGATTTCTATGTGGAACACATTATTATACATTAGAGGATGCCTCCCTATTCACCCCAATCAAACGGGGTAGCCGAGAGGAAAAAACCGCACATTGTGTGACTTGGTTAATGTCATGTTAGACACATCTGGTTTATCTAAGGCATGGTGGGGGGAGATCTTTTGACTTCATGTTATGTCCTAAACCGCGTTCAAACAAGAATAAAGAGAAAACCCATTATGAGGAGTGGGTTGGGAGAAAACCATCACTTTCATACTTGCTATAACACCCCAGCCACTACGGACCCGACGTTCGTTAATTCTAGCAGCTCTCTAGGATCACAAACTAGCACCATACACCAACACTAGTCTTTTTTGCGCATTTTGTCCTCACTCTTGCGCACCCGAGAAGACTTCCCGGTCGGTCACCCATCCGTAAATTGCACCAAGCCAAGCATGCTTAACCTCGGAGTTCTTTGCAGGTGGGCTTCCAGAAAAGAAGGTATACCTTGATAGTACAAGTATTCTATCAATCCTACTAAGCCTTTGAGCCAGGATGTCACAATCCACCCCCCTTAGAAGACCGACGTCCTCATCGTTCAACCTCGAAGCCTGGAATGTCCCCTCTTGGCCATGTCCATACGTTCAGTATCGGCATACGTACCATACTGTGTCCCTCCTAGAGGACCCACGTGTCATGCATACGTACTCACATCCCTAACACTACATACTCATGAAACCGCGAGGGTCGGCTATGATACCATTTTGTAACACCCCAGCCACTACGGGCATGGCTGTCGTTACTTCTGGCGGCTCTCTAAGATTACAGACTAGCCCCATAGACCAACACTGGTCTTTTCTTTGCATTTTGTCCTCACTCGTGCGCACCCGGGAAGACTTCCCGGTTGGTCACTCATCTCATAATTGCACCAGGACAAGCACGCTTAACCTCGGAGTTCTTTGCAGGTGAGCTTTCGAATAAGAAGGTATACCTTGGTAGTATGAGTATTCTATCAATCCTATTAAGCCTTTGAGCCAGGATGTCACACTTGCGTACTTGGGGATGTTTGGCGAAGGTCAACGTTCCAATTACCAAGAAACGCAAGCTGGGACCAAAGAAAGTGGATTATGTCTTTCTAGGCTATGCTCATCAGAGCATCACATATAGATTTTTAGTAGTCAAATCAGAGGTACCTGATATGCATGTTGATACTATCATGGAATCTCGTGATGCAACATTTTTTGAGAATATTTTTCCGATGAAAGATATGCATATCACTGCTAGAATCTCTTCTGAAATCTGTTATGAATCCACCACAACTAGCGAGTTTCTTGATACACCGTTTGAGAGTGTTCCAGATGAAGAACACGATGAAATAACTCAATCAATTAAGAGATCACGGATTGCAAAATACTTTGGTGATGATTTCATTGTGTACCTTGTGGACGATACTCCTAGATCCATAGCAGAGGCATATGCATCACCTGATGCAGATGACCGGAAAGAAGCAGTTCATAGTGAGATGAACTCAATTCTTTCTAATGGAACCTGGTAGTTAACTGAACGGCCGTACATGTATAAACCAGTAGGATGCAAGTGGGTGTTCAAAAAGAATCTCAGACCTGAGGTACTATTGAAAAGTACAAGACGAGGCTAGTTGCAAAGGGCTATACTCAAAAGGAAGGTGAAGACTATTTTGATACCTATTCACCTGTCGCCATAATGACGACAATTCTTGTACTACTCTCTTTGGCTGCCTCGTATGGTGTACTCATCCATCAAATGGATGTGAAGACAACTTTCCTTAACAGTGAGTTGGAAGAAGAGATCTATATCGAATAGCCTGATGGGTCTGTAGTAAAAGGTGAAGAGACAAAGGTGTGCAAATTGTTAAAATCCTTGTATGGCTTGAAACAAGCACCAAAGCAATGCCATGAGAAGTTTGACAGTACGTTAACGTCTGCGGGCTTTGTCATTAATGAGGATGATCGGTGCATGTACTACCGCTATGGTGGGGCCATTGCATTATATTATGTTTGTATGTGGATGATGTACTCATTTTTGGTACAAGCATTAATATAATTTCTGATGTTAAGTCTTTTCTATCAAAGTGTTTTGGTATGAAAGATCTGGGAGAAGCTAATGATATTTTGAACATTAAGCTGAATAAGGATGAGAGTGGGATTACTTTAAATCAGTCCCACTATGTTGAGAAAATCTTGAGCTGGTTCTGCTTTATAGATAGCAAGATTTCTCCAACGCCTTATAATCCCAGCATGGTACTCAGAAAGAACAAGAAAGAGTCAATAGATCAACATATATATTCTCAGATGATCAGTTCACTCATGTACTTAGCTAGTGCAACCCATCCTGATATCTCGTTTGATGTGAGCAAACTGAGCAGGTTCATGTCAATCGCGAGTATAGATCATTGACATGCACTTGAAAGGGTTATGCGCTACTTGAGAGATACAATGAGTTATGGAATTCGCTATACTAGGCATTCGGTCGTGCTTGAGGGTTAAAGTGATTCGAACTGGATCTCTGATGTTGATGAACTCTATGCCACGAGGGGATATGTGTTCGCTCTAGCTGGTGGCGCTATATCATGGAGGTCTTGCAAACAAACTATTTTGACGAGTTTAACCATGGAAGCAAAACTCAATACTTTGGAGACAGCAACTGCAAAGGCAGAATGCCTGCGAGAGCTCTAGATGGATTTTCCTGTAGTTGAGAAACTATTGTCGGCAATCCTTATGAACTATGACAATCAAACGGTGATTGCCAAAGTGACCAGTTCTAAGGATAATGCAAAATCATCAAGACACATCAAGAGACGTTTGAAATGTGTCAGGGAAATGAGAAACTTCGGAGTTATTACTGTTTCATACAAACAAACAGATAAAAACCTGGCAGATCCCTTTACGAAGGGTCTATCACGTAATGTGATAGAAAGTGCATCGAGGGAGATGGGTTTGAGACCCATTGATGTAACCATAGTTGTAACTTCACCTATGTGATCGGAGATCTCGTGAATTAGGACATGGGAAAACAAGCTAGTGGTTCACCGAGGAGAGTACTTTCTTTGTAACCGTCTCTATGTGAAGATGCACACTTGTTCTCACACTATAAGGCAGGTTGGCAATTTGCCTTAATGTGTTTCGGTTGGCTATGTGTAGCAAAGATGCCGTCCTACAGGGCAATCTTGAAGGAATCACACCTATATGAGCTTCGACTGTCTAACGTCGCAGTATGTGAGATTTGGGTGATCTCTATAAAGTTCATGAAGAGACTATGGAGTATGACGCATATGCTCCACCCGCGGAGTAGACTATTGGAAGTCAAGTGCTGGTAATGATCTTTGAGTGAAGTCAGTTCACACAAAATTTGCAATTCAAGGCGTAGTTCATTGTCCAAGTTGTGAACTGATGTAATTTGAAGATCTAGGCAGAAGTTCAACTTAATAGTCTCTCCCGAAACACTAGTATATCAAACAAGGAATGAGAATGACTTCTCTTCTAATGACTTTAAGATCTGGTAGGGGATTGTTGGAGTAAATGGACTAGGCTCAATATTTATTTCAGATTAATTACAATAAATCTCAAAGGCCCATTAGTGCAAGAGAGGGTGGTGCTGTGTGGATAGTCCCACGTGGAAAGTGGAAGAGGAGCAACTCCTACATATAAGGGAGGTTGTTCTCCCACACATTGAGTGAGAGAGTACAGGAGAAGAGAGGAGTGGCCCATGCACGCTCCTCCTCCTCCACCTCCTCACTCGCTCGTCTCGCCACACCCCGACCCGCGCGCGCGCGAGCGTGCGTGTGTGTTCGTGTGAATTCGAGCTTCGAGCCGACCCCAGATTTTATATTTTCGCAGAAAAAATAAATTGGTCTTTGGGCTTCCGGATTTTGGGGTTTCAAGACTGAGTCCAAGTTGCTGGAGACGGACCGTCTACCACTACAGAGTCGGATCGGATGCGGATCCTCCGGATCGCAGCCGAACCGACTCCTCGAGACTCTATAAATACGGGCGTCCGCGGTAGGGCATATCATCCACGATCAGATTGTTTCTCACATTTGCATTCCTTGCGCCGCCTTCAAGTCTACTTCATCACGAGCGCCGGCGTGCATCGATGACGGGGAGAGCAGGTCTCAGCTCTTGCGATCCTGCATCGGGAGAGGGCGAATAAGGTTTTGGGAAGCGCCACGCACAACTGCTCACGTTCTTCACCACGGGTCGGCAGATCCTTAGTTTCATGGTCATCTAAAAAGCAAAACTCCATTGCTCTTTCCACAACCAAAGCGGAGTATGTTGCAGCCGGTAGTTGTTGCGCACAACTCTTTTGATGCGACAAACTCTAAGGGATTATGGTTACAATCTGAACCATATTCCACTCTTATGCGAAAATAAAAGTGCCATAAAAATTGCATACAAACCAGTAGAACACTCAAGAACTAAGTACATAGACATTCGTCATCATTTTCTAAGAGATCATTCACTAAAAGGTGATATAGTAATTTCACATGTTAGAACTGAAAAACAACTTGCAGATATATTCACAAAGCCACTAGATAAAAAGAGATTTTGTGAGCTAAGAAATAAACTAAATATACTTGACTCTCGAAACGTGGCTTGAAACACTGCATACCTACCTGAATCTTCAAAGTTTACGACTTTGCGAAAGACTATCCCTTATCTCGATTTTCTCTTGAAAACATTTAACTTAGTGAATCTTGGTGAATTATGACCATTGTATGATTGTTGATTGCTTACTGACCATGTCCATCAACACAATTGTGAAATGATATCATTTAGATCACTATTAGATAAAACTTCCAATATCACCTTGGTTCTTATTTTGATCAGTCCAGCTGACCCGGACTAGTCCGTTGTCTCAGACTAGTCTAGCCCTTGTCCGGCATACAGGACTTTTCCGACCCTATATTGGACTAGTCTGTGTTTCTAGGGTTTAAACCCAACCCGATGCCAAGACATCGTCTTCCTCTCCTCACAATCGCATTTGCTTTCTCTCTCCTCAAAACCTAGCTCCCAAGGTGATTTTCGCTTCGGTCCACCAAAATTGAAGTTTTCTCCACTACAAATCTTCTCCTCGGCGTGAAGCTTCAACACTTCGGACTAATCGCGATCCTGCTTCGCTCCTCCAACCTCAAATCTTTGATTTTTCAGTAAAAATCTCACTTAACCCTAGTTCTCACCTTTCCTTCAATCTTGCTTATTTTTCTTGATTCCTGGGGCATGCATTACATTTCTAGATGTATCCCTATTGTGTTCCTACTCATTTTGAATCAATTAGAGCTAGATTTGTTGAAATTGGAAGTTAGGGTTTATACATCAGTCCGAACTAGTCCGGAGTCTATGCGGACAAGTCCGGTCCTCCGGACAAGTTCGCACTCTGCAAATGGACAAGTCTGGTACCCTAACAAACTGAATCTCTGAATTCTTATTTCCACAAAGACTACAATCAATACTTATCAATCCTTGAAATCCCCTGTCAGGCACGATGTCATCAGCTTCCGAGGACAGCTCATATGATTATGAAGCCGAGCTTGACCATGAAACGGTACAAAGAGCCAAAGAGGGAGTCATGAAGAAGAGGCATGCCTACAATGCTTACTCCTGACCTCCTGACGATGCTCTTTCTAAAAAGCGAGTGTGGAAGTGAAGAAACCTCTAAGCAAGGATGATGCAGGTGCCAGCTCAACAATACAAAAAAGTAGTGCCAACAAAGGGAAAGGACTTGCAAGTTGTCCTATTGGTCCATTGAAGATGAAGGCCCCTATTCACCGCAACAGGCAGCCCTCAAATGACTATTTTACTGGAAAACAAAATGAACTGGCCGATAAATAGAAAAATATTGAGGCCTATGAGCAACCAAAGCAGTTAGCTGATCCAAGATTCTGGAATAACTTTCATGCTAACTACTATGATAATGTTTACATGAAGATGAGGAAGCCAGTAATTAAAAGTCAGTGGGTCAATGTCACCTACCTCCAATCCAAGAAGTGCCAAGCTTATCAAGAGGTCCTGGAGGCATCAAAGAGGCATGGTTTGAAGGATCTTATATCCTTCCGATATAAATGGAACAATGAAATCATCCCACAATTTTACTCTAATCTCTACTTCGCCCATGATGATGGGTATAAAATGATTTGGATGACACATGGATCCATGTATAGGATGAGGTTGCAAGGATACTCCATCTTGAGAATTCCTTGGACAATGGTCTTATAATTCACGATCTAACGACTTTGGAGAAGGAAGAGCTAGAATTCCTCTATGACACAAGAATGCTTTATAAGCCTCCATCTACCCAGTATTTGAAGCTATTCTTTGCAGTCCTGAATAGAATTCTGAGGAAGACCATAGCTCCCAAGGATGGAGATGCAGGAACCATCCAAGGGACCTTAAGGACCTTGATGAAAGTGATCAGACAGACAAGAACTTGCAATTTCTTTGAGTACATCTACAATGACATTGTGAACATCTCCATTACTCCAAACAGGTCCTGTGTCTATGCACCTTATATCATGTACATGATTGAGAAGGTGACAAGACTGAGATTGTCAAGGATGTTGAGCACACTGGCCTGAAGTCTCAGAAGGCAACAGTCTACACTGATCTCTCTGCTCCCGCCTCACGTGCAGTGGAACAGAGATCTAAGCATGCTCATGAAGGCACAAGGACTCCAATTGCTACATCTGCTCCTCCGTCCTCCAAAGAGTCCCCCAGTGGTGTGTTGAAAATGCATTCCTCCATCTTTGCATCCTGCCGCAAAGTGGAAATTAAATAGCACAAGGAAAGTTTTGCCAGGAAGAGACATCAAAGATACATGAAGGCCAACATCAAAGCTATTTGTGAAAGGTAGAAATGAGCCAGTGGGATCACCTCAGATTTCAGAGGATTCACTAGAAGATATCACTGAGATGGCTCCCCTCACTGAACAAGAGTTGAGCTCATTTGGACTAGAAGGTGTCTCCACTTCTCCCCCTCAGCATGGACTTGAAGAGGAAGATGAAGAAAGGACCGAGAGTGAGTGAGGTAGTAGAGAAGAGTGATTCCACTCAATTTTTCCCTTTTTTGGTGCCTTGATGCCAAAGGGGAGAGATTGAGACTAGTTGCTTATTTTGTAACTTTAAGGACTAGTGATCGAGGACATGTATCTTAATTTGAGATTATTATAATCTCTTGTGAATGTGCCTATGTTATTCAATCTGAATTGTGATGTTTATTCAATATTGTTGTGATAGTTGCTTTAATTATTGCTATGTTCTTATTTTTGCACTTCACATCATTTGATAACACAGTCTGTAGGCACCCCACCGTAAAGAGTGCATATATGTGTAACACCCTAATTTTCTTTTAGCATCATGCATTGCATAGCATTTTCATGCATACATCAGTAGCAGAACACAAGAGAAGAAAAATAAAAGATAAAACATATATTTAAAAAAATATGTGTAGAAAATAAGAAAAGTGATGAAAGAATATAAAATATATGATAGAAAACAAATATAAACAAATGGAAAAAAGTTCTGAAATCTTCTGGAAGTTTCCGGGGAAAGTTTTGCTTCACCCCAAAACATTCCACGCAAATAGTGTCCGAGCGGCGGGACTTGGCCCGACGTGCCCGAGCCGGCGCCACGCGCCCGAGCCGCCCGCGCGTGATGCACGGGCCACCTACGCGCCCAACGGGCCGGGCCGAGTCCACCTCTGGCCGCGGCACTAAGCCTACCCTTGGCTCTCGCACGTACCTATAAATAGTGCCACCCTTGTTTTCGAATGAAATAGGAGAGAATAAAGTATTTTGTCCTGATGTGTTACAAGACGCTGAAAGGCAAGTTCAAATAATACGTAAAAACCTAAGGCTGCCCATTCTCGACAAAAAGGCTATGTGGATAATAGGCGAAGGAATCTAGCGTTTGAAGTTGGAGATTTTGTATACCTCAAAGTGTCACCTGTACGAGGTCAATGACTGTTTAACGTTAAAGGAAAACTGGCACCTCGTTATATCGGGCCATTTAAGGTTTTGGAGAAACGAGGAGAGGTAGCATATCAACTTGAGCTGCTGGCGTATCTCTCCGATGTACACGACATGTTTCACGTGTCTCAACTCAAGAAGTGTCTCAAAGTGCCAGAAGAACAGGTGCCAATGGACGAACTAGAACTCTAGGAGGATCTGTCCTATGTCGAGCAACCTATCAAAATCATTGACATGAAGGAAAGAGTCACGAGGAATAAGAGAGTCCGTTGGTGCAAAGTGCAATGGAACCACCATACAAAACTGCAGCTACATGGGAACGTAACGAAGACCTTGTCGGTGGTTTGGAACCGGCAGATCTCCCGACACTACTAAAGTGTTAGAGGAGTTTGATGTTCGGTGTGGGCGCGCAGAGATTCAAGAAGGTGAATTGTAAATGGCGCAGGAGACACAAGAATTTACGTGGTTCGGGCCGCCTGAGCGTAATACCCTACTCCATGGGGTGTGTTGATGTTGTATTGGATGTAGCGCGTGTGTTAGCGTGTCTGAACGTCTATCGAGCGTGTCTGAACGTCTATCGAGCGTGTGTAAAAACGTCGTCGGCCTATCCTTTTATAGTATAAGGGCAGGACGTTACAAATTAGCCTAGCCCGATACTTGTTCAACACGTTTAATTACTCTTAATGACCGGCTAATGGGCTTTGATAGCATCATTACTGATAATTAAGGTCGTCCGATCATGTGTCATTAATGTGGTATTAATGACAATTAATCGGGTCTTGAAGTCCTTGATTCTCCTTTGAAGATCCGGAGCCGTTGTGGAGCCTTCCGGAGGTCAGAGGCTGAAGATCCGTCTGTTGGACACGTGGCAGTACCGGAGCACACTATGGAGAAGAGATGGTTCTGGTGTTAGCCGAAACGTTTCATCACCGGAGCTTCCCTCGGTCTGGGGTTAGGTCTGGGGGTGCCACTTCGGTACATAGCCCGGAGCTTCCTCCCTTGCGGGCGGTAGCTCCGGTTTGATAGTACACGTGGCTACCCTGGGGCTAACCATGTTGGAGAAGCGGGTTCGGACATGTCTGACATGTGGGCCTCCGAAGGTCTTCAAATCAAGTGGGTGACTTTCCCTTGATATCTTTGCAATCCCAAGGGGTATATGGTACCCAAGGTACCGATAGTGGCCCCCTAGGCCCACCTCCGGGGAAGACCCCTTGGATGAAGCCATTCCGCCGGAGGTGGGTCCATCCTTCGACTTTTGAACTGAGTCTTCAAAGGTCTTCAGATGTGCCGTTGGCGATGGTTTGGAGTTAAATCCTCGCCGCGTGGCGTATCCCTTGTACGGCAGGTGAGATCTTTGGCGTGTGGATCTCACGCAATTGAAGGTCGCCGGTTCCCGATACAAAAATCGTATCGGTTCCGCGCGCCTTGTCAGGCCGCAACCTTCGGGCTTCCCGCCTCATGATGGCAACCGTTCACCTGGGTAAGAACCTCGACTTGATCGTCGGGGTAGTCCCGGGCCCTCTTGTCATCGGCTGGGTGGAATTTTTGAGTGGTATCTTCGACTTCCTTGCAGTTTCCATCCAAGTGTCGCAAGGGCTTACTTAAGAAGGAAAGTGCGCACCGTTTGGGGTTCTTTACGCCTCTCATTTGATCTTGCGCTCAAACTCCCAACTTGTGCTTCGCTTTTCTTCTCTTGCCTTGCCGTGCCGCGATGGAGTTGGGTCTCCGCGAGAGTCATTTGAAGACCGACGGTGACCTGAAGAAGGTCCGGGCCCTCATTGGATGGTCCTCGGACTTCTTCAACCGCTTGGTTCGCGCCGGTGGAGAGCTCCCGTTTGAGAAGGAGCACGCCGGCGAAATGGTGTACTTCTCCTCGTACGCCATGGTGGTGTTGATCCCACCTTTTTCCTCCTTTTTCTTGATGCTGCTAGACTTCTATGGTCTGCAGTTGTATCACCTTGGCCCCCACTCCATTCTTCTTGTGTCTATCTTCGTCCACTTCTGTGAGATGTGGGTGGGCATCCCCCCTGCATTGAACTCTTCCGGACCTTCTTCACCGTCCATACCACCGGCAGGAGCAATGAGTACCTTGGCTTCTACTACTTCATGAAGCACAAGAAGTGCCCATTCAAGTACCTCCGGTTGTTTCCCTCTGGGAAGTGGGATGACAAGAAGAAGGACTGGATAGTCGTCCGGGTGGAGGAGCACGAGAAGCTGGAGCTACCCGAAGGCCTCCCCAGCAACGACACGACAATTTGGAGTGAAGCTCCGGTGCTGGCGGAAGCCTTCAACCCTGCTTTGACCAGGATCCGCCAATGCGTGGAGGGAGGATTGACTCCTCAGGCGGTGTTTTGCAACTTCCTGGTCAACAGGTGGGCTCCGCTGAAGAGGAGAGAGAAACTCGCATGGGCCCTCAACAGCGTGATGGACGACGACCGGGTCGAGACCGGGCTGAAGTCCAACATGGTGGGGAAAACCTTGGAGTTCCACCTCAAGAAGTTCCAGCACGGCATCGACGTCGAGGGTGACAACTTGACTCCGCCGTCAGCTTTTCTCCCTCTGAACGTGGAAGTGGAGTTCAGCAGGGAGCTCCAGCGGAAGATGCCCGTGCTTGACGACCTTGGTGTCGTCGAGAGAAGGTCAACCACCAGGGTGGCGATCCCCGGAATGTCCAAGGATGGCTCCGACCCTGCCCCGAAGCCGAGGGTCGAGGTCGTCAGCAAGGGCAAGGAGCTGGCGGACGAACCCTTGAGCCGGAAGAGGATGTTGCAGCACGCCGATGGAAGGTCCATCAGGCCCGCTACCTCTGCGTCGGCTCCTTCTCCCCATAGGGGGAGGTTTTCTACAACAGCGGCGACTGTTCCCGCAGTGGGGTCCTCCCAGGGTGCTAGCTCCGAGCATGCGACTCCAGCACCAGGGCCGGTGGAGGCCTCTAGGTCCGGAGGTCCTTCCCGATCGAGGGAGGCCTCGACTAGGGAAACACCCGTGGTCGCAACGAGTTCCGGGGGGCCTTCCGGAGCTTCCACGCCAGCTATGACCAGCCCAGAACGCCCGGGAAAAAGGTTCCGCGCAAGCTGGTGCGGAAGCCTCCCAAGGTAATTTTTATCTTTACCTTGGATAGTTGTTTAATTGTAGTAACTATTTTTTATGTTTCTTCGTTCATCATCTGCAGCGTCCCCAAGAAGGGGAGTGAGGCTCCACCCTCAGCCACAGCAGCTGAAGCCATGAGGGTGGAAGCTTCTGCTCTTGTCCCGGTGCCGCCCCAAGTGGTGGCTGAAGCTGCGACAGCTCTGGCACCGGCTGTTGTGGTCATGGACCTCGACTCATCCCCAGAGGCTCCCGTGGTAGTGCCGGACCGCGGGAGTGAAGATGCGCCAGCGGCACCTGTCCCGGAGGTTGAAGCTCCGGGTCCTGGTGCTGAGATGATGGAAGCTCCGGCCGTCGAGCTGGAAGAAGCTGTAATTACGGCCCCAGAGCCGGAAATTGTCGAAGCTCCGGCGGTCGAGCCAGAGGTGATTGAAGTCTCAGCGTGCGCGCC
The DNA here is from genome assembly GCA_036927565.1 of Tuctoria greenei. Lineage (NCBI taxonomy): Eukaryota > Viridiplantae > Streptophyta > Magnoliopsida > Poales > Poaceae > Tuctoria > Tuctoria greenei. Next base: position 177,340,581 of record JAYESD010000001.1, read on the forward strand.
GGATGTTGAGGAAGTCCCGGCAGTTGGGCCGGCTACCTCAGAAGCACCGGCCGTAGAGTCGGTCGTTGTTGGAGCTCCGGCTGTAGGGCCGATTGAGGATGAAGATCTTCCGACTCTCGAGCTGGTTGATACAAAGGCGTCGGAGCTGGAGCCCCCATCGGAGGAAGTGCCAAGGCTGGAGCCAGAAGTGACCCCTGCTCCGGAAGTGACGATGTCGGAGGTACCCGCGGCTGAGCCGGAGTGCCCTGGTGAAGTCGCCGGCCCCCTGTCTGAGGGGACGAATGAAGACCTGGCGGCAGGGCCTTCCTCGATGGCGACTGAGGCCATCCCGGAGGACGGCCCTAGTGCCATGGAGACCCAGGGGACCATTCTTGTGGAGTGGGACCCAATTTTTGTTTCTGAAAACCCGCTGGAACCAGCAGAGGAGACCCCAGTAGGTCCGGAACCTATCCCATTGTCACTGTCTATTGACAACGCATGTTCAGTCCGTGTTAAGTTCAACTGGCCTTCTTCCATGACAGCAAGGCTCTTGAAGAGGAGCGCCAAACCCTTAGGAGGTGGCGTAACCAGCTCTACTTCGAGATCAAGCTGGCGCAGTCGAGGCTAGCGGATGACAAGGAGTGGATCAAGCGGGAGAAGGTCCGCCTGGAATATTGGGGTAAATTATTGGATGCCAGGGAGAGTATGACTCGCGCCCTCGACGCTCAATCCCGAGAGATCTACAAGCAGGCCAAAGCAGCTAACAGTGCGGCTGATGAACGCCACGAAAGGCTTGAGGCCATTAACACTACACTCATCAAGCGCCGAGAGGCACTTGAAGAGAGGGAGAAACGGCTTGAAGATGAAGAGCAGAAACTCCTAGAGCTGCGGGATGACGTCCTGAGGAGGGAGGAGGAGCTCTCCAAGAAGGTGGCTCTGGCTGACAAGGGCCTTGAGGAGCGTGCCAAGAAATTGGAAGAGCGCTGTGTAGAGGAGGAGAAGAAGGCCTGGGTGCGAGGGCAGGAGCTCCACGAGCGGGAGTGTGCCCTTGTTGCCAGGGAAAAGAAAGTGAGGGGCAGGGAGAAGGACCTGGTCGACCACCAGAACAAGATCCACCTCCGGGAGGAGGAGCTCAGAAAACTCAAGAAGCGGGTTGCTGAGAAGATTCAGCAAAACGCCAAAGAAGTTGAGCGCCTCGCCCGTGAGAATTCCGAACTGGTGGCGGCCAGAAGATCCTTGGAAGAATTGAAGGGCTTGAGGACTGCGGACTCCTTACAAATTTGGGAGTTCCTGGGCAAGGCCAATGACGCGCTGACACCGATGGGCTTCAGTCCTGTGTGCCCGGATGATCCGGAGCTGGAGCCAGACCTAGCGTTGCAGGCGTTGAGCTTGGCAGGTAGCAAGCTCTCCAAGGTGGGCGATTTCATCACGGACCAATTGGAGGTTGAGGGTCAATCCTTGGCGAAGAACATCGCAGAGTATGTTCTGACGTGCTACACCAGCCGGAACTCCCAATTTCCTCTGGACCCGGTGCTTGAAGGTCCCGTTGAAGGAAAAGAGGAAGCTGCCCGAGCCAACGTGTCGAAGGTTGCCCAGAATGTCGCTCAATTCTTCCATAGGGTCTAGGACCATATCCGTAGTTCCCACTTGTATCCTCTCTTCTTCTTCCTCAATTTTGTAATCCCTTGTCTCCAGATGAATGAAATCCCCAAATTTTTGTGAATTTCACTTTTTGTCTTCAACACTTTTGTCTTCAAATTGTGTACATCTACCAAGAGGATATTATGTTTTGTTGAAGACTCATTTTTTCGAACTTGTAGAGTGTAGGTCCGAAGTCTTCAATGGTGAAGGTCCCCTGAGGTCAAACTGACTACCGTCGGAGCTTAGTAGCTCCGGTAATAGTCCCTATCAACGCATAGAGCATCTATAGTTAGCCCTCCGGGGTGTCGGAGCTTAGTAGCTCCGGCACTGACCTTTGCCAACACATAGCTTGTCGGCAGCAGACTCCATTTGCGGGGTCTTCTCACCATCTTTTACGTCGACGGCTGGCCCCCCTAGCTTTACCAGAGCTTGGTTGCGCCGTTGATGCTCGTTTTCAATGCTTAACATCGATTACAAGCAATCTAAAGGAGTCGGAGCTTTGTTAGCTCTGGCTTTTCTCCATCAACGTGAATTTTATTTTTCCTGCACAATGAAGTCAAGAAAAATAGTAAAATTCGTTTCTTGCGTATAACTTCATCACAGCTTACGATTCTCGAGAAAATTTTAGGTCCAACGCGATTCTAAATACAACCGAATGTGTTGCCTTTTCTTCCAGATTCAATTGTACTTGGACCCGCCTAACTTCGGCCTGCCGGGGTGTAGGTAGAGTGGCGTACTTAGGGTGCTTGACCAGGCTAAGTCGATAGCACACTCCGGCCCTAGATTAGCTGCGGCATTTAGGCGAGTGGACCATGAACAGTATTTGAATCCAAAAGAATCGACAATACAACTCGAATTGTATATGAACCGGTCGAACTAAAATTTCTTATGAATTGCACGTCTTTGTTATAGACAAGAAAGAGAAAAATAAAAAATGTTGAGTCTGTACAAAATGAATGCACGTGGAGTCTATTTCACCTTAAGATGTCTTTCATTACAGGTCCGGGGTACAGGGGAAACAAGTACACTCTTAGGGTACTGAACCAGGCTAAGCGTGTTTAATTTCTCGTTTGTCCCAGGGTAGCTAGCCACACTTGTAGTTCTGAGACTGTGACAAGTGTTGCATGAACTTTGCGGACCTTCCGGAGAAGGCCCGACTATTCTCCCGGAGGAACTACCCGACTCTGTACAATGACTCTATAACATACACCTCAAGTTACTACAGACTCACCTCCATGATATTAAGTGTAGAACTTACGGAGGTGCTCGATGTTCCAAGGATTCGGGAGAGGTGTCCCATCCTTGGTAGCCAAGCAAACGCTTCCGGGACGGGATACTTTAATCACTCGGAAGGGTCCCTCCCAGCTGGGGGAGAGTTTGTTTAACCCTTCTCTAGATTGTATTCTCCGTAGCACCAGATCGCCTTCCTCGAGCTGTCGGTTGTGTACATGCCGCTGATGATAACGCCGAAGGGCTTGGCGGTATCGGGCATTCCGAATAGCTGCTTGGCACCTTCCCTCCTCAAGGAGGTCTAGGTCTTCACGCCGGAGCTGGTCCTGCGTGGCTTCGTCGAAGGTCCGGATCCGGAGTGAACCCAAGGTGATTTCCGGAGGAAGCATTGCTTCAGCTCCGTACAGCAGGAAGAAGGGTGTCTCTTCAGTTGACCGGTTTGGAGATGTCCTGTTGGCCCATAAAGTGGGCGGAAGTTCTTCAATCCAGTTGGCTCCATGGTTTTTTCAAGCGCTCATAAGTGCGTGTTTTGAGTCCTTTAAGGATTTCAGCATTTGCTCTCTCGGCTTGGCCATTGCTTGCTGGGTGAGCTACGGAGGCGTAGCAAACTTGTATGCCGAGGTCTTTGCAATATCCTTGAAATGCAGAGCTTGTGAATTGGGTCCCATTATCAGTGATGATTTTGTTTGGGGCTCCATATCTGCATACAATGGACTGCAAAAAGTTGATAGCAGATTGCTTGTTGATTGTCACAACTGGAGTTGCTTCCGGCCACTTGGTGAACTTGTCAATGGCAACGTACAGGAACTTGTAACCTCCGACGTCTCCTGGGAAAGGTCCCAAGATGTCCATCCCCCGCACAGCGAAGGGCCATGTAGGAGGTATCATTTGTAGGGGCTGAGCCGGTGTGTGAATTTGCTTTGCATGAAATTGACATGCTTCGCATTTCTTCACCAGCTCAGTTGCATCCTGGAGTGTTGTAGGCCAGTAGAAGCCATGCCGAAAGGCTTTACCAACCAGCGTGCGGGACGACGCGTGGTTCCCACACTCGCCTCCATGGATTTCTGCGAGGAGTTTGCAGCCTTCTTCCCTTGTGATGCACCGCATTAGGATGCCATTGGCACCGCGCCGGTAGAGATCCCCTTCTACCAACGTGTATCTTTTAGCCAATCTGACTACCCGGTTAGCGGATACATCATCTTCAGGAAGGATGTTGTCTTTCAAGTAGCTCCGGATCACCGAGATCCATGCATCGGAACTAGCTTGAGTATTTGAGTCTTGTGTGCTGGGTTGCTCGGAGCTTCCGGCAGCACCTACGACCCTTGATGGCTGCCATGGTAACAGGGCCATCGGGACCGTCAGCTTCGGGATGCTGACCTCGCCCCCTTCGCTCAGTTCGGCAGGCTGAGCTGTTGGTTTTGACAACCTCCGGACAAAAGTTCCGTTAGGAGCCGGAGCTCCGGTTGACGCTTTCGTCGAGAGTTCGTCAGCTTCAGCGTTATGGGCACGCTGAACATGGTGGAGATCTAGGACTTCGAAGTCCTTCTGAAGCCTCTGGACTTCAATGAGGTAAGCAGCTAGCTGGAGATTGTTGCAGGAGCATTCACCCTTCACTTGCTTAATGATGAGCTGCGAATCTCCCTTGACCAGCAGTTGCTTGACACCATATGATAGTGCCACCTTTAGCCCGTAGATGAGTGCTTCGTACTCCGTCATGTTGTTGGTCGCCTTGAAGTCAAGGTGTACCATGTATTTTACCTTCTCCCCGGTTGGTGCAAGGAGAAGGATTCCAGCTCCGGCCCCCTGCTTCTGCATGGAGCCGTCGAAGTAGAGGGTCCAGTGAGGCTCGATGAAGGCCGGAGCCTTGTGTTCCGGCTTCTGCTCACTGGGACCCCCATGTTTTGATGGAGAGGGAGTCCATTCCGCCATGAAGTCTGCCAAGGCTTGACTCTTGACTACTTGCCTTAAAATGAATTCAAGATCAAATTCAGCCAATTCCGCTGTCCACTTTGCAATATTCTCAGTTGAATTGGGATTATGCAAGATTGCTCGAAGTGGGTAAGAGGTCACCACTAAGACTTTGTGAGCTTGGATGTAATGGCGAAGCTTCCTGGAGGCAATAAGAACTGCATAGAGTAGCTTATGCACCTCTTGGTATCGAGTCTTGGCATCATGTAGTACTTCACTGATGAAGTATACCGGGCGCTGAATGGTCTGGACCTTCCCGGAGGGGCCCGAAGCTTCCTCTCCACTGACCCGAATCCTCCCGGAGGGATCCGGATTTTCTTCGGGGACCTCCGGGTCCTGGCTAGAGGAGCCCGGAGCTTCTTCAGAAGCGACCTGGACCATCCCGGAGGGGTCTGGGTCTTCTGAAGTGACTTCTTGTGGATTCGAGTCTGGGAGCTGGGACCCAGACTCGCTTTCAGGGACCTCCGGACCCTCCCGAAGGGGTCTGGATTCCTGAGTATGGGGTAGTTTTGGCCTCTCCGCAACCAGAACCATAATGACGACTTCATCAGTTGCTGAAATGTAAAGCAACAAAGGCTCACCAGAGTTCAGAGCTACCAGAATTGGTAGGGTGCTGAGGAACTGTTTCAGCTCCAGGAATGCCTTCTCTGCTTCTTCAGACCATTGGAATGGTCCGGACTTCCTCAATAACTTGAAGAAGGGGAGTGCCCGTTCCGCCAGCCTTGAAATGAACTAGCTGAGGGCTGCTAGACATCCAGTTAACTTTTGGACATCTTTGATGCGGGTTGGTGGCCGCATGTCTTCAATGGCCTTGATCTTCGCCGGATTAGCTTCTATGCCCCGGTGATTTACCAGGAAACCAAGATGTTTTCCGGAGCTAACCCCGAAGACACACTTGTCTGGGTTTAGCTTTGTGCGGGTGGCCCGCAGCTTGTCGAAGACAGCCTGCAAGGTGTCAAGGAGTGACTCCTTGTTCCTGACCTTGACCACGATGTCATCGACGTACACTTCCACTATGTCTCTAATGAGTTCTTCAAAGGTTTTGTACATAGCTCGTACAAAAGTTGAAGCTGCATTCTTGAGACTAAATGGCATGGTTGTATAACAGTACAATCCATCTACTGTGATGAATGAGGTATGCTCTTCATCTTCCCTAGACATCCTGATTTGATGATACCCAGAATATGCGTCTAGGAAACACAGTAATTCACACCCGGAGGTGGAATCCACTATCTGATCTATTCTAGGTAGTGGGAATGGATCTTTTGGACATGCCTTATTTAGTGTGGTGTAGTCGATGCACATCTGAAGCTTCCCACCAGCCTTGGGCACAACGACTGGGTTTGCCAGCCATTTTGGATGGAAGACTTCTCGGATGAATCCAGCTTCGAGCAACTTCTTCACTTCTTGTCGGATGAAGTTCTGTCGCTCTACGGATTGTTTCCGAGGCTTCTGATGCACAGGCCGGGCGTCGGGGTAGATCTTCAGATTGTGCTCAATCACTTCCCTGGGGATCCCAGGCATTTGTGACGGTTGCCAGGCAAACACATCGACATTAGCCCGAAGGAAAGTGATGAGCGCGAGTTCCTATTTGTCGTTCAATCCTCCCGATATACGGGTGGTTTGAGCGGCATCGAAACTAATTTGGACGACTTTGACGGGAATGTCGGTGTCGCCGCTTGGCTGCACACGAGGTGCAGAAGTCGAGCCTTGTTGATGAATGCTCGGGGGTTTTGGAGCTTGCTCCTGCCTGGAGTCCTCTTCTTGCGCCGTGGTGAGTGCATGGAGTTCTTCCAGAGCAGTTACTCCGGCAGTACGATCTCCGCGGATCTGGAGAACGCCTACTGGTGTTGGCATCTTCAACACCAGATAACCATAATGAGAAGCTGCCATGAATTTGTACAGGGCAGGCCTACGCAAGATGGCATTGAAGGGTAAGTTGATCTGAGCGACGTCGAAGACCAACTTCTCGGTGCGGTACTTCTCCCGTGTCCCGAAGGTAACGGGGAGAGTAATAGCTCCGAGTGGGGTAATGGCCCCCGGACCTACTCCGGAGAAAGGTCGAGAGGGGTGGAGATCCGAAGGTCAGAGCTGAAGCTTAGTAAAAGCTTCAAAGCTTATGAGGTTATGCCCCGAACCTCCGTATACCATGACATGGTGGAGCTGGATGTTATTGATGGTAGTGGATACCATCAAAGGTAACTGACCTGCTCCAACCATGCTCCGAGGGCAGTCCGAAGCATCAAAAGTGATGACTGTGTCCATCCACTACCGATGAGGTTCGGGCCTGACTGTAGGAGCTACAGCAGCCATATCCCGACGCATAGTCTTGATGACACGGCGAGAGGTGATGTCCCATGATCCACCAAAAATGGTGTTCATGGTCTTCCGACGCTGGTTGTCTAAGACGTCAGAATCATCGTTGATGGAGGTGTAGACGGCCTTTAGGACCTTTTTGGGATCCTGAAAACCTAACTCCTCTTCAGCTGGAGCTTCATCGACTTTTTGCTTTCCTTCCCTATGTCGGAAAGGGGATTATTCCCGACGCTTGTTGTAGCGCTCGGCAAGGTTTTGGACCTCACGACAGTCTTCCAAACTATGTCTGCCCGTTTTGTAAATTGGGCACCACACCTTGGGCTTGCCACCGTCTTCAGAAGACGGTCGAGGTCGCTTCTCGCGGCGTGACCCCTGGCCACCCGGAGCTGCAGCAGCTGCAACATTGGATGTACTGGCCGACGACTTCTTCTTGCCGTTGGTCTTTTTCTTCTTCTTGCCATTCCCGGAGGTAGCGGCTTCTTCTTTGGAGGATTTCTCGTTACCCTCCGTAGTTGGTTTGGAGTGCATCTCACGACCCTCCGCAGCTCTGGCACATTTGTCGGCCAAACTGAAGAGTTCCATGATACTGGTGATCTCCTTGATCGCTAGTTTCTCCAGCATCTTCTTGTCCCATACACCCTGTCTGAATGCCACAATGACAGAGGCGCTAGAGATAGAAGGGATAGTGTTTCGTACTTGAGAGAACCTCTGGATGAATGATCGCAAGGATTCTCCCCCTTTTTGCACGACTGCAAAAAGGTCCAGTTCAGTGCCTGGTCGGGTGTATGAACTCCCGAAGTTGGTGGTGAACTGCCGGCACAGCTCCTCCCAACTGTTGATGGAGTTGGGTGGAAGGCTCATAAACCAGGACCTGGCGGTCCCAGTTAAAGCCACTGGAAAATAATTGGCCATTACGGCCTCGTTTCCTCCAGCTGCCAACATTGCAGTGGAGTAGATCTGAAGAAATTCGGCAGGATTGACGGTCCCGTCGAACTTTTCTGGTAGGTGAGGCCGGAACTTCTGTGGCCACCTGACCATACGCAGATGCATGGTCAGGGCTGAACAGCCTCCTCCTACTCCTTCAGGAGCAGAAAGGTCCTGAGCTTCTTGTCTTTCACGAGCATGCTCAATATGGACTCGGCCGTCCTGTTGGCGGTATCGACGATCCAGCTCCGCCCGGTGGTCATGAGTTGAAAGCCTGGATACCTTGTGAGTACGTCGTGCCCCGGAGGGCAATGACGTCACTTGCTATGATGCAGCACGTCTCCCGTTGTTGGAAACGTGCGGACCAAGTCTACCAGACAAGGCCCGCCGCTGTGACGGGGCCCGTCCTGAAGGAGGAGGACCCTAGTTGCTGATGCGTTCGGCTGCTGCTACAACCAAATGTTCCACATCGGCCCTCCACTGCTCCAGTGCATCCTGGGATGCATCTGGAGGTGGTGGGCATTGGATAAGAGAACGCACTACATGGAGCGCGTGTTCCGGGTTGTCATGATTTGCCGACGCAGTGATTGACGCCAGTGCACCATCGCGTTGTCCAACTTGATTGGCTGGTGGAGGCGGTGGTGGTGGGAGTGTGACTCCTGCTGGTGCTGAGGCTCCTGCTGGTGGCTGCATATTGGAGGGATTGCCCCCAACAGCTTGAGCAGCAGGTTGACCGTTGGATGATCCAGCAGCTGAGTTCGCCATTCTCAAAATCTCGAGCGCCCCTACCTGGCGCGCCAACTGTCGGTGGTTTGCAACCGGCAGATCTCCCGACACTACTAGAGTGTTAGAGGAGTTTGATGTTCGGTGTGGGCGCACGGAGATGCAAGAAGGTGAATTGTAAATGGCGCAGGAGACACAAGAATTTACGTGGTTCGGGCCGCCTGAGCGTAATACCCTACTCCACGGGGTGTTGATGTTGTATTGGAAGTAGCGCGTGTGTCAACGTGTCTGAACGTCTATCGAGCGTGTTTGAACGTCTATTGAGCGTGTGTGTAAACGTCGTCGGCCTGTCCTTTTATAGTATAAGGGCAGACCGTTACAAATTAGCCTGGCCCGACATGTGGCCCCGGCGGTTACTAGTATTGATACTTATTCAACACGTTTAATTACTCTTAATGACCGGGTAATGGGCTTTGACAGCACCGTTACTGGTAATTAAGGTCATCCGATCATGTGTCATTAATATGGTATTAATGACACTTAATTGGGTCTTGAAGTCCTTGATTCTCCTTTGAAGATCCGGAGCCGTTGTGGAGCCTTCCGGAGGTCAGAGGCTGAAGATCCGTCGGTTGGACACGTGGCAGTACCGGAGCACACTGTGGAGAACAGATGGTTCCGGTGTTAGCCGACACATGTCAGCACCGGAGCTTCCCTCGGTCTAGGGTTAGGTCCGGGGGTGCCACTTCGGTACATAGCCCAGAGCTTCCTCCCTTGCGGGTGGTAGCTCCGGTTTGATAGTACACGTGGCGACCCTGGGGCTAACCATGTTGGAGAAGCAGGTCCGGACATGTGTGACATGTGGGCCTCCGAAGGTCTTCAAATCAAGTGGGTGACTTTCCCTTGATATCTTTGCAATCCCAAGGGGTATATGGTACCCAAGGTACCGACATACCTGAACGCAAAATTCTCTCATCCTTTCTCCACGCTATCAAATCTCGAGGGCGAGATTCATTTTAAGGGCGGTAGGTTTGTAACACTCTAATTTTCTTTTAGCATCATGCATTGCATAGCATTTTTTGTGCATAAATCATTAATAGATCAAAAGAGAAGAAAAATAAAAGATAAAACATGTGTGTAAAAAAATATGTGTAGAAAATAAGAAAATTGAAGAAACAATATAAAACATTTAATAGAAAACAAATATAAACAATTGGAAAATAAGTTCTAGAAACCTCCAGAAGTGTCGGGGGAAAGCTTTGCTTCACCCCGGAACATTCCGGGCCAATAGTGCCCGAGCGGCGGGACTCGGCTCGGCGTGCCCAAGCCGCCTGCACGCGATCCACACACCGTCTGCGCACCTGACGGGCCAGGCCGAGTCGGCCTTTGGCCGCGGCACCGACCGGCACTTGGCTCTCGCCCCCGCCTATAAATTGCGCTGCCCCTGTGCTTTTGGCTACATAAGAATTTTCAGCGCTGCCACGAAGGTAAAACCCTAGCTGCCGGCAAGGAAAAAAAGAACAGAGGTTGGGCCAGAAAAGGAAAAAGAGGATAAAGAAAGGGACGAAGAAGAGGAAAAGGAGGAAGGAGCCATCGTCCGCCGGAGATCATCGCGCCGCCGCCGTCATGCCGCCGGAGGACGGCTGCGCCGTCTACTTTGTCCAGGTTACGCCTCCGTCCTGCGATCTTTGAAGCTGCCGCATCTACGCTAGGATACATTTTTTCAATACTAATCTTAGCAACGTATTAGATCTAATGATTGAAATTTAATCGTAGTTGCACCATCTATTTTATCTCAGCAGCACTAATTGTTGCTAAAACCCCCGTGAACTCGCATGAACACATATGAACTAGTTGCATCTAATTAATAAACAACCATGGATAATTAATTATTGAACTTGCATGCATTCATGTCATTGCATATTGATTAATATGTGTACATTGTGTTGATTCATATGTGTATTCTTGTATGTGTGTGATCGCGAGTAGAGAGACGTGCTCAAGAGGCTGTGTACGAGGATTTCCAGAACCAAGGCTTCGAAGCGCTTGAGCAACCCCATCCTTCGGAGCAAGGCAAGTGTCCTTGATCATATTGATCCCGTTTTATTAAATGTTTTGTTTGCGAAATTGCATGTCCGTGTAAATATGATGGGAAACCCATGCGTAGGAGTTTACTAGCGTTGTATGCCACCTCTTGTCGCCGGGATATAAATAATGAGTTGGGTATGGATATTTTCCTTTTTGCACTGCATCGCTACATGAGTTATGGGTAACTTAGGTAATATGCTGGACAACTTTAATTATGAGAATTTGGGATGGTAATAAGATGATGATTAAATTAGCAACATGCAATTTGAGTGATCTAAGCAAGCATCGTATGTGGATGTGTTGGATGTTATGGTGGTTTGCTTGGCTTAGATCTAAGGACCGATTCATGCGAGAATAAGCCAGGACAACAGTGCCACCACGAGGCGAAGTATGAGTGCGATGTAGATAATTAATTAGGGTATTGCTAGTATTGCGTGGACCATTTGAAAGAGCGGGGAAGGGGAGGCAGATTGGGTTTGTATGAGTGGTGGGACTCCCTGGGATCCGAACGGCACAAGAGGGGGCCCTTGGTTTAGGATGTGCTCAGTTGAAGGCATCGCCACCGGTAACACCACAGTGGGTCCGTACATGCTAGTAGTCCCTTTGTAAAGGCTATTTTGTGATCTCCTAGCCACACACCAACAGAAGTGTGTAATGTGACCGACGGGTCACAGGCATAAGGGAGGTTCTTAATCACTGAAGGGTGATGAAATCACGAACACGTGTGTAAAGTGGTACAACCTCTGTATAGTGTAAAACTATCGAGATAGACGTGCTCACGGTCATGAGCACCTGGACAACTTCTATAATTAGAGGAAACTTGGGATTTGGGATGGTTATGGTAATGGTCATAGTTATGGTTATGAATTGAGTTGTGATAAATGGACATGGATGATGATAATGGTGATAATTTGGTATATGGATGGATAATTGATTAAGGTTTTTTATCATGTTAATTATGTGGGATATGAAGGTAATACTTCACATAGACATAGTGTGATGCTTTTTACATGTTTTAAATGTACTTTTCAGCAATTAGCCATCGTTTATTACCGTGCCTGGTTTAAGCTACAAGTCATACTTTCCACACTTGCTGAGTACAACATGTACTCACCGTTGCAATTTCCCCACCAACAGTTTCAGGTGATGTTCGGAAGTATCCTGAGGATAATGCAGGGTACTAGGCTGCGTGATGCCGTCGACTTGCGTGTGGTGTTGCTTGGAGCCGCGCTATCCTATTTGTTTCGTTTGCTTAGTTAATTAATTAGATTATTTCTACTGCAGTTATAGTTCAATAATGATCATTAGAGTTGCAATATGAGGATTATTGGGATATTGTAATAAATGTACTTATTTAATAGTTTGAGTTGTGGTAATTATCTGTTTATTATTTGTGAATCACTTGTGTATGTGTGTTAAACATCGTGGGCACAAATATACTGCACTTGGTTCAATTTTCGTAACCGGGTGTCACAATATGTGAGACGTTCTTATTGTTCATTTGTCATTCTCATATATGCACACTTTATGAAAATCAATTTTTACTCATAATTGTGGAATCTCAATTGGTTGTCATGAATCACCAAAACAAGGAAGATTGAAAGTACATCTAGGCATTCCCTTGTGGGTTTTGGACGATTGATGACAAATAAATGAGATCCTAACGAATTCGTTGAGATGAATGCAGGTTAACTAAGATTAGATAGTTGGTGCACTCAAAAAGGTGAAAAATGAAGTGATGAAGAAAAAGAAAAAGGCCCAATTGATGAATAAAGCTCAAAGTAGACTTAATTGTATAGGATGTGTGTGAGAGACACATCCCAAGAGCTCAAGTATTTGCGTAGAGGCAAGGGCTTAAAATTGACCTTAATATTTCACTAAGCACCGGACTAGTCCGTTTAACTTTATGTAGTTTCACTTCACAGTGCACCGGACTAGTCCATTCATGGATCGGACTAGTCCGTTAAACTTTCTGATGTTCCATAACACTATGCACTGAACAAGTCCATTCAAGGATCGGACTAGTCCGAGAAACTCTTTGATGTTTCATAACACTATGAACCGGACAAGTCCGTTCATGGACTGGACTAGTCTGGGAAACTTTCTGATGTTCCAATACACAAGGTACCGGACATGTTCAGACTCTTACTAGACTAGTTTGGTATACCTAACACATATTAGGGTGTTTACTGTGCTGCACATTCCACGCGCATTTTACACAGCACACCGGACAAGTCCGATCCCTAGAGCGGACTAGTCCGGCCGTCGAGATCCTTAATAGTAATAATTTTTGGAAACACTATAAATATGAGATCCACGAGCCCACAAACACAACTCTTGCATTCTACTATCAAGAACTGAAACCCTAGCGCCGCCACTCATCCCATGATCACAAAAACACATCTCCCCACGCATCTAAGGTCCTCAAAAGTGAAGATCTTTGAGTATTCAGATTTGGGATTGGGAGATCATTGTCTACACGTCATTGAGCTCTTAGGGTTTGATCTCTTTACACTCTTGCATTACTGTAATTTTTTTGAGTGTATTAGATCACTTTTTCTGTTGTAATCTTTGTGGGAGCCCTCAACGTGTGAGGTTGCCCCACCAACTCGGTGATTACCTGTGATAGTGGAATCAAGTTTACCTTGTGTGGTGACTTGATGCAGGAATATGGTTTGAAGAGACCCGGCTCTGTGTGGGCCTCCTCAATGAGGACGTAGATCTCTTTGGCGAGATCAAACCTCGGTAAAAATTTGTGTCCCGTGTGCTCATTGCTTTACTTTTGAAATTATCATTATTTAGAGCATTAAATTGATCAAGGTTGTAATCTAAATTAACATTGCATTCTGCGTGCAATCTTGCAATACTAATTGTTCAATCAAGTTGTTTGAATAGTTGTTTAAATTTTTGTCCTATAACACGTACAATTTCTGCTCTAACACTTGATCAGTTCACATCACATAAGCACACCGGACTAGTCTGTAGTTACATCGGACAAGTCCGGTCTACTAGGAATTTAACGATTTGATTAAGTGTCCAGGAAAATTTTGAAAGCCTATTCACCCCCCTCTAGGACACATTCAGATGCTTCAACCTAAGAAAAGACAGTTGCTTTGCTATACATGTATGCTAACATAGACGGGATAATTTCAGTAAGTGTTTGTTCAACATCTATACTAGTTAGCGTGCTATGTTATACATCTATGCTAATCATTCTGATTTTTTCCTTATTTAGTGTGTTCGACCAACAAAATTGGAAATCTAAGCATCGACCTACGAGCAGGCAAATACAATCGATTCAACATTATGGAGTAAATGGAGGGCCTAACTTCCACTCCTTGTTTCGAGATCATTTAATATTTTCTTGCCTTATTTCTCTTAGGACTTACGTGTCTAGTACAAAATAGTCTTATAATTTCATATGTTTAGCATGCAAAAAACAAGACGGTGTCCATGAAGATTGTGACAACTGTCCTATGGATCCACTGAAGTTAGAAGCTATGGTCGATACGACGTCAATGGGTTCTATTTTGTTCAACTGAATTTGATGCTCGTCATCCTCTCAGTGCAACATCTAATACCGGAGTTGTGACGAGGGCAGTTGACACCGAAGGATGTGAAACTAATTATTATGGGATTATTAAAAAATTCCTTGAATTCAGTTTTGTCTTGAATAAGGACCTTAAAGTAGTCTTCTTTGACTGCGATAGGTTTGATCATAAAAATGGAAATCAACAAAACCAATATGGTATGGTAGAAGTCAAACACAAGGAATGACCACGAGGTTGCGACACCTTCATCACAGCACATTAAGTTAAGAAAGTGTTTTATCTACATTAACCATGCGAAAAGCTTAGAGCTTGGTGGGATGTACACAAGGTGAATTCTCATGAGCGGTTATATACACTACACGATGCTGGGTACAATGATACTCTGTTGTCATTGAATCATGAGTTTGATGTTGTTTACAAAAACAAGATTTGCCATACTCTTTTATCATCGAGCCTGGTCTAGGACTTGATGACTTAGTTGGAGATGCAGAAGACGTAGAGACTTGTGATATGCGAAAACAAAAAAGAGAAACAACCATGAAAGATGATCAATGGTCCAATTTAATTAGTAGAGTACTTAATTGTGATAGTGGTGAATTTTTAAATTGAGTACAAGTAACGTTTCCTTAATCTCTTCTTTCCTCCTTTATACTTTGCTTTAAATTCATTAGCAAATATTCCTTTCATTAGCATGTCGTCGAGCAAAAGACGACGGGGGCGCAGGATTTCCTGGCCAGGACAGCAGATGTGGTATTCTAGGGAAATTAGTCTAGCAGGGGTAGACGGGTTCAGTCGTTGAGCCATATACCGAAGTTGTCACGCGGACTTGTATGGCGGTCAGGATAGTTAAATAACATTTTTATGAATCTTTATTTACTTAAATTACATAAGTAATTCATTCATCTATATTATGAATCTTAAAAATTGTTAGGACAACTCTACGTCCGAGTACCTAGAGGTCCTCTTCAGCCACACAGGTTGACCACGTGTTGACAGTCCTTATATACCAATTTTGACTATCAATATAACTCAACTATGTGAAGGAATAAATATTTCTTACACACATCAAACTTATACTTGACATAATTCCACTTGTACTTAGAGAAATAGTGCATGCAGGAGTTTTTATGCAGAATTGATGGAGAATGAGAGGCACAATCCTCAAAAGTGCCACCTCAACAGATCACATGATGACATGCGGCATCACATGGATCTATGGACCCATTCCCATGAGTATTCGAGGGAATCCAACACTAATTCATGCGGGTATGAACCATGGGCTCACTTATAAGTGTTCTGGAGAAAGCATCGCCAAGGGTGGGGGGCAGGACCAGATTGTTCGACCCCTTGGCTCGGATGACTTGTTCCTGGCGCCAAACCCGGTCAGCCGATGTGTGGCGCTCTACTGTGGTGCCCTGAAGGCAGTGAAGACTTATTTACACGCTAATTGTGGCAGGAACTGCCTCTACTCCATGTATAAATTGGAAGGGTGCCTCACTTCTTCCACACACCACTCAAGCATTCTCTCTTGTATTACACTAGTGCTCTCTTAGTCCTTAGTGGAGGTTAGGTTGTAGAGAGGGGCCTCTAGCCCAAAGTACAAATGGGAAAAGGTATGGCTCATTATTTGTGATATTATGCTTTATATTAATATTTTTAGTTTTACTTATTCATATACTTGGGAAAAGCGTTCCTTGTTTGGTTGTGGAGTCCATGTATGTGCTAGGAGTATATGTTGTTATGATCTAGTCGTAATGCCCATATCATGTTATTATAAACATCATACATAACCACTATAGTCCAGTTAGGTATTAATATGATGTAAGATCTATGTGTGCTGAATACATTGGCTTGTGGTGAATACACTTGGCTTTGATGATAAAAGTTTTGAATATCACCAAAACACCTTTTTAGCAAGGTCTGACCATAGGTCCGACTTGTTTTGGGTAGCTCTGGCTACGTTAGATGCTAGGTCTGACTTCTTGGTAAGGTCCGACTAGCTTTGGTTAGCTTCGGTGAGCTTTATCTTTAGCTCCGGCATATATTTGATAGCTCCGGAGTGTTTTTGCTAAGCTCCGAGTTGATTTTTCTAGCTCCGGCGTTTGGGTTTACTAGTTCCGGCTAGTTCTGGTTAGCTCCGCGATACGTTCTACTAGTTTTGTAAGCTCTGGCGGGAGCTTGGTTGTACTAGTTTTGGTAAGCTCCGGTGCTAGGTTCTACTAGCTTTTGTTAGCTCCGGCTCAAGGTCCGGGTTGCTCTGGCAAGGTCCGGAACTTGACCGTAGTGCTTCTGCTTTTTATTTGCAATGTTTCGTACTTGCATTATAATATTGGAAAGATTGCTTAGTTTTTGGTGCGTTTTGGTTGATATGGATGATATAGTGGTACTGTGGTTTTGCAACATGCTTATGTGAGGTGCTCACGTAAGGTCTTGTGTTCGGAACTAACTTGAGTCAAGTCGAGGATTTGGGCTCGTATGGATTGGTTGTTTATTCATGTGCAGGTGTTGCTTGAGTTCAAGACATGGCTGGTGACAGGATCCATTGGACTAGTCTCAGGGAGGAGATGAGGTTCCAACAACCAAATTAAGGAGGAATTGTGGTTGAGCTGATCAGGAGGTTGCGCAACATGATTGAATCAAGAACAATGCATATGAAGGTATCGTAGACGTCATTGGAAGATGTTTGCACGTATGCAAGGAGTGCATGGACGTGGCTACATGGTTCCGAGGCGTGATGAAGAGATGTGGACGTAAAGAATTGGTCGGAAAGGTCCAACCGACTAGGTTATGGACTCAGGCTGCGGCTGAGTCGGGTTTGACTCAAATATGGAAAGATTTGAGTTGGTTATGATAGGATTTTGTGTGGGTCACGAATTTGAGTTGTTTAGGAATATGGGATACATTCCTAAGGTGTTTGGAAGTCTTAAGATTGCTTCTATTTGCGTATAGAAGAATCTTGAGCAGTTATGGAAAGTTACGATTCGTGATCTGAGTAGGATTGGAGTCCTAGTTGATATTGGGTTGGCCTAAGGGCTTGTTATATAAGAAAGGGAGCCCAGAGCTCGTGGTGCACGACTTTGGGGCTGTTCCTCTTGTGTTATATTGAATAAAATTCGTAGTTTGAAGGAACTTTTGTGCCTTGTTCGTCAGACTTGTTCCAGACAAGTTTTACTCGTCGAGTTTCTGGACAGCACTACCTTTCGTTGGTGGTTTTATCATAACTCTAGTTTTACTGATCCAATTGACGTGATTCTTTTTGGGTTGTCTTAACAACTTGATTGTCTATCATCTATCAAAATTTCGCGGTCATTGCATTTGTGGTCCATGATCTACACGAGTTTCTTTGCAGCATTCCAGAACTGTTTTTTTTCTCGGGTAGGGCAGATTGACCATTGCTTGATCTTTCGATCATAATTTGAGTTTTTCTCGACGGATTTGAGTGATTCTTTTTGTGTTGTCTTCGTGACTTGATTCTCTCTGATATTTAGATATTTTTTCACGGTGAAACACATTTAGATTAGTCTCAGACACGAATTCTTTAACAGATCGTTTTTCTGCCGAAAGGGTTTGGGGTTTAATTGTTTCCGCTGCGTAAGATTTTTAAATCTACCATTAACCCCCCCTCTGGTAGCTTTTCATGTGCTCTTCGATCCTACAATTGGTATCAGAGCCACGGTGCTCTAATCTTTGTGATTTGCGCGTGTTTTTGACTAATCATCATGGAGAAGTACTCTGCCAAACCTTGTGTGTTTGCTGGTATTGATTTTCAGGTTTGGAAGGCATGCATGGAGGCTTTCATCCAGGCACAAGGCTTTGCAATATGGGAGAAGGTATACAAGCCTTACGAAGTGCCATCAAATGATCAAGTTACAGCTACAAATCTGAGAGATGTCGACAACAACAACAAGGCTCGGAACTTGATCATACAAGGATTAACACAAAGTGACTTCGACCGTGTTGCACACCTCCGATCTGCATACGATGTGTGGAAAGCACTTTGTGACTACCATGAAGGATCCAACACGATCAAAGAGGTAAGGCAAGACATGTTCAAGAAAGAATACACGCGCTTCGAGATGCAACCCGGTGAGTCTATTGATGACCTCTTTGCTCGCATTAATAAGATTCTCAGCAACTTGCGTAGTGTCAATGTTAATTTTTCAGATGCTGAAAATGCTAGGCAATTGCTAAGTGCATTCGATATGTCGATTTGGGAGATGAAAGTCACATCTATTCATGAATCTAATGTCATGAGTTCTCTTACATTAGATGTACTTTATTCTAAACTAAAAACTCATGAAATTGACATAATCTCACGTAAGAACCCCAATAAGTCTATTGCATTTGTTTCACAACGTGATATGTCTAGCTCCGGCCAATCATCATCTTGCGATACTCTTGCTTTGTTGTCCTCACTAACCTTGGAGCAGATCGAAGAATTTCTAGAAGAGGAGTTGGCACTCATCTCTACTAGATTCTCAAAAGCATTGCAAAATGTGAGAACTAGAAGGAGAGGAAGCTCCGGACCTCAACCCTGTTTTGAATGTGATAAAACAGGACACTTTCATGCAGAATGCCCTAACCTTTCAGGTCTGACCACCCGGGAAGTAAAACAAAGCAAGGTTCGAACCTCCTCTGGAAATTCCAACAAGAAGAAGAAAGGTACCATAGGACGCAAGATGATCAACAGTTTCATCACCGCGCTTCAAGAGTTCAGTTCAAGCGACGTGGACATTGGAAGTGAAGAAGATGAAGATGATTTGACAAACTTGTGCTTCATAGCAGGCAAGTCAAGATCAAATATGGAGGAGGCAGAACACAACAGCGACAAAGAAGAGGTATGTCCTAAATGCGAAGAAATGTGTGATGCTATTTCTCGTGCCACTATTATTGTTAAGAAAAAGGACAAAAAGCTTAGGGATAGTGCTGCTAAAATTGAATCACTAGAATCTGAAATCAACCGTTTAAAAACTTTGATTCCTAGTGATGATGCATGTTCCTCATGTGATTTAATATATGAAAAATTGTCCTCATTAAGAAGTGCGCACACCTCCACACTTAATAAACTTGAGTTAGAAATTGAAAAGAACAAAGAGCTTGCTGCACTTAATGATAAAAATTTGAAAGATGCTAGCTGTTCTACAATTGATTTGCGTTATTCTACTTGTGATGATCTTGATAAGAAACTACAGGATGCTATGAATGAAATTTCTATATTGAACAATGCTTTACGTTCTCATGAAGTTAAATTTTGTTCCAATTGCAAACTAAAAGGAAAAACTTCATGTGAAAATTGCCTTGATCTGTCCAATAATCTTGATGACATGCATAGGACATTAGATCGGTTTTGTAATGGGAATAAGAACCTAAACTTAGTGTTGAATTCTTCCAAGTCTTGCAATAATAAAACTGGTTTAGGTTTTGATTCTCATGCTCATGCTAAGGCACATCCACCTAAAATTGTAAAGTCATTAGGAAGTGGTTTGATTCAAACAGTTCCTAAACAAAAAGGAGTGGTTTTCAAATCTGCGGGAGTGTTGTCTCATTCGGTTTCAAATAAAAATATTGCTTGCTCATCTAGACATGAACACAAAGTTAAATTTCATTGTACCTTCTGTGGTAGAGATGGTCATGTCATAGATTTTTGTTATAGACTAGCTAAACAACAGAAAAGGGAAAGAATGGTTGCTAGATCTCATAACTTTCATGCAAAATTTGCTGCACACATTGAACCGAATATACAACCTGCTGTTTTGAGTCAAAAACATTCAAAGTTTACCTTCGGACCTTCTGCTTTTGCCTCCGGAACTACTGATTTTTGTGAACCACAAGTAACACCTTATAAGTCAGTAGTCAAGAATAAAAAATCTCAAACTTTGACTCATAAACCTGCTATTTTGTCTCAGCTTTCGCGTGTTTTTCCTGCTGGACGTCGTGTGACTCAGTACTGGATTCCTAAAAGCCTTTTGACTAACCCCAGTATTGAGTCATCGACGTATTGTGCTTTTATGTAGGTTACACGTTTGAGGAAGGAGAACATTTGGATTGTGGATTCAGGTTGCTCACGCCACATGACCGGTAACAAAGATTGGTTCTCCTCCCTCTCTTTTGTGTCACGTGTAGAGAATGTTACTTTTGCCGATAATTCTTCAACTCCTATAATTGCTAAGGGTTCGGTTAGAGTAAATGATCACTACACTTTGAAGGATGTGGCACTTGTCAAAAATTTGAAATACAACTTGTTTTCTGTTGCACAATTGCTAGATGGAAATCTAGAAATTATTTTCAATAAAAACTGCTGCAAAGTTGTAGGTTCAAATAGTGAGCTTATTTTTAACATGTCTCGGTTTGGAAGAGTTTTTAAAGCTGATTTTGATATGTCTTCTTCTAAGCATAGGTGTCTAGTTGCTAATGATTCAAAGGACTTATATTTTTGGCATCGTAGACTTGGTCACATAGGCTTTGATCACCTAACGCGTGTTAGTGCTCTTGATCGCATACGTGGACTGCCTAAGCTTAAAGGGGACAAATAAATTGTGTGCTCTTCTTGTAGACATGCTAAGATGGTTGCAGGTTCACATACTACTCTCACAATGATCATGACAACTGAACCATGTCAACTTTTGCATCTTGACACCGTAGGACCTTCATGTGTTCAATCCTTCGGAGGTAAATGGTATGTTCTTGTTATCGTTGATAATTATTCTAGATACTCTTGGGTTTACTTTATGGCATCTAAGAATGAAGTTTTTAGTCACTTTAGAACTTTATTTCTTAGATTATCAATTGATCACCCACGGTCATTAAAAGCAATTAGAAGTGATAATGGAACTGAATTTAAAAATCAATCTTTTGATCACTTTTGTGCTGAAAATAGAATAGATCATCAATTCTCTTCACCATATGTACATCAAAAAAACGGTGTTGTAGAAAGAAAGAACAGAACCTTAGTTGAGATGGCTAGGACTATGCTTGATGAATATCAAACTCCTAGGAAATTTTGGGCTGATGCGTTAGCAACCGCTTGTTATGTCTCAAATGGTGTTTTCTTGCGTGCTAAGCTAGGTAAAACACCATATGAGCTTCGGTTTGGACATAGGCCTAGTGTTACACACCTTCGGGTCTTTGGTTGCAAGTGCTTTGTTAAGAAACATGGTAATCTTGATAGATTTGAACCTAGATCCATTGATGGCATGTTTCTTGGTTATCCATCTCATACTAGAGGCTACCGTGTGCTTTTACTTGACACTAACAAAATTGTGGAGACTTGTGAAGTGTCTTTTGATGAAGCTAGCCCAAGTACTAGCTCCGGTGTTGCAGGACCAGATCCATATCCTCAGGGGGAGGGTATTTTCGAAGATGAAGAAGAGCCGATGATATTGCCTAGTAGTTCCGAAGTTGACACGTGTCAAGCTCCGGACATTGAACAAGCTCCGGCTATCACCTATGCTGGTCCTGATCATCCACAAGTCACAAGCTCATCAATCTACGATGAACCTAATGAAGAAGAAGCTTGTGAGACATTTGTTCCCCTACGTTTTTACAAAGATCATCCCCCACAACAGATGATTGGAAGCTTGCACGAATGAGTCACACGGTCCAGGTTTTGCGATCCAAACTCTCATGCTCATTCTTCTTTTGTTGCTTCTTTTGAACCCAAAGATATATCACACGCACTCACTAATGAATCTTGGATTATTTCCATGCAAGAAGAGTTAGAAAAATTTGAAAGAAATAATGTTTGGAAACTTGTACCTCCACCTCTAGGTCACACTTTAATTGGAACTAAATGGGTATATAAAAATAAACAAAGTGAGGATGGGGTTGTGGTTAGGAAGAAGGCTAGGTTGGTTGCTCAAGGTTTCACTCAAGTTGAAGGTCTAGATTTTGATGAAACTTTTGCTCCTGTCGCTAGATTAGAAGCCATAAGAATTTTGTTATCTTTTGCAGCATCTAAAGGTTTTAAGCTATATCAAATGGATGTTAAAAGTGCTTTTCTTAATGGCTACATAGATGAGGAGGTTTATGTCAAACAACCACCGGGTTTTGAAAATCCAGATTTTCCTAATCATGTTTACAAACTGTCCAAAGCCTTATACGGTCTCAAACAAGCCCCTAGAGCATGGTATGATAGGCTAAAAACATTCTTACTTGAAAAGGGGTTTACCATTGGCAAGGTTGATAAAACTCTTTTTGAGCTTAAACATGGCAATGACTCATTATTCGTTCAAGTGTATGTGGATGATATTATCTTTGGTTGTGCTTCTCATGATCTTGTGTCCAAGTTTTCAGCAATGATGAGTTATGAATTTGAAATGAGTATGATGGGTGAACTCACTTACTTTTTGGGGCTGCAAATCATGCAAACCAAGGAGGGTACCTTTGTGCATCAAACGAAGTATACCAAAGACCTCCTAAGGCGCTTCAACATGGACAAAAGCAAGCCTCTTCGGACACCAATGGGAACATCAACAACACTTGCACTTGATGAAGATGGTGAACCCGTGGATCAAAAAGAATATAGAAGTATGATCGGATCACTTTTGTACCTTACGGCATCAAGACCGGACATACAATTAAGCGTATGTCTTTGTGCACGGTTTCAAGCCTCCCCACGTGTTTCACATTGTCAAGCCGTCAAAAGGATTCTCAGGTACTTACATGGAACTCAAGAATTTGGCTTTTTTCTTCCTTCTTCCTCAACCGTTACTTTGAAAGCTTTTTCGAATGCTGATTTTGGGGGTTGTAGGATTGATAGGAAATGTACTTCCATTGCTTGTCATTTTCTTGGTAATTCTCTTGTTGCTTGGTCCTCTAGAAAACAAAATTCAGTTGCACAATCCATAGCCGAATCTGAATATGTAGCTGCTGCTAGTGCTTGCTCACAAATTCTTTGGATTGTTCAAACACTTAAGGACTATGGGGTTGATCTAGATAGTGTTCTACTGTTCTGTGATAACACTAGTGCCATTTGCATTGCTAAAAACCCCGTGCAACATTCTAGAACTAAGCACATTGACATTAGGTATCACTTTCTCTGAGATAATGTTGAAAAAGGAAACATTGTGCTTCACCATGTAGATACCGAACAACAATTGGCTGACATTTTTACAAAACCTTTGGATTTCACTCGGTTTTGTTACATTCGTAGTGAAATAGGGGTTATGCATCCTCATGGCTTAAATTGAGGGGGAGTTTTGAAACTTGGGAATTCTATGTGTGAATCTGAAATAAAAATAATATGAGCATAGTATTTCATACATATATGACTTTGTGATTCCTTCTACATGCTAAAAGTTCTTACTACATTACTCGTATTATACATTTTTTAGTTTTTGCCATGTCTAGTAATTGGAATAATTACTTACACTAAATCTGGTCATGGTCGAACTTTCTTGCTGTTTTGAACTTGTTGCATGTTCACAAGTGCATTTAATCATAAAGAATTAATCAAGTAATCAACTCACATGTTGAGTTTTGATGAACAAATATAAATTGAGAAAAGATCAAGAGAATATGCATGCATCACACTTCTTTTTCTGAGATGGCTTATCATTGCACTTAGATTTGAACTTGGAAGAAGTTGTGTATGACTAAAACCATGTCCTTAAGCTTCTGATTGTCAAATGACATAGGCTTGACTTGGTTGGTTAGAATAAGGCAGATGCGCATATAATCTCTTGCAAATATCATATGATCTAAATTTGTGCTTTGAAAAATAATAAAATGCAGCAACTAGTGTCATGCTTTCAAGTTATGAAATAGTTAAGTTTGTGAGATCATGACTTGCTTAAATTGAAAATTACATATGATCTCTAGCATGGCTTACAATACTTTATGTATCTCATTGATGTGATAGTGTAAGTTACTTGATAGTATGACTTGGGTGAGCTTTGTTTTATATGTATATGTTATAATATGCTTATAACAACTAAAGGGGGAGAGATAATTTGTTTATATCTCATGACTTGCTGAATACATTGTCAAAGAGGGAGAGATAAGCATGAAGAGAGAGAGAATATGTGCATAAGGAGAGATAATATAATATGGGATATTTTTTCCTCTCATTTACTTTTGATTTACAAAGGGGGAGAAATTGTCTTCAAAACTTTTATGTGAATAAGCCAATGTTCGGATTTTAAATGGTGTTGCCAATGCATTCATCAAGGGGGAGATTGTAAGATCTATGTGTGCTAAATACATTGGCTTGTAGTGAATACACTGGGCTTTGATGATAAAAGTTTTGAATATAACCAAAACACCTTTTTAGCAAGGTCCGACCATAGGTCCGACTTGTTTTGGGTAGCTCCGTCTACGTTAGATGCTAGGTCCGACTTCTTGGTAAGGTCCGACTAGCTTTGGTTAGCTCCGGTGAGCTTTATCTTTAGCTTCGGCATATATTTGATAGCTCCGGCGTGTTTTTGCTAAGCTCCGAGTTGATTTTTCTAGCTCCGACTTTTGGGTTTACTAGTTCTGGCTAGTTGTGGTTAGCTCCGGCCCTACGTTCTGCTAGTTTTGTAAGCTCCGGCGGGAGCTGGGTTGTACTAGTTTTGTTAAGCTCTGGTGCTAGGTTCTACTAGCTTTTGTTAGCTCCGGCTCAAGGTCCGGGTTGCTCTGGCAAGGTCCGGAACTTGACCGTAGTGCTTCTGCTTTTCATAGCCGAGTGGGAACCCTGCACGCCGCCGTGATATGCGTGTTTCTAGTGCAAAGTATCCAGGGCATGGGTGACTTTGCTTTTGCATAGCTAGTGCTGAGAGCGTAGCTATGATGTATAGTTCTCTTTCGTTCCGCTAGTATTTTTAAAATTTCCGTTGTGCTTGTCAAAAAAGACTTGGTATTGTAAATTTGTGCTCATTCTATTCTTGTATACTTCTGGGTGTCGCATCGCACGACACCACCCAATGAGATCCTTGGCGGTCGGGATTCTGGTCCACTAGTCCCATATTACCACAGACTAGTCCGATATCTTTCTGACTAAGATCGGACTAGTCCTCCCTAGTGCGAACTAGTCCTCAACACTTCATAGCTTTGCACGAAATCGAACAAGTCCGATAATATCCGGACAAGTCCGATAACCTTTCTGACTAAAATCATACAAGTCCTCCAAGTGCGGACTTATCCCCAAATTCACTAAGGGAGTCACCTAGCCGGGCTTGTCCAATATGTGCTGGACTAGTTCGAAGATCTGTAGAGCCTAAATCGGACTAGTCCGGCATAGGCTGGACAAGTTCGATATTCCTTAGAACTTAGGGTTTCCTACACGCCGCACACCGGACTAGTCCGGACTCCACCACAGACTAGTCCAGACTCACGAAACCCTAGCGGTAACCTTCGGAAACCTCCATATAAATGCACGGCCCTACTTTCAACTCTCTTGACCCCCTGCGCTGTCACACCTTCCAAGAGCCTAGAAAACTCATCTCTCCACACAATCCAACAAAAGAAAGATCAAATTTGTGTGGATCAACTCTAGATCAAGGGAGAGACATGATTCTTCACATTTGAGCTCTTGGGTTTGATTCTCTAACACACTCCTGTTGTTTTATTGTAGATCTTATGAGTGTGTTCTTGGTGGTGTTCGATTTGTAATCTTGGGGAGCCCTCAACTTGTGGGAGGGACCCTTGAACTTGAAGATTTACCCTTTGTGATTAGTGAAAGAGAATCGTCCTCCATTGCGATTCAACGAGGGTAGGGTTGGAGAAGACCCGATCCTTTTATGGACTCCTCAACGTGGACGTTGGTTGCCGCTGTGGGAACCGAAACCACAGGATAAACTCTCGTGTCAATCTTGTTCTTAGTTTTTCTTATCACATTCTAGGGTTTACTTGATCTTGCATATCTTATGTTAAAACATTGAAACAAAAGTTAGTTTGTGCTAAACTTAATTTCATTGACTCAACACCTGCATGTTACATACTATATTCCGTTGCATACTGTGCTGGTATTAAGATCATTGATCAAACTAGATCAATCTAGTCCGAACGCACCGGACTAGTCCGCACACTACCGGACTAGTCCGATTTCTTGGTATTTGATCAAGTTGCTAAGTGTTGCAGGTTCCGACTAATATTCAAAAAGGTCTATTCACCCCCCCTCTAGGCCACATTCAATTGGTATCAGAGCAAGGCTCTTCAAGAGGAGACTAATCACTCGAAGAGAAAATATCGGACATGAAGGATGTGCACAAGAGCCTCAACAAAGAGAAGGTTAAAGACGAAAAGGCTCAATAATTGGAGAAGCTCCTCGGCACCATTCAGGACTTCGAGGATGATGATGAGGAGACGCTTGAACTCAATGCGTTCCTGAGGAAGAAAGCCCTCTCAAAAGGGAAAATGAAGATAGAAGACAGGAAGAAGAAGAAGGGGTGTAGTCACACCAACTACTCCCAATATCCTTTCAACTATGATCGTCTAAATTCTAACAATAGCCATTATATGTCTATTCCTCTAGGAAAAGACCCACACATTGATGGCAATGATTACTCAATGTGGAGGCAAAACATGAAAATGCATTTAATCTCACCTAACCCCAGCTTGTGGTACATAGTGTGCACATGTATAGATATCCTAGACGACGATGAAGAGCTCAGACCAGGCCAAGAGCAAGCAATTCATTAGAATGCTCAAGCTGTAGCGGTCATCACATCATCACTAAGTCGGGACGAATTTACCAAGGTGGATGGACTCGAGATTGCAAAGGAAATATGGGACACATTGCAAACTGCACATGAAGGTGATCGTCATGTGCGAGAGGCGAAGATCGAAATGATCCAAAGCGAATTGGGAAGATTTGCCATAGAAGAAGATGAGTCGCCACAAGACATGTACAATCGATTGAAGACTCTCATCGACAAGGTTCAAGCATATGGAAGTAAAAAGTGGAACGATCATGAGGTGGTGAAGCTCATCCTTAGAGCTTTCATGCCTCGCAATATTACCCTATGCTCGATGACTAGAGAAAGCCTCGGGTACAAGAAAATGACTCCGGATGAATTGCTTGGAAAGATCATCAACTTCGAAATGATGGAGAAGCAAGCAAAACATGTCAAGGAGATTGCCGACCTCACCTCGGTAAAGAAGAAAGGGGTCGTCTTAAAATCCACTTGCAATCCCTTGTCAAAAGAAGCTCGAGAGGCTCAAGATGAAGATGACAATGATGATGAGAGCAGCGACATAGATGAGGAAGACATGATCCTCTTTATGAAGAAATTCAAGAAGATGATGAAAAGAAGACAAGGGGGTAAATCAAGTGAAGTAAAACACAAAGAAAAGTCAAGACCAAAGTTGTGGTGGGCTTGCTATAAGTGTGGTGAATATGACCACTTTATAGTTGATTGCCCATATGAAGAAAACAAGAAGAAGATCAAGGAAATGAAGCCTCAACCCAAGAAATTCTTCAAGAAGAAAAGGCAAGTGGGACAGACACACCTAGGAAAGGAGTGGGACTCAAATGATAGTCCTCGTCCGAAGAGGAAGAGGAGATGGCTAGCATAGTCATCAAAAAGACGACGAAGAAATCAACTCTCTTCCCATCTATTGGCGCCAGGAAGGACAACGACACTTGTCTCATGGAGAAGGAAGGTAAAAGAAAGGTAACATCTAAATCTTCCTCCTCACATTCTTATTCTAGTGATAGTGATGATTCTAGTGAATATGATAGTTGTGATGAAGATATGCTTATTGGTTTAGACAAGAAAACAGCTGCTCAAATGAAACTTTTGATGGATAAAATTGTTGATAAGGAGGAGCTTGTTGATCGACAAGAAGATATGATCATCCTGCAAAAGGAAGAGTATCTCAAGATAAAAAAGGCTCCTTGAACTTCAAAAGGAGTGAAGCAAGTCACTTGAACTTGAGATAGCTTCAAGCAAGGAAGCTTGCTTGAAGTTAAGGGACTCAAATGCTATTATCAAGGATGAACTTGCTAACTTAACCGAAGTTAACAAGATCCTTGAGATACAAGTTGAGTCACTCAAGAAAAGTGAACCTTCATCCTCTTGAAGCTCACCTTCTCAACCCCTTAAAACTGAACCTACTACTACTTGTGCACGTGTTAAAATTGATACTAGTTTGAAGGACAAGTCAACCTCAACAAAGGACAAGCATCCTTCCCGTGGTGGAATATTTGACAAGGAGAAGGTCAAGTATGCACGCAGTGCATCCTTGACCACAAGACCTCCTAATGTCAAATATGGCATTAGGTATTCCTATGGTGAAAAGCAAAATGCTAGAAACCATAAGAATAACAAGGAGCGCATTGTCTTTGTGAAGGGAAACTCTCCTCAAGTTAGAAAACCTAACAACATTGATAAGTTCAAAAATGTTAAGACATATGAGAAACAATTATTATTTAGAACTTTTGATGCATCTTATGTTCTTATGAAAAACGCTTTTGGCAAGTGCATGCCAAATATGTTGGGCTATGCCATGGAAACAACAAGTCCCATGTGTTGGTTCCCAAATCTCTTGGTACTAACCTCAAAGGACCCAATCAAGCTTGGGTACCTAAAACCAAACATAATTTGTTTTTGCGGGCCTACTCTTCTGGTGGAGCAAAATGGGTGCTAGACAGTGGATGCACCAACCATATGATCGGAGAACGAAGAATGTTTGTAGAATATGAAGAAAATGAGGATCCAAGCGAGGGCATTTATTTTGTAGACAATAGTCAATGAAGGGTGCTTGGTACCGGTAAAATTGCTATATCATCGCAACACACACTTTCTCATGTTTTGCATGTCGACTCCTTAGATTATAACCTTCTGTCCATATCTCAATTATCTGACAAGGGTTATAATTGCTTGTTCACTAATGAGGGTGTGATCGTTTCTAGAACGAGTGATGACTCGGTTGCATTCAAGGGTGTGTTAAAGGGAAAACTTTGTCTTGTTGACTTCAACAAAGATAACGCCGAACTTGACACATGCTTGATTGCAAAGACCAACATGGGTTGGCTGTGGCATAGACGACTAGCACATGTTGGTATGAGGAATCTTCAAAAACTCCTCAAGGGTGATCACATTCGAGGTTTAATGTTATTTTTGAGAAAGACAGGCCTTGTAGCGCGTGCCAAGCCGGGAAGCAAGTAGGAGCACCCCATCCCGCAAAGAATGTCATGACAATGATAAGACTGCTCGAACTACTTCACATGGACCTATTCGGTCCAATCGCTTACATAAGCATCGGCAGTAACAAATATGGCTTAGTAATTGTTGATGACTTTTCGCGCTTCACGTGGGTTTTCTTTTTGCATGATAAGACATAAACTCAAGGAACCCTCAACGAGTTTCTCAAGCGTGCCCAAAATGAGTTCTCATTGAAGATCAAGAACATACGAAGTGACAACGGCACAGAGTTCAAGAACACTCAACTTGAGGAGTACCTAGACGAACAGAGCATCAAACATGAATTTTCATCACCGTACTCACCTCAACAAAACGGAGTAGCCGAAAGGAAGAACCGAACCCTCATAGGGATGGCGAGGACAATGCTTGATGAGTACAAGACGTCAGATCGGTTTTGGGCAGAAGCGATTAACACCGCTTGTCACGCCATAAACCGACTCTATCTTCATCGACTACTCAAGAAGACATCATATGAACTACTCACCGGTAACAAGCTTGAATTTCATATTTTCGAGTTTTTGGTTCCAAATGCTATATTTTGAACAAGAAGCCTAGGACTTCAAAGTTCACTTTGAAGTCCGATAAAGGTTTCTTGCTTGGTTATGATTCGAACTCTTACGCCTATCGTATCTTCAACAAAGTCTCTGGACTTGTTGAAGTAGCAAGTGACGTAGTGTTCGATGAAACTAACAGCTCTCAAGAAGAGCAAATTGACCAATGTGTGTTAGATAGAGAAGAATCTCCATGTCAAGCGTTGAGAAGAATGGCGTTTGGCGATGTTCGACCACAAGCACCACCTCCAAATGAAAATGAAGAAGATGAATCACAAGTGGAGGTAATGGATCAAGGGGAAGCTTCTAATCTAGATCAACCTCAAAAAGACGAAGATGATCAACAAAAAAATTAGGGCAACCATCTAGGGAGAGTAGAAGATGATCATGAAGACTCAAAACCACAAGTGCCACACCCAAGAGTACACCAATGCGTCGAAAGAGATCACCCCGTCGACATCATAATCGGGGAAATCCAAAAGGGAGTAACTACTAGATCTCGAATTGCTAATTTTTGTGAACATTATTGTTTTGTACCTTTTTGGAACCGCGCAGGATTGAGGATGTATTGAATGATCCGGATCGGGTGGTGGCAATTCAAGGAGAATTGAACAACTTCAAGCGGAACGAGATGTGGGAACTAGTCGAAAGACCCAAGTTCAACGTCGTCAGGACCAAATGGGTCTTCCGCAACAAGCAAGACGAACACGGGGTGGTGACAAGGAACAATGCACGACTTGTGGCCAAAGGTATTCACAAGTTGAAGGTTTGGATTTCGACGAAACCTTTGCTCCCGTAGCTAGGCTCGAATCTATTAGAATATTACTTGCATATGCTACTCACCATGATTTCAAGCTCTGTCAAATGGATGTGAAAAGTGCCTTCCTCAATGGACCAATCAAGGAGGAGGTGTACGTGGAGCAACCCCCCAGATTCGAAGATCAAGAGTTCGCCGACCACGTGTTCAAACTGCGTAAGGCTCTCTATGGCCTCAAACAAGCTCCTAGAGCATGGTATGAGTGCCTTAGAGATTTCTTGATTGAAAATGGTTTTAAAATTGGCAAAGCTGATTATTCATTATTCAGGAAGCATTTTGACAATGATCTCTTTGTTTGCCAAATTTATGTTGATGATATCATTTTTGGTTCAACTAACAAATCTTTCTATGAAGAATTTAGTAATATTATGATAGATAGGTTTGAAATGTCTATGATGGGAGAGCTGAAATACTTTTTGGGATTCCAAGTGGGGCAACAAAAGGAGGGGATGTTCATAAGCCAAACCAAGTATACTAAAGACATACTCAAGAAGTTTGGAATGGACAAGGTGAAGACCATAAAGACTCCCATGGTAACAAAAGGACACTTGGATCTAAATGAAGGTGGACCAAGCGTGGATCAAAATGTATATCGCTCCATGATTGGATCCCTACTTTACTTATGTGCATCTAGGCCTGATATTATGTTGAGTGTGTGCTTGTGTACAAGATTTCAAGCACATCCTAAGGAGTGTCATTTGACAGTCGTAAAAAGAATCTTGCGGTATTTAGTTCATACACCCAACCTAGGCCTCTGGTATCCTAAAGGTTCCAAATTCAATCTCATTGGATACTCCGATGCAGATTATGCCGGATGCAAAGTAGATAGAAAAGTACCTCCGGTACATGCCAATTTCTAGGTAGATCCCTAGTTTCTTGGTCCTCCAAGAAACAAAACTCTATTTCTTATCCACGACCGAAGTAGAGTATGTTGCAACTGGGAGTTGTTGTGCACAAATCCTTTGGATGCGACAAACTCTAAGGGATTACGATTACAATATGAGCCGTATACCACTCCTTTGTGATAATGAGAGTGCCATTAAAATTGCCCATAATCCCGTTGAGCACTCTAGGACCAAGCACATGGACATCCGACATCACCTTTTGAGAGACCACACAATGAAAGGAGACATAGCCATTTCCCATGTCAACACCAAAAAACAACTAGCCGATATCTGTACCAAGCCACTTGATGAAAAGCGTTTTGCGAGCTCCGAAATGAACTAAATATCCTTGATGCTCGAAATGTGGCTTGAAAACTTGAATACCTGTATGGCTTCTTCAAAATATGTTGATTGTGTTGCGAAAATCATCTCTCTCAATTTTCTTCGAAAAACTATTTCAATTGCTTGATCTTTGTGAATTATGGTGATTGCTGGATTGTTGTATGTTTACTGATCATATTGATCAAGACTATTTGTTTGTTTTTGCCCCTATTTTTCTCTATAAGTACCTATAAATATATACGAATGGTTTATCCAGTTTTGTTCTGGTGAACACGGACCAGTCTGTGGTCACCCGGACTAGTCTGCAAACTGCAAACTAATCCGCAGAGTGTCTGGTAGTCCGGACTAGTCCGGTGGACTACAGACTAGTCCGATTTTTTGACTCCATAACCCTAGCCACCGCGAAAGCCTAATCTCTTTCATCCTCACAACTCACCTCACACTCTCTCTCCTCGGTCGAGTGCTCCCAAGGAGATTTCTTTCGTTCTTCATCAAATCCCTATGAGTTTGGGTGGAAATCATACTCCATTGCAAGGGGTTTGAAGACCACAGACTCGTCCACACCTCCAACTCCTCCTTCGTCATGAATCAAATAATTTCAGTAAATTTCCCTCCAGACCGTAGAAACTTCGATTTCTTCTGTTTTGGATCAAATAGCTTAGTTCCTTTCAGCTAATACATGCTTCATTGCTGTATTACATCCATGTTAAGCTATTTTTGCATTGAGTAACACCATTTGTCTCATAGTTAGGGTTTGAGGTGATGAATACCGGACTAGTACGGTTCCTGTACGGAGAGGTCCGGTCCCCCGAACTAGTCCGTACCTGAACACCGGACAAGTCCGATTTTCATCTGAACTCAACCCCAATTTCCAACTACTCAATGAACTTCCCCATCAATTCTCATAAATACATTGTATAATTCCCTCTCGGGACAATGTCGAGCTCCAACGATGAGATTTCCGATTATGATGCCGAGTTGGACCAAGACTCCTTGCTTCGGTCCTTGACGGGCTAAGGGAAGAAGCACCAAGAGCATCCCTCTGAGCCGGCACCTTCTCCACCTCAGGTGAGGCGCAGGGTTCTAGCCAAGAAGCATGTGTCCAAGGACAAGGATGGAGCTGGCCCTAGCTCAACAGCTTCTTGCCAAGCTAAGGGCAAGGGAAAGGGAATTGCCTCAGGCCCAATCGGCCCTCTCAAGATGGCAGCTCTGAGGCAGGGGAACAGGGATCCCTCATAGGAGAAGTTCAATGGCAAGGGAAGCGATATGGCTTCCAAGCTCAGATTTGTGGATTGCTACAGGAGATCAAAGAAGGCAGCTGACGCCAGATTCTGGAGCAAGTTCCATGTGGATTAATAAAATTTCGTGTACATGCAAATGAAGACTCCAGTGGTCAAGAGTCAATGGATTGACTAGAGTCACTTTGAGAGGAAGAGCTACCAGCCTTCGATGAAGTGATACAAGCTGTGGAAAGGCATGGTCTCAAAGACTTGTTTGCTTTTAGGTGCTACTGGAATGATGAAATCATCTCTCAATTCTATGCCACCTGCTACTTTGCTAGTGATGATGAGGGGAGGGTGACTTGGATGACACATGGATCCAAGTACACTATTACCAATGATGATTTTGCAAGACTGCTTCACCTAGAAGACACCGACAACAATGAGCTCACTATCCACAACATTGGTGTCTTGGGGAAGGATAAGATGGACTTCCTTTATGATACTAGCATGAAGTACAACCCTCCATCGACCAAGAACATGAAGCCTTTCTTCATGGTTCTTAATAGGGTGCCGAGGAAGACAATAGCTCTGAAAGACGGAGATGCAGGAAGTGTGCAAGGGTACTTGAGGACCCTAATGAAGGTAATTAGCAAGAACCAGAAGTTTGATATCTTCAACTATATTTGGAATGACATGGTTAATATCTACTACACACCAAACCGATCTTGTGGCTATGCACCATACTTGATGTTCATGATTGAGAAAGTCACGGGGATCGAGTTCATGAAGGATGTGGAGCACACTCCTTTGAGGACCCAGAAGCCTCCCCAAGTCGCTCTCCAATCTACTCCATCTCCGATGTCTAGTGAAGAGGCTCCAAGGAGAGCTCGAGGAGATGTGATGACTGCTCCCGCCACTAGAGCCCCTCCTCAAAAAGGGTCCCCCAGTGGCATTTTGAAGTACTTGGCAGCCATTTTTGGCTCATGCAAGAAGGATGAGGTAAAGCTTCACAAGCTGAACAAGGCAAGGAAGGCTGACATGAGGTATGTCAAGGAAATTGTCAAGCATATTTGCCAGAAGTTGGAGATCGAGCTTGCTTACTTCGGCATTAGGGGCACTTCGAGTGGATCCGCTCCTCCTCCTCCTCTTCCACAGTCTTAGGATGAAGATGAATATGAGGAAAGGACTGACAGCGAGGAATGAAGGCACTAGATCCCTCCTCTCCTTCCTTTTCGGTGTCTTGATGTCAAAGGGGGAGAGATTGAGGGGGAGTCACTAAGTGTAGCTGTAGGTTGTGAGGAGAGCTCTATTTGTGTTCATTTTTGGGTTGTAAAACTTTAATGCTCTCTTATGCTTTTGGACTTGTGATGTGGTGCAATGACTATGTCTATGCTTATGCTTCTAAAATCTTTGATGAAAGTTTGATATAATATGTGATGACATTTATGTTTGATGTTATTAAATCTATGTCAATTATTTCTTTCTCATCACAATTATTGTTCACACACATGTAGTTTGGCACCCCACCATAAAGAGTGCACACATGCCTTATGTTGTCATGCTTAATTTGTTCCAAACACATATGTGCACACTTTATGAAAATTCTGCATTTTTTAATCATTTTTGTGAAATCTCAAGTGGTTGTTATCAATCACCAAAAAGGGGGAGATTAAAAGTGCATATAGGCATCCCTAGTTGATTTTGGTTGATTTAAGACAAACAAATGACATTCTAACCAAATTGTTGAGATGAGTGCATGTTTTAAATGAAATTATGATGAAAGCACAAAAAGAAAGGAGAATGAGGATCTATATGGAAAAGAGCTCAAGAGCTGAATAGATTAAATCATTGTGTATGGAGTCTGTTGGAGAAACACTTCCCAAGAGCTCAAGCACAAGAAAACTCATTCACTGCACAAATTTAGACAGGACCGGACTAGTCCAATATACCCTGGACTAGTCTGATAATCCCTCGGTTCAAAATCAGACAAGTCCTCCCAGTGCGGACTTGTCTGCATAGCCCAGGTTTACACAGTCCGGACTAGTCCAATATTACCACAAACTAATCAGATATCTTTCTGACTAAGATAGGACTAGTCCTCCCCAGTGCGGACTAGTACTCAACACTTCACAGCTTTGCACAAAATTGGACAAGTCTGATAATATCCGGATTAGTCCGATAAACTTTTTGACTAAAATCGGACAAGTCGAACAAGTGCGGACTTGTCCACAAATTCACTAAGGGAGTCACCTAGCCGGACTTGTCCGATATGTGCCGGACTAGTCCGATGTAAAAGCCCTAATTTCCATAATTCAAAGTTCAGTTAGGACAAAATTTTTGAATGACAAAAAGCATTAAAAAGGAATTGAGAAAAACAAATTAATTCAAACTCCAAATGAGGAAATTCAAAATAATAAACTCAGCTACTGTTTAAATAAATATAACATGAAGATTTGAGTTGACCAATGGATTCCAAATCTTCCAAATAGCATCCCTGCAAAGGTTAATAATTTTTGAAGCAAGTTTTCTATTTAATTCAATAGCTTCATTGAATTGAACTCAAATTCAAATTCATATTTGAATTTAAATGAAACTTTGTCAAATCAACTATCGGAATTCAAAAATCAAATTCTATATGATTAATACAGCCATCCCACAAATATCTAGCAAATTTTGGAATGAATTAGGTGGCAGAATTGATGGGGCAAGGATGAGGATAACGTGGGAACATGGCTGAAACCCTAATCGCCGCCGTCGCGCAAGCCTTTCCGGCCATCGCCGGCGTGCGCTGACCCCACCGGCGAGCTCAGCGCCTCGAAATAGGGTTAGGTGGCGAGTTTGGTGAGGAGACATTTCGTGGATCGACGGGCGGCGAGAGCTCAGGTGAAGCGCCGCTGCGGTCGCGCGCCTGGCGGGAGGTAGACGACGACCCTGTGGGGCCCTGTCGTCAATGGAAGCGCAGCGCGCGCCCCGGATCAGCTGCGGCCAAGGATTCCATGTGGCTACGTATGTTTTCTCTGTGGCTCGGTGTTGCTTAATCCCGATTGGTCCATTTTAAACCCGTGGGCCCCCTGGATTATTCAAACAATTTCCATTTGAAATTTATTCCATATTTTTGCCCCAACTTGGAAAATCTATAACTTCTAGGATACTTGTCCAAAAATTCCTAAATAAATTTTGTTAGAACCAGCATGAAGATTAATTTCCAGTGGTGAACTTGGATTTGTATGAAAGAACATATGAATTTCTCCATAATTAAAATAATAAAAATGTTTATAGAATTAATTCCTATAGTTCTGCTTGTTAGAAAAATACAAAATTTTTCCAGAACCTTTATTTGAATATACTTGAACACCAGCAAAACTATCAGGGTCATTAGACTTCATTTACATGGTCTTATCACCTATGTATTCTCTATGCACATAAAAATAGTCAAATTTATTTAGAGTTTGGACAGAACTTGTGCAAATTTCTAAATTGAATAACTCTCAGTATAAAGCTTCAAAATTTGTTAAACCAATTTTTTTTGTTTGATCTTTGTCCATACTCACCAGAACTACAACCCAATCTTCATGAAAATCCCTAGATTTTCCTGTAGAGCCCTTTAAAGCAAAATCATGTTTGATTATTATCTGATGATTCACTTCATAGAAAACTCTGAAATTTTTCCAAAATGATATATTGTAAGTTTCTGAGTCCCTGTAAAAATTTCAGCTTCATTGGACTTGATTCAACAAGTTCAATCTGAAGATTTTCCTAACTCGTCATAGAATAACCAAAAAACAAAAGGAACATTTCAGTAAAATATCCCAACTTGTAAATTCAATATCTCACATTATAATGCTGAAAAACTTATGAAACAAATTTTACTAGAACCAGTGAGACACCCTCTGTATGGTACAACCACTGGTAGCCATGATAGACCTCCAGAATTACAAATAAAATTCTTAGAAAGCTTTTATTTTTTTTCAATTTTATAGAAAACAAGCTTCCTTGAACATCTCCAATTTTTGGTCCAGATCTTCCCAATGGCATCTAATGTCCCCTGTAAAATTTCCAGAACCATTAAGCTTAAATTCATTTACTTAACTGTCTTTCCTTTGAACTATAATATAATACCGGTATTGATTAACTTGCATAATTCTTTGCATATCGATTAGTTGCCGAGCTCAAGAGGACTCCGGAGCTACTTGAAGTCATACCTCTGGAGATTAACTTTGATACAGTCTTGCAACCAGGTAAGCCCCGGTTTGTATTTAAGCGCTATATTAAAATTTTGATTTGTATCACCTATGTCTAGGGTGAGTTATGTGCATTAGGGCTAAGGTGATTGAAAATCCACTTGCATGACCAGATCAACCCATGGAGTATTTGGATAGTTGTCAAGTCATCGTGTAGACTATGCTATGCTAAATGTAGTATAGGATTCGGTAGAAGTCGAGTAGTTCGAATCTACTCACATGGCTAGGACTTTTTCACACGGGATTAGTCCAAAGAGAATGAAGTAGTAATGTGAAAATGAGACCGGGCAGGGGCACAGGATGCAGCAAGACATGGTCTTGGGTGCGTAGCCCTGCCTATGTCGGTTAAGGACCGATCCGTATGCTGCCCTACTGAGCAAGTTTGAATTGTACCAGAGTCATACTGGATATATGGGGTCCAGGAAACCAATGTACCTTGGGAAGCTTTTGTTGAGACTTTTTCAATCGCCTCAGGCTTTCGGGCGCAGCACAGTAGACGGAAACTCGCTCACGACATCTTCACAGCGGAAGGGTGCACCTTTAGTGGGGATACTATCCTAGATGATTGAATCGGTTCAACTTGGGCGGAACTTGAGAAAGGTGGCTGCGTATGATGTCCGTGGAGTGCACCGATGTGACTTCCAGTACGGGCGTACGTGTCGTGTTTTTTTGGTATCATTGATTCGAATCACCGTACCTCGCGGTTATGAGTACCACTTGTTCACTAAGTTGTGACGTAGTTAAATACTTGCACTTGAGATGAGAATTAATTCCTACTATTATGAACATTATATTATCATGGTATTGCTATGTTGTATGTATTAGTATACTACTCACTAAATTTAATTTCCACCTTGGGCATGCAACATTGTGATGAAGCATTTCTTGTTTGATTGTGGAGTTGTGATGTTGCCCCTAGAGGTGGCCAAATGGGCCGGGCCAAATGGGCCAGCCCGAAGCACGACTAAAATGGCCCCGCACGAGCACGGCCCGGCCCGAAAAATCACGCCCGGGCCGGCCCGAAGCACGACACGAGCTATGATCGGGCCTGGATCTCCGGCCCGTCGGGCTAGCTAGCACGGCCCGATTAGGCCCAGCACGATCGGTCCGCCGGGCGGCCCGGCCCGGCACGTCCCGTTTAGTCCTGAATAGTGATTTTTTTGTTATTATTATTATTATTAACTAAAATAGGCGACGGGACGGGCCGGCTCAGCACGGCCCGTTATGGCCCGGCACGGCCCGACACGCTTAAAATAGATCCAGGCCATGCCTGGGCCTGGACCCCCGGTCCGCGGGCCGGCCTGACATGGCCCGATTTTTTTCCGGGTCGTGCCGGGCCTAGGTTTTTAAGGCACGAGCCCAGCTGGGCTCGGGCCGGGTCAGCCCAGCACGACCCATTGGCCACCTATAGTTGCTCCGCACAACGTTTATGTTGCTGCTATAAATTTGAAATTAAGGACCCACATTTAGGCGAGTCCATTATGCAAATCTGCCATCCTATGTTTGTGTCTTTACCCTCATGTAGAGTTTCATGTTTAGGTAAGACGGTTAAGTCTTGCTGTGCCTTCGTGCTCACAGTTGCTATATATGTTGTTTTGCAGGTACTAACCTCCGTGCTTATGCTTACGGCTGTCCGATGAGACACGGGACTCTCCGAGTAATATACTCATGTGGGAACCATGCCGCTGCTGTTTGGTTTTCGTGGCTAGTGAGGAGCGTCCGTGGCCTGGACGGCTTCTCTTTTGCTTATTAGACTGGAGTACGAGAGTTGTAATCTTATCTTCCACTATAGTTTATTTTTATTAACTATTTGTAAACTTAACATCTTTGTAAATTTCAGCAAATGATTTATGTAATACGTGTTCCTTTGCATGTGTGCTGTTGGGTGTCGCATCACACGGCACCACCCAATGCGATTCCTAGAAAGTGTGGACTCCAGTCCCCACAGACGTGGTATCAGAGCCGCATTGGGAATAGCACGCTTATAAGGGATCATATTACAAGAAAAACATAGGATACAGTGAAGATACGATGCTAGGCCCACATAAGTACTATATTAGCATAAGTTATTAAGGTGGCAAAACTAACTTATGTGTTATTATATTCTGTAACGACGCTCCGATGTTAGGTAAGAGGTAAGGTACGCCAACGCAAGCGGATCAATTGTGGTAAGCTAACCATGCGAGAGGTAGCATGGAAATCTTTCTGTGGCTTTGCATGAAAGAGTCAATATGAGTCTTTGAAACTTTCCATGTTTCTGAGAACATATGACACGCTATACCCCAGTGTGCTTCAAAGTTAGTGGGAGCCCCCGTCGGGTGGGACATAACCCGATGCGCCTCCTACTGGTGCAGCACTATGCAAAGACGTAGGACCCCGTCGGGTGGTAGAAAACCCGGTCATGTACCTCGAGACGTTGCTTAACTCGGGGCTGCCCGTATGGAACGATACGAGACGAATGTTTTTACTTTCATATGTATTATTGTGAACTGTTCTCCCGTGCGGGCTGTGTCGTACGACACCATATGATTGATCAATAGTTTGTGTGTAGTGACAGGTACACTGACCACGTGATTGTATTGCGTTTAGAAATCATTTGCGGGTGAACGTCATTAAGGCCACCATTGAGACGTATGCCGGAATACCGGCTTAGAATTTTTACTTTGTGAGGCACATAGTACCGACATATACTCCATTGAAGCATTAACCACTTTTCTGTAAAATGGAACCATGAAGATGTAAAACTACTGATATTAGCTATCGAGCTCTGGGTTTGAACTAAGTTTTCAAATTTGGAGTAGGTTTTGAAGTCACCAATTCAGAAACAGAGTGTTCTGTTTTCCGCCATAAGAAGACCTGACTTTGAGAAACCATATCTCCCAGTAGGAAATTCCAATGAAGGTTTATGATACATGGATGGAAATTTTAGGAAGCCCTTTAAAACTGTTATGTTCAACTCAAGAACTTAATTTCCATCTAACCTGTTCAAAATTTCAATGTTCCAAACTCTGCCAAAACTGGACAGAAACTAGAACCCTCTCTGGACTCCTGCTTGTTTTCACCATATCTCACCATAGAAAATTAGAAACGGATTGTGCAAGACATTTATCGAATCCATGTAATATTTATTACAAATTTGTAGATTGTGGCTTTTGTAAATTCTGCTGTTTTATATCTGGAAGTTGCAGCCCAAATTCAGCATAAGCAAAGGAGATGCTGTCAAAATTTTCCAGAAAAACTGTCAGGTTTACAATACCATATCATCTCAACCAGAAATGATCTGAAGGAAAACCAATACTTTTTCGAAAGGTCTCGAAGTGTACGTCAACTTTGTAGTGCACCTCAAGATCTGATTCTGCGGTTTACTGGGTTAAATTTGTGTTTGAGTACAAACTGGCAAGGTTTCTACAGAAACTTTATCGGTTTGACATTTTGGTCTTGTTATGAATGTGGTCCTCGAATTCACTTCGAGAAGTGTTGTAACAGACCTGTTGTCGATACTCAACTATTTACCAGTGGAATTGATGGTTTGACTCACTCGAACCTCTTTTCTTTTTAAGGCCATGTTTGTGTCATATTAAAGATAAAAGTGTGTTTCCGCGCGATAACGCGCATAACGCCCCGTCGCGACCAACAATAGTCGAAATGAACTTCGATCCATGGAGTTCATTATTATGGAACTCGCTTTATAACATTGGTACAGGGATGATGTATTGTGTATAAAGTTTATACTTTGTCAATATATGACTATTATGCAAATTTTGTTATCAATACACACACTAATGTTTTCATCCTAGTGTGATCTTGCAATATCACGTCTCATGTTGCATTAATGACTGTAACTATAGAATGGTGCGCACTCGCACAACTTACGAGGTTGGTGGTTCAAGTCAGGGAGGG
Source organism: Tuctoria greenei (assembly GCA_036927565.1). Classification (NCBI taxonomy): domain Eukaryota; kingdom Viridiplantae; phylum Streptophyta; class Magnoliopsida; order Poales; family Poaceae; genus Tuctoria; species Tuctoria greenei. Next base: position 177,382,081 of record JAYESD010000001.1, read on the forward strand.
TATGACTCCCAAGTGCCGGAACAACCGGCGCAACAGCCACGTCCATCTCCGCTTATATTGGCGGATGATATCGCAGCCATGCTGGGTTCGCGCGATGAGTGGACCAAACTGCTGCAAACCCTCATGCAGATTACATCCAATCAAGGGGGACGTCAAGCCGAAGGCAATCATCAACCTCAGCAAGCAACATATCAAGAATTCTTGGCGACTGCACCCCCGTGTTCAGTGGTGATGGTGAACCTCTAGATGCAATCTATTGGCTCCGCACCATTGAAGCTAAGTTCGGACTGCTGCAGTGCAGTGACCCTATGAAGGTTTTATATGCGGCACAACAACTACATGGCATCACTGGTGCTTGGTGGGCGAACCACATCGCCTCCTTGGCCGCCGGACAGCAAGTCACTTGGACAGAGTTCCAGAAGGCATTCCATTCCTATCATGTTCCTCCTGCCATTGTGAGAAGGAAGCTTCAGGAGTTTCTTGATTTGAAGCAAGGATAAAGAAGTGCTCAAGAATACTCCAAAGTCTTCGTTAATCTAGCGCAATATGCGTCGGAGTATGTGAGTACGTAGGATCAGAAGCGAGAGTACTTCTATCGGGGTCTAAGCCCCATGTTGAAAGAAATGCTTGCATTGTTCAATCATGGCTTGTTCAACGCTATGCTTAATGCCGCGATTACGCAAGAGGACGCCACACGTGAGCGGATCGCGGAGGAGTCAAAGAAGAGACTTGCTGTGAAGGACAGCACACATAATGTTCCTCAGAAATACCGTATGGTGTACCGGTCACTGTCTGGTCAGATATGGCAGCCGGCTGCACAACCGAGGTTGTATCGGAGTCGGCCGTTTGAACTAGCAGATTTCCAACCAGCAGTACATCAACCGCAAGATCCGTCCCAAATTGTTCTAGGGACATTTATCTCGCAGCGAGATGCAGGACAATTCAGGTCTCAAGTCAATGGGACGTTGAATCAGTATAGGTGTTCCACGTGTGACCGTGTTGGGCACTATACCAATGATTCCCCAAAGAAGATCTTGAGCAGCAGGCAAGTACCAATACAACAGTGTATTCAGTCCTTGGCCGCCGGACAGCAAGTCACTTGGACAGAGTTCCGGAAGGCATTCCATGCCTATCATGTTCCTCCTGCCATTGTGAGACGGAAGCTTCAGAAGTTTCTTTATTTGAAGCAAGGAGAAAGAAGTGCTCAAGAATACTCCAAAGTCTTTGTTAATCTAGCGCAATATGCGTCGGAGTACGTGAGTACAGAGGATCAGAAGCGAGAGTACTTCTATCGGGGTCTAAGCCCCATGTTGAAAGAAATGCTTGCATTGTTCAATCATGGCTCGTTCAACGCTATTCTTAATGCCGCGATTACGCAAGAGGATGCCACACGTGAGCGGATCGCGGAGGAGTCAAAGAAGAGACTTGCTGTGCAGGACAGCACACATAATGTTCCTCAGAAATACCGTATGGTGTATCGATCACTGTCCGATCAGATATGGCAGCCGGCTGCACAACCGAGGTTGTATCGGAGTTGGCCGTATGAACTAGCAGATTTCCAACCAGCAGTACATCAACCGCAAGATCCGTCCCAAATTGTTCCAGGGACATTTATCTCACAGCGAGATGCAGGACAATTCAGGCCTCAAGTCAGTGGGACGTTGAATCAGTATAGGTGTTCCACGTGTGACCGTGTTAGGCACTATACCAATGATTGCCCAGAGAAGATCTTGAGCAGCAGGCAAGTACCAATACAACAGTGTATTCAGTCCAGTATTCAACCAGAGAAGATAGCACGGCAAACCGGAAGCGTTCAACACATAGCGATCAAGAGTGCCCCGGAGGGACCACTGGTGTTGGTGGGCATGTTTGCTATCAAAGGCATACCCATCCTCATACTCTTTGATTCCGGTGCTACCCACAATTTTATCAGTAAATCATGTGTGGATCAGCACCAATTATCCACCAATACTCCCAACAAAAGTTATCTTATAAGCTCACCGGGTGGAAGTATCTTGGCTAGTCAGATTGTTCCCCGAGCAACTTTATGTTTGGGGGGGGGCAAAATATATCCAACGTTGCTGATTATATTAGATGGACAGAAGATCGACGTAATATTGGGGATGTCAGGGTTGAACCATCACGGTGCTGTTCTTAATATCGGTACCCGGACTATCCAGATTGACTCTCCGATGCACGGACAACACGAGCTGTTTTGCGACAGTTTGGAGCAGGACAGTGCAGCAGCATATAACACGGAAGCAACTAAACTTGAAGATATTCTGGTGGTCCGTGAGTATCACGATGTGTTTCCCGATGATTTACCGGGCATGCCGCCCGAACGTGACGTTGAGTTCAAGATTGAACTTGTACCGGGAACCACACCGTTTTCTCGAGGACCGTATCGAATGGCACCTAATGAGCTAGCTGAATTAAAAGAGCATTTGAAAGACCTTTTGGACAAGGGTTTTATTCACCCATGCTCGTCACCTTGGGGCTGCTCGGCGCTGATTGTGAAGAAGAAGGATGAGATGTTGCAGTTATGCGTAAATTATTGACCGCTCAACGCCATGAATATAAAGAACAAGTACCCGCTGCCCTGCATCGACATTTTATTCGATCAACTTGTTGGTGCGAGGGTGTTCTCAAAGATGGATCTTCGGTCCGGATATCATCAAATCAAAATCTGACCGGAGGATATACCGAAAACGACATTCTCGACGAGAGACGGATTATACGAGTATCTTGTCATGTCTTTTGGTCTCACCAACGCTCCGGCTCACTTTATGTATCTCATGAATTTGGTATTCATGCCAGAGTTGGACAAATTCGTCGTGGTCTTCATCAACGACATATTGGTTTATTCCAAGTCAGAGGAAGAGCATGCTGAACATTTGCACATTGTGTTACAATGGTTGAGGGATCACAAGTTATACGCAAAATTCAGCAAGGTTGAATTTCGGATCAGCCAAGTGCCATTCTTGGGACACATTATTTCAGCTGAGGGCATCGCTGTGGACCCAAGTAAAATTGTTCAAGTACTGAAATGACAATCTCCGAAGTCAGTACATGAAGTCTGAAGTTTCCTCGGTTTAGCGGGATATTATCAGAGGTTCATCCCGAGCTTCTCAAAAATCGCTAAACCGATGACGGAGCCGCTGAAAAAGGGCACCAAATATAATTGGAGTTCAGCTTGTGAAGAAGTGTTCAAGACATTAGTGCAACACCTTACAACAGCCCCAGTTCTTGCTCAGCCGGACACGACAAAACCATTCGACGTTTATTGCGATGCATCTGGCATCGGACTTGGCTGCGTTATTATGCAAGAAGGACGTGTGGTCGCGTATTGATCTCACCAACTCCGAAACCACGAGCAGCACTATCTGACTCATGACCTTGAGCTCACTGCCGTGGTATTGGAATTAAAAATGTGGAGGCATTACTTGCTTGGAAATCTTGTACACCTCTACACTGACGACAAGAGTTTGAAATATATTTTCATGCAGAAGGAGCTGAATATGAGACAACGAAGGTGGTTAGAGCTGATCAAAGATTACAAAATTGAAATTCACTACCACCCTGGTAAAACGAACGTGGTTGCCGATGCGCTTAGTCGGAAAGCTCATGTCCACAACATCACCATGGCTGAAAGGGAAGATGAGGAACCAAGTCTGTATGTGATTCCATATGGGGCTCTCAAAAATCTTGCTCTCCCTCCCACCATCCAAGAGGAAATTATTGAAGCCCAAAAGGTGGACAAAGGCATTTCACACATATGAGAAAGAATGGACACCAGGGATGTAAAATGTTTCCGGAAAGATGATCACGGTACATTCTGGTTGAAGAAACGGATAGTTGTACCCCGAGATGTTAAGCTCCGGAAGAAAATATTGGATGAAGCTCACATGTAAAAATTTTCTATTCATCCGGGCAGCAATAAAATGTATCAAGATTGAAAGACCAAGTTTTGGTGGACCTGGATGAAGCGGGAAATAGCGAAGTACGTATCCGAGTGTGATACGTGTCGGGAGTGAAGGCCGATCTTATGAAGAAGGCGGGACAGCTACAACCGCTGTATATTCCGGCATGGAAATGGGAGGATGTGAGTATGGATTTTCGTAGTCGGATTACCACTCACATTCCGAAAGCATGATTCAATTTGGGTAATAGTCGACCGACTAACCAAATCAGCAAACTTCACCCCGGTAAATTTTGGATTCAATGCCAAGAAATATGTGGAGTTGTACATATCAAGAATCGTGTGTTTACACGGATTCCTCGAACAATTATTTCAGATCGAGGCTCACTGTTTGTTGCTCGTTTCTGGGAGCAACTGCACGCCTCATTGGGTACTAAACTGATTAGAAGCTCCGCATATCACCCCCAAAACGATGGACAAACCGAGAGGGTGAACCAGGTCCTTCAAGACATGTTGCGTGCATGTGCCATCCACCACGGTAAAAACTGGGACAATCATTTGCCATTGGCGGAGTTCTCGTACAACAATGGTTATCAAGCGAGTATCAAGATGGCACCATATGAAGCTCTCTATGGCCGAAAATGTTGCACCCCACTGAATTGGTGCGAGTCCGGCGAAAGAGTGACATTCGGGACTGATCTTGTCAACGAAGCCGAGGAACAAGTTAGGATCATTCAAGCAAATCTAAGAGCGGCTCAATCCCGACAGAAGAATAATGCGGACGAGCGGCGTCGCCCGCTGCACATCGATGTTGGGGATCACGTGTACCACCGCGTGTCTCCAACGAAAGGAATCCAGCGGTTCGGAGTAAAAGGAAAGCTAGCTCCCCGATTTATTGGCCCATTTGCTATTACGAAGAAGTGCGGACCTGTGGCTTATCGATTGGAATTACTGGCATCTCTCACTGGTATACAAGACATTTTCCACGTATCTCAGCTCCGGAAATGTCTCAAGTTCACAGATGCAGTCCACACCGACGACATCGGCAAATTGCAACCGGATTTGACATACTCCGAACATCCGGTTCAGATTCTCGACGAGAAGACTCGAACAACACGGAACCACACGACGTGGTTCTATATAGTGTTATGGAGCAATCATACTGTTGATGAAGCGACTTGGGAATCCGAAGAATATCTCCGCTCCAACTATCCGGATTTCTTATCGTCTCGTATCCGGTAATTTCTCTCCTACTTTCGTCTCTTCATTGTAATCTCGGGACGAGATTCTTTTAAGGGGGGAGGAATGTAAAAGCCTTAATTTCCATAATTCAATGTTCAGTTAGGAAAAAAATTTTGAATGACAAAAAGCATTAAAAAGGAATTGAGAAAAACAAATTAATTCAAACTCCAAATGAGGAAATTCAAAATAATAAACATAGCTACTGTTTAAATAAATTTAACATGAAGATTTGAGTTGGCTAATGGATTCCAAATATTCCAAATAGCATCCCTGCAAAGTTTCATAATTTTTGAAGCATGTTTTCTATTTAATTCAATAGCTTCATTTAATTCAACTCAAATTCAAATTCATATTTGAATTTAAATGAAACTTTGTCAAATCAACTATGGGAACTAAAAATCAAATTCTATAGGATAAATACAGCCATCCCACGGATATCTAGCAAATTTTGGAATGAATTAGGTGGCAGAATTGATGGGGCAAGGATGAGGATAAGGTCGGACCCACTTGTCATCCAAAGCAAAGTGCTGTTTTGTCTCTCCAAGTGACACCACATTGCATGCAATGTCCAGGCAGCTGCTTGCACTGTGGAGGTCGCCTCCAGCTGCCCCCAGCTTGCCCTGGCCTCCTACTTATACCCCCTCCATGCCCCTGGCTTGCTCTTTCTTCACCTTGAAGTCTCCAACACCATTTTCACTTCTCTCCCGATTCCTTTTCTTTCCAGCCGATTTGCAGCAAAGGTACTCTGTGTTAAGTACTTTTCTTTGCCTCTCCTCACTCCCCAACCTCCTGTGCAGCCTTGTGATCAAGTTCTTGCACAGCTAGGCCATCCCCGAAGCTGTTAACTTCAAAACCGAGGCCGCCGGAAATCTCCCCTGTTTTGTTGCGCCTCTGCTCATCGTCGACCCGACGATATGGCCATCATCTCGCCTCGGTCCTTGAAGGAAAAAGGTTCGCCTACTCATGTTCTAGCCGCACGTATAGTTTAAGCCCATGCCATGCCTCCTAGCCCCCGTATTTGCTTTTCTCCCGACGAACTTCGGTTATGAGTAGAGTTGCTTCGCGTGTGAAATTCCATCTATACAGTTAAATATTCCTTGTGCACCTGTGCTATGTTGTTCTATATGGCTAGGCACATCACCTCGAATAGGAGTCATTGGGTTTCATCGGGTATTAACACCGGAATCCCATTTTCCCCAACCGCGGATTTTCCCTCCTCGGTCGATAGTCGCCACCAGTTTCCAAGCCTTTTCTCTCCCTCTTATGGTCAGATTCTTGTTCCCCATGCTTCCATGAATCTCCCCAAGGTCCTCCCGACCAGTTTCACCCACCGTAGGGCTCGGCCGACATGGCCGAAACCCTAATCGCTGCCGCCGCCGTCCCGCAAGCCTTTCCGGGCATCGCCAGCGTGCGCTGGCCCCACCGGCGTGCTCAGCACCTCTAAATAGGGTTAGGCGGTGAGTTTGCCGAGGAGACGTGCCGTGGATCAACGGGCAGCGAGAGCTCCGGCGAGGCGCCACCGCTCGCGCGACTGGCGGGAGGTAGACGACGATCCCGTGGGGCCCCGTCGTCAGTGGAAGCGCAACGCGCGCCCCGGATCAGCTGTGTCCAAGGATTCCATGTGGCTACGTACCTTTTCTCCGTGGTCCGGTGTTGCTTAATCCCGATTGGTCCATTTTAAACCCGTGGGCGCCCCCTGGATTATTCCAACAATTCCCATTTGAAATTTATTCCATATTTTTGCCCCAACTTGGAAAATCTATAACTTTTAGGATACATGTCCAAAAATTCCTAAAAAAATCTTGTTAGAACCAGCATGAAGATTACTTTCCAGTGGTGCACTTGGATTTGTATGAAAGTCCATATGAATTTCTCCATAATAAAAATAAAAAATGCTTATAGAATTAATTACTATAGTTCTGCTCTTTGGAAAAATACCAAATTTTTCCAGAACCTTCATTTGAACATACTTGAACTCCAGTAAAAATATCAGGGTCATTAGTCTTAATTTACACGGTCTTATCACCTGTGTATTCTCTATGCACATAAAAATAGTCAAATTCATTTAGAGTTTGGACAGAAACTTGTGCAAACTTCTAAATTGAATAACTCTCATTATAAAGCATCAAAATTTGTCAAACCAATTTTTTTGGTTTGATCTTTGTCCACGCTCACCAGAACTACAATCCAATCTTCATGAGAATCACTAGATTTTCCTGTAGAGCCCTTTAAAGCAAAATAATGTTTGATTTTTATCTTATGATTCACTTCATAGAAAAATCTGAATTTTTCCAAAATGATATGTAGTAAGTTTCTGAATCCCTGTAAGAATTTCAGCTTCATTGGACTTGATTCAACTAGTTCAATCTGAAGATTTTCCTAACTGGTCATAGAATAACCCAAAAACAACAGAAACATTTCAGTAAAATATCCCAACTTGTAAATTCAATATCTCACATTATAATGCTGAGAAAATTATAAAACAGATTTTCCTAGAACCAGTGAGACACCCTCTGTATGTTACAACCACTGGTAGCCATGAAAGACCTCCATAATTACAACCAAAATTCTGAGAAAGCTTTTATTTGTTTCAATTTTATAGACAACAAGCTTCCTTGAACATCTTCAATTTTTGGTCCAGATCTTCCTCATAGCACCTAATGTCCCCTGTTAAATTTACAGAACCAGTAAGCTTATATTCATATACTTAACTGTCTTTCCTTTGAACTATAATATAATACCGGTATTGATTAACTTGCATAATTCTTTGCATATCGATTAGTTGCCGAGCTCAAGAGGACCCCGGAGCTACATGAAGTCATCCCTCTGGAGATTAACTTTGATACTGTCTCGCAACCAGGCAAGCCCCGGTTTGCATTTAAGCGCTATTTCAAAATTTTGATTTGTATCACCTATGTCTAGGGTGAGTTATGTGCATTAGGGCTAAGGTGATTGAAAATCCACTTGCATGACCAGATCAACCCATGGAGTATTTGGATAGTTGTCAAGTCATCGTGTAGACTGTGCTATGCTAAATGTTGTATAGGATTTGGTAGAAGTCGAGTAGTTTGAGTCTACTCGCATGGCTAGGACTTTTTCACACGGGATTGGTCCAAAGTGAATGAAGTAGTAATCTGAAAATGATACCGGGCAGGGGCGTAGGATGCAGCAAGACGTGGTCTTGGGTGGATAGCCCTGCTTGTGTTGGTTAAGGACCGATCCGTATGCCGCCCTGCTGAGCAAGTTTGAATTGTACCGGAGTCATACTGGATATATGGGGTCCAGGAAACCGATGTACCATTGGAAGCTTTTGTTGAGACTTTTTCGATCGCCTCTGGCTTTCGGCCGCATCACAGTGGACAGAAACTTGCTCACGACATCTTCACAGGAGAAGGGTGCACCATGAGTGGGGACACTATCCTAGACGATCGTATCAATTCAACTTGGGCGGAACTTGAGAAAGGTGTCTGCGTACGACGTCCGTGGAGTGCACCGATGTGACTTCCAGTACGGGCGTACGTTTCGTGTTTTTCGGGTATCATTGATTCGAATCACCGTCCCTCGTGGTTATGAGTACCACTTGTTCACTGAGTTGTGACACATTTAAATACTTGCACTTGAGATGAGAATAAATTGCTGCTGTTATGAACATTATATTATCATGGTATTGCTATGTTGTATGTATTAGTATAGTGCTCACTAAATTTAATTTCCACCTTGGGCATGCAGCATTGTGATGAACCGTTTCTTGTTTGATTGTGGAGTTACGATGTTGCCATGCACAAAGTTTAAGCCGCTGCTATAAATTTGAAAATAGGGACCCACATTTAGGCGAGTCCATTATGCAAATCTGCCATACTATGTTTATGTCTTTACCCTCATGTAGAGTTTCATGTTTAGGTGAGACGGTTAAGTCTTGTTGAGCCTTCGTGCTCACGGTTGCTATATAAGTAGTTTTGCAGGTACTAACGTCTGTGCTTATACTTACGGTTGTCCGATGAGACTCGGGACTCTCCGAGTAATATACTCATATGGGAACCATGCCGCTGCTGTTTGGTTTTCGTGGCTAGTGAGGAGGGTCCGTGGGCTATACGACTTCTCTTTTGCTTATTAGACTGTAATACGAGAGTTGTAATCTTATCTTTCGGTGTAGTTTATTTTTATAAACTATTTGTAAACTTAACATCTTTGTAAATTTCAGCAAATGATTTATGTAATACACGTTCCTTTACATGTGTGTTGTTTGATGTCTCATCGCACGACACCACCCAATGTGATTCCTGCAAAGTGTGGACTCCGGTCCCCACATCTGAAGATCTCCAGATCCTAAATCGGACTAGTCCGGCCAAGGCCGGACAAGTCCGATATTCTTGAGAAGTTAGGGTTTCCTACACGCCGCACAACGGACTAGAACAGACTCCACCACGGACTAGTCTGGACTCTCGAAACCCTAACGGTAACTTTCGAAAACCTCCATATAAATAGATATTCACGGCCCTACTTTCAACTCTCTTGACCCTCTGCGTCGTCACACCTTCAAAGAGCCTAGAAAACTCGTCTCTCCACACAATCCAACGAAAGAAAGATCAAATTTGTGTGGATCAACTCTATATCAAAGGAGAGACACGATTCTTCACGTTTGAGCTCTTGGGTTTGATTCTCTAACACACTCATGTCGTTCTATTGTAGATCTTACGAGTGTGTTTTTGGTGGTGTTCAATTGTAATCTTGGGGAGCCCTCAACTTGTGAGAAGGCCCCTTGAACATGGTGATTTACCCTTTGTGATTAGTGGAAGAGAATCAGCCTCCGTGACAATTCAATGAGGGTAGGGTTGGAGAAGACCCGGTCCTTTTGTGGACTCCTCAACGTGGACGTAGGTTGCCTCTAAGGGAATCGAACCACGGGATAAACTCTTATGTCAATCTTGTTCTTAGTTTTTCATATCACATTCCAGGGTTTACTTGATCTTGCATATCTTACGTTAAAACATGGAAACCAAAGTTTGTTTGTGCTACACTTAATTTCATTGACTCAATACCTGCAAGTTACATACTATATTCCGCTACGTACTATGCTGGTATTAAGATCATTGATCTAACTAGATCAATCTAGTCCGTACGCACCGGACTAGTCTGCACACTACTATACTAGTCCGATTTCTTGGTATTTGATCAAGTTGCTAAGTGTTGCAGGTTCCGACTAAAATTCAAAAAAGCATATTCACCCCCTCTAGGCCACATTCTATTTGCAACAAATATATTTCTAAGTCAAAAGAGTATACCTTAGGAGAAAACAAATCATGCCCCTACATCAAGATTGTGCAAGTGTGATGGAATATTTTTTGAGTGGAAATATGAAGATGACTCTTTTGTATGCACTCTATTTTTGTGAGGATGAAACATGGCTACTTATTCTCTTTTTTTTTTTCTCACGCTCATGTACATGAGCATGCATTTTTTTCTTGTAGCCATGTCTTCTACTCTCTTTTTTTTTTCAAGTAATTTCGAGAGAGTATTATTCTTGATAATCATGGAGTATCTTCTTGGTGGTGGAATGGTATGATAAAAATTTTCTAACTTCTAATGTAGAAGTTTAGCGTGTGCCCACATAAAAAGATTCTAACGTAGGTCTATACTAGTTTGACCAGGCTCAATGTGAAGGCAAATAAGATATTAGTAGCTCTGTCGGTACCCAACAGACCGGGTACCCTCGCACATAGGATGAAGACACCAGGGCAAGTCTGGCAGCGCCACGTATCTAGAAGGTGTCGAGGTCTTAGCCTCCCTCAGGATCCAGCCCCAGTGCCGCCATGTGGGGCACGAAGGATGGGATAAAGGTCCCCAGGGGAGATAACCTCCCAAGGCGGCACGTGTTGATAAGAGACCCGCACAACCTCGGTGGAGAAGCTCCAGGGCCGCCACGAAGCCTGGAGCGTCGGACCAAGTACCATCCCTCTAAGGAGAGAGCGGAGCTACCACGTGCCCTGGGGAGCCCCAGAGCTGCCACAAGCCATGAAGGACCAGGGCTAGCTTCCCTAGCGAGGACCTGCACCGGCGTTGCCACGTGTCTCGTAGCACCCGAAGACGGTAAGGTGCATGAGTTAAAAGATAAAGCGCTTCACCGAGGGCACGCATTTAAGGACAACACCCACCTCCGACTCACGATGCAGAGCACACCAACGGTCAGAAGATCGCTATGACTAATCACATCACAGTGAAGGCGCTGCAGGCCTATCCCACTTGGCCATGTGGGTAGATTGCTGCAACAAGACGGGCGACGGGACACGTCTGCCACTGTCAGCAACGACGCGTGGGCTACTAACAAGGAAGGCGGCAAGATAGCGAGTCTCCACCGTCATGCTCATAGAAGCTTATACGGGAGTCTCAGGACCCCACTTTTAAGGTATCCAGTCGTGGTCATAAAAGGCCTGGACGACCACCGATACAAGGACCAGACTCAGAATCCTCGATACACACACATACGCATACACACTCACCAAGCAATATAATCCACCGTGGAGTGGGGTGTTACCCTCCCTCCGGCCCGAACCACATAAAAACAACTGTCTCATAATCTTCCGCTAGAACACAAGTTTGAGGCCTAAGCCCGCCGAACAAGAACATCCGCGTGCTGCTCCTTAGAAGATCTGGGGGAAGTGTTGTATTGACCCATCAACTTTTGGCACGCCAAATAGGGGTTTTTTCCCTCAAAAAAGTAGTAGCGCTTTCACCAACCATGGTGTTCATCAAGCCTAAAAGTTGCGGTCAAATCAAGCCGCAAAGGGTCGACTATCGCGTCGACGAACACGTGGAGAAGTTGTTCCAAAGGCCCGTGCATACCGTGGAAACGGTGCACCAGGCCGTGAACCTCGACCTCAACAGCGACCACGAGCGTCGCAAAGCATTGCACGTCATATGTGGAGGATCTTGGGAAACCGCTTCTAGGAGTGTGGTTAAGACCCTATGTCGGGCAATGGCTTCGACTGCCTCTACGCATGCCCTGGCGCCGCATCACAAATGGATGGAGACGGCGATTAGCTTCGACTCCTCCGACTGCCCTCAGAACATGGCGGGAGCCGGGCAGCTGCCTCTCCACGTCACCCCCACTATCGCCAACATAAAGTTTTACCACATTCTGGTAGATAGTGGAGCTGGTCTCAACCTCATCAGCCGTGTGGCCTTTGACAAGCTGAAGATCACCGAGTCTGAGCTCACCCCGACAATATCGTTCTCAGGGGTAGGACTGGAGAGTGTAACCCCGTACGGCTGCATCCACCTCCAGGTGACCCTAGGGACGCCCAAGAACTTCAGGACAGAGAATATCCTATCCGACATCGCGGAGGTGAGCCTCCCCTACCACGCTATTAACGCAGGCCAGACCTGTACTAGTTCATGGCAGTAGCCCATTACGGCTACCTCGTCCTCAAAATGCCGACACCATCTGGCATCATCAAGATTTGTGGAGATCGCGCCGCTGTGGTGATGGTCTTAGAAAAGCTCCGAACATTTGCAATGGTCCCAGGACCTATCTTGAGCGATGCTAAGCCGAGTAGGCCATCACCAGAACCACGCGCTCGTAGCCGCGCCGCTGCACCATGAGTGCAACAATCCGACAATGACGATATACCCATCAAGACAATCTAGATTGGATCTAATGCGGCTCAGACCACCCGTATCGTGGGGAGTCTGGACGGCGAGCAGGAATCGACACTCACTACCTCCCTGCAAGCCAACATAGACGTCTTTGCCTGGTAGCCGTCGCAGATGCCGGGAATCCCCAGGGAAGTGATTGAGCACCGTCTGAAGATCTACACCGACACACGACCGCAACAACCAGAGGCCCCATAAGCAGTCCATCGAGCGGCGGAACTTCATCTGCGAGGAGATCAAGAAGCTCCTCGAGGCAGGCTTCATACAGGAGGTCCACCATCCCAGATAGCTAGAAATCCGGTTGTCATCCCCCAAAAGTTGGTGTTAAGTTTCGGATGTGCATTGACTACACCAAACTCAACAAGGCATGTCCTAAAGATCTCTTCCTCTCCCGAGAATTTATCAAATCGTAGATTCAAAACTTCGGGGCGTGTGATATGCTATTCTTTCTAGATGCGTACTCAGGGTTCCACCAAATCCCAATGTCTAGAGAAGGCAAAGAACATACTGCATTTATACCGTAGATGGCCTTCACTTCTATGTCTCCATGCCTTACAGTCTTGAGAATGCCCTCCCCACCTTTGTACGAGCAATATGAATAAAAAATTCGAGGACCTCATTCGGGACCTAGTAGAGGTATATGCTGATGATATTGTATTAAAAAATCCAGTGGCATACTTCAATACTGATAGATTGCGAACCACCTGCCACGAAGCTCAATCTCGACAAATGCGTGTTCAGAGTTAAGGCTGGGAAGCTCCTCGGTTTCCTGGTCTTACACTGAGGGATTGAGTTCACGCAAAGAAGATCAAAGCGATAGAGCTGATGGCCCCAGCCCGCATCAACGGTGTACAGAAGCCTGTAGGGTGTTTTGGCAGCACTCAGCCGGTTTATCTCTAGGCTGGCTGAGCGGGCCCTTCCATTATTCAAGCTCCTGCACCAGTCCGAACCATTCATCTTGACCGAAGAAGTGGAGAAGGCTTCTCAAGCTAAAGCAACAGCTGACGACGCTGCCAATAATGGTGGCACCAGAGCCAGGGAGCCCCTGTACCTCTACATCGCCGCCACAATGGAAGTGGTAAGCATGGTTTTGGTTGCAGAGCGGGCCAGTCACCAGCTGCACCGGTGAAAGGAAGGGGCCCCTGCAGCTGATTCTGAGCCCCAAGGCTTGGAGCTCGCAGGGGACCCTAGCGACAGAGGAGCCTTTGGGTCCTAGCCGCCAGAGGACGTCCAGGTCCCCCTAGGAGGCCTCGGAGCCCAAGGAGCCTTTGGGTCCCCAGCCCCCCAGAGAACGTCTAAGGTCCCCCTAGGGGGCCCTGGAGCCCAAGAAGCCTCTGGTTCCCAACATCCAGGGGACGTTCGGGTCCCCCTAGTCGGCCCTGGAGACCAAGGAGCCTTTGGGGTCCCAGCCCCCAGCAGACGTCCGGGACCCCCGGAGCCCAAGGAGCCTTTGGGTCCTATCCCCAAGAGGACGTCCGGGTCCCCCTAGGGGGCCCCAAAGCCCAAGGAGCCTCTGGGTCCCAGCCCCTAGAGGACGTTCGGGTCCCCCTAGGGGCCCCGGAGACCAAGAAGCCTCTAGCCTCCCAGCCCCCAAAGGATGACGGGGTCCCCTTAGGGGGCCCCAAAGATTTTGGGCCCCCAGCCCCCAAAGGAAGCACCAAGCCCAAGAGACATGAAATGGTTGGACCTGAAGTAGAAGGAAAAAGATGAGCCAGATTCCCCGAAAAAGTCTCGGACCATCCAACGCCCGGTCTACTTCATCAGCGAAGTCCTGCATGAGGCAAAGACAAGATACCTGGAGGACCCAGCATCTGATGAGAGGATGTGCAAGTGACTGGCGAAACGCTACGTGCAGATACAAGGTGATCTTTGCCGACGTGGTGCCAATGCGTCGTTCTGCTACGATGCATAACTCGGCAGGAAGGTTGCGACTTGCTTGCAGAAATACACGAAGGAGGGTGTGGGAATCACGCGGCCTCCTACACGCTGTTGGCAAAGCCTTCCGACATGGTTTCTACTGGCCAATAGCACTGCAAGACGCTGTTCGAACTAGTCACAGAAGTGCAAGGCGTGCCAGTTTCACACCAAAGCAAATCCACACCCCTGCACAGTCAGTGTAGATGATCCCACCCTCCTGGCCTTTTCGCGCTATGGGGGTTGGATATCCTGGGGACCATTCTCCAGGGCAGTCGGAGGAAACCGGTTCCTCTATGTCGCAATATATAAGTGCACCAAGTGGCCGGAGGTAGACTTAGTAATCAACATCAACAAGGAGTCCGCAGTCAAATTCATCAAGTCAATTGTGTGTAGGTTCAAGGTCCAGAACAGGATCATAGCCGATAGTGGGACACAGTTGACTAGTGCAGCATTTCCAAGATTACTTGAAGACCTAGGTGTCCAAGTTTTTCATCCTTCCGTGTCCCATCCAATGAGCAACGGACAAGTCGAAAAGGGCCAACGCTGAGATCCTCAAGGGCCTCAAGACACGCACATATAACAGCTTGGATAAGCATGGTGCCAAGTGGGTCGATGAGCTCCCCTGAGCAATATGGGCAAGCCGGATGTCACCTAGCTGAGCTACAGGAGAAACATATTTCTTTTCTGGTATATAGGGCCGAGGCCGTCCTCCCTCCAAAGATCGTTTTGGGCTCATTCAGAGTCCGAGCAATTCAATGAAGCCTCGCAGGACTAGCTCTGACGAGAAGACATCGACCTCTTCGACGAAGCAAGGAGACACACCATCATTTGAAACACACATTACCGAAAGGCAACTGAGGCGCTACTCAAGAGCAGTTCATGCGGAGTAGAGACCTCACGATAGGTGACCTGGTGCTGCAGTGCATACTCTCTCGAGAAGGGTCGCACAAACTTTCCCCCAGCTGGGAAGGCCCCTTCTGAGTGATACAAGTATCCCGCCCTGGGTGTGTCTGCCTTGCCATGGAAGAAGGAGAGCCCCTCCCCAACCCTTGAAACTTAGAACACCTCCGTTAGTTCTATCACTAACCGCTTGAATGTAGGACAGTTTAGGAGTGTCATGGTACCAGGAAATGACATATAGGACAACCAAGCTCTAGGAGGGACAGGTCCAGCAGTGTTCAGTCGTTTAGCATGGTCCCTGTGCCTTAAGCATGAACACTCTACCCGTCCCTTGCCAACTGGAGTGGGTCATTTTGTCGGTTGTAAAGGCCAATTCACTCCTATGAACACCAATGATAAGGAAATCACTATCTTAATTTTGTGATCAATCAAACTAGACTCGTCTTTCGTACGTCGCCTTCGTGTACTTGATAAAATCTTTTCTATATCGCCCCTAGTAGAGTGATGCAACCCTGCTACAAGCGGATGTATTTGAGGTACCTGCAAGGTGTCTAGGAATCTCGCGGCTACCCTCTTATTTGGGGCCTTGTGGTGCCAAATGGTTCCCTGCGAACGGCCAACGCCGAGCTGGAGGTCTAGAACGCACAGCATGCTTAGCTTGGTCATGTACCCTAAGCATGTGCGTTTTGTCTCCCAGTGCTGCGGCTAAGTACCAGGGAGCCAGGATGCTCACACCCTGAATAAGGAGGAAGCTGGACCCTGAGCGCCAGTGCATAGAATTACCAAATCCGTGTACTATCCCAGAACTATAAGACATGACTATACTTAAGGATAGGAAAAGATCACCAGCGAGCAAAACAATATGCGCCTCCGTTATGTGTGCAGGACATACACAGCATGGTACAATGGAACATCCAGCTCTGGCAACTCCTAGGGGGCCTGCCATCGACGTACCTATGAAGATGGCGGGCGACGCCAGAGCATCCAGTTCCGACACCTCCCAAGGGGCCTGCCTGCGACGTCTACGCGGAGATGGTGGATGACGCCAGAGCATCCAGCTCCGGCACCTCCCAAGGGGCCTGCCGTTGACGCCTACACGAAGATGGTGGACGACGCTGGAGCATCCATCTCCGGCACCTCCCAAGGGGCTTGCAGTCGACGTCCCAGAATGTCAGCGACAACACCAAGCATGAATTAGTGAGTAAACTCTCCTGCCCGCACGTGTTGCTAATAGGTTTCTCTTGCGATAGCCTGTACACTAGGGGCCTGCCGTCGACGACTTCATGTTGATGGTGGACGACGCTGGAGCATCAAGCTCCGACACCTCCCAAGGGGCCTGCCAGTGACGTCTACACATAGATGGTGGATGACGCCGGAGCATCCTGCTTTGACACCTCCCAAGGGGCCTACTGTTGACGCCTACACGAAGATGGTGGACGACACAGGAGCATCCAGCTCCGGCACCTCCCAATGGGCTCGCCGTCGACGTGCTGGAACGTCAACGACAGCACCAAGCGTGGATAAATGACCTGTAAACCAGGGCTCTGCCATCAACGTCTACACGGAGATGGTGGATCACGCCGCAGCATCCAGCTCTGGCACCTCCTAAGGGGTCTGCCATTAACGTCTACACGAAGATGGTGGACAACGCCAGAGCATCCAGCCCCGGCACCTCCCAAGGGGCCTGCTGTCGACGTCTACACGGATATGGTGGATGACACCAGAGCATCCAGCTCCAGCACATCCCAAGGGGACTGCCGTTGTCGCCTACACGGAGATGGTGGATGACATCGGAGCATCCATCTCTGGCACCTCCCAAGAGGCCTGCCGTCAACATGTCGGAACATCAACGACAGCACCTAGCGCGGATAAATGAGTAAACTCTACTTCCCCGCTCTTGTTGCTAATAAGTTTCCCTTGCGATAGCCTATACACTAGGGGCCTGCCGTCGACGGCTTCACTACGATGGTGGACAACGTCGGAGCATCCAGCTCCGGCACCTCCCAGGGGTCCCGCCGTCGACGTTTCTACGTAGATGGTGGGCGACGCCGGAGCATCCAGCCCCAACACCTCCCAGGGAATCGCCTGTCGACGTACCTATGAAGATGGTGGGAGACGCCGAAGCATCTAGATTCGGCACCTCCCAGGGGTCTGCTGTCGACGACAACACTTAGAAAAAGCCCGACGCCGCTAAAAGGGGGCACGCCAAGACTAGTCACTCATGCTCCCCCAGCCTATTGGGGGCATGTCGAGGACACCCTGCGTTCAAGTGGCAAGCATACCCAACTATGTGGCCACACCTACCAGGGGCCTCCCAGTGGGGTTCTGTAGGCAGGGCGTTACCTAGCGACAAACCAGCTGTGTCAAGTGTGCAAGCATTGATCCCTAAAAGGCTAACGACTTCAGCAGAGGCTCTTCAACACTTTACACTACAGAAGGAATTGGCGCAAATTTTTTGAAGCACGCGACAAGCCAACAAACAAAATAACAGGAATCCAAATTCATAAATATTTATTTACACAAGGGGGTCATCCCCGGATACAAAAGCCTTGCGCCCAGGTGCCGACAGCCTCAACTCCGCAGGAACGAAGAAGCAACCTCCCTGGAAAGGTCTTGGACTTTGGCACTAACCTCATCCTCCTGCTCATCAAAGGGACCTTTCTCCATCGGCTCCAGCAGGACCTGTGGGTACCAGCTTCAAAAGCACACCAGAACGTGGCAGGCCACCAGCTAGGCCAGCTCCTTTCCTTCGGCCTCCAGCCGCCTTGCAAGGACGATGTTCACCGACCCCAACGACAAATAAAGGGACTCTAGGGCAGGAAGCAGCTGGGCCACTCCATGAGAAGGCTCCCCACACGGCATGGGACCAAGGCCGAGAGGTTCGGCCATACGAGATACTTGGAGGCTCTCTGCCTCTCTCTACGCAGCTTCATCCGGGTCAGCAAGCTTCCGAGCACAACACTCCAGGTCACCCTCTCGGCATTTTATGGCGAGCTCCAGGTCCCGCAAAGCCCGGCGTTTCTCCTCCAAGCCCCGGGAGACCTCCCCCTCCTTCGCTGCTTGGTCACGTCCAGCATCAGCAAGGGCAACCTCACGACGGACCAACTCCAGACTTTGATCCTCGCACAGCCTCAGGCGGGCATCAACAGCAGCATGGGCCTTCAAAGCCTCCACCTCACGCTCTTTGTTCTTGGCGTCAAACAGCTTCACCAAGCTCCACTCCTCCGCAAGCCGATCCCAGTCTCGAGCGAAAGCAACCTGTGTCTGGCGCAATATGGACTGAGCCGCGGCAATAGCATCGGCGAGAGGGATTAGCTCGACTGTTGTAACCAACGGTTGTCCCCCTGATACTCCTACCTACGCCGTAGCAGACGCCATCTCTTGAGAACCAGAAGCTTTGCGGGAACAGAGGACCACCGTGCCGCAGCCTGACGCTGAAGTCCCCCCTGCACTTCAGGCGTATCGTCGACAGCCGGTGGCAGGTCGTCGTGCTGCGTGTCTATGACATCAGATGTCAGCACAGCTTGAAAATCCAGCGAGTCAGCCCCACCAAGTGATGCATTGATGACCAAAGTAGCCCCCTCCGCGCCAGGCACCCCCTCGCCCGGCACCTCTGCACCGGACACCTCCTCGCCCGGCACCTCTTCGTCTAGCACTCCCTCGTTGGGCACGACCTCGCCTGGCACGGCCCGGCTTGGTACCACCTCTGCCTCACCTGCCTCAACAGACGGGGGCACAGGGCCATGAGCGGAACCTAAGGCCGATGCACCTCCGTGCGTGGGAGGTGACGTGGCAGACCTAGCTCTGGTATCAGGAAGGGTAGGGGCTATCAAGCCTACCTTTGGAAGTGCCAGGGTCACCAAGTTGGTTGTCGAATCCCTGGGAAACCAAGAGAAAGCTTCATAAAAAACTAAAGAGGTGAGGAGAGAAATAACAGAGGGAAGACGCCGTGACTTACCGACGAGTCAGGCCACTCTAGTGACTCTGGCCTATCGCCCTGTGTGATGGATCAAGGTCGCCAGGACCTAACGACAGGCCCGGTGCCGCCGTCGCTGGTACCAACTCCCGATCAACCCGTGCCGATGTCAGTCCACGCTCCTCAGCACCCCCTCCGAAACCAGGGCCACTGTTGGAGTCAAAGGCTAATGCTACGATAGGAGTTTTGGCCCCGCTGGTTCCTTGATTATGGGAGATGGGGGTACCGTCCCCCCGAAATAGCTTCCGCTTCCTCGCATTGAAATAGAAGAGCCAGCGTCCAGCGTGCAGGAGCGCTTCCTCGGCTCCGGAGCCAGTGCCGGCTGGTTGACCTCTGCCCTACTGGAAGTAATTGAGGACTCTGCCTCCTTCCTTGCCGAAGGACGTAAGGAAGAACCCGACCCTAGACGTGCAGCTTCACGACACTGCCTTTGGACTACAGAGGCGCCGACTGTGTGTTCAAAATGCAAGCACGCGAGGCCAAAAACGTTGACCTTCAGCATTGAGCTCCACAGCTCAGCCCTCACATTAGTGGTCATGTGGAGCGGCTGGTAGTCATTCGGAATGGAAACATGCTCATCATCAACAACGTCGGAGGTCACTATTTTCAGCATCTCCTCAAGCATCTTGAGAGTTGGGGTGTCCGGGCCGAGCCGACAATCGTCATACTCGCCATTGCAGACTCAGGCAAAATACAAACGCCGCTGGAGAGGGGCAGCACAGCGGAGCAAGAAGTCTGCTAACACCATCATCGAGGTCAAGCCCTTGCTAGCAAGAAACCGGATCCTCCTCAGCGTGGGCCTGTATTCTGCTGGCAAGCCGTGGGATGCCTCCCATGTGGTGGGGTCAGAGCCTGGACCGCCAGAGGGCATCTTCAGCAAGGGATGAGGGTTTGTCCTTGCAATTGCCCAGTCTTCCCTCCAGCCGCTCCATTTGCCTCCTTTGAATGTGGCAATGTAATTCCGGGAGTTATTGTCCCGTTGAAGGAAGTAGTAGGCCCACACTTGAGTTGTCGCACTCCTTCCATTTGTCTTCATCACCAATAAATACCGAAACAACTCTACCGTGGGTGGACAGCCCACGAACGCCTCGCATAGGTGGATGAACATAGCCACCAAGGCGATTGTGTTCGGTGACAGATGATGAATTTGCAGCGCGTACTCCCCCAGCACAGAAAGAAAGAACCTTGACAACGGGAGTGCAATCCTAGTAGTGGTGTAGGCGATGAAGAGAACTGTCTTGTCTTCACGCAGATCCCGAAGATCAGGAGATCCGCAGCGAAGGATCCATCTGCACTCTTGAGCTGCCCAGCCAAGGAGCGGCCTCATTGGCACCAACTCTTTGGCCGATCAAAAACGGGAAGAAGGCAGTAGGGAAGCCATTGGCGGGGGGGGGGGGGGGGGGGGGGGGCTAAGGTGAGAGCCTTGGCAAAAGAGGTGGAGGTTCAGACGCTCGAGGAAGAAGCCAAAAATTATGGTTGCAGGGTTTCAGTAAGGAAAGAAGCATCCCCTCTAAATAGAGGTTTTCCCCCTTTTTTTACGGCGCCTAAGTACTCCGAGCGAAGGATCTGACCGCACCACCCAGCACGGCTGTATCCATGACAAACGGGTCCTATGTTCCCACTCAGGTGCACTAGCCCAGTCCATCAGTCGCTTGGGGAAGCCGCTGAGGCATCTCCCTCCATCACGAAGCGAGCAAAGGTGCTATAAGATGCCTCGAGGACCGCCACAATTAAAGGAGCCGTACAGAGCAGAGATATTACAGCAAGCAAAGATCCCTTTGCCATAGACACTCAAACCGGAAGAGGACGTGTGGCGATAATTGGTAGAAGCGCCCACCGCTTTAGCTATCCAAGACCGAATTCAAAGCCCAGTACCGGAAAACACGAAAATGGCTCCACCTTTGGGCACCCCATCTTGCCCCAAGGTGGACCCAGGGGCCTCTGTCGGTACCCAGCAGATCGAGTACCCTCGCACATAGGATGAAGACACCAGGGCAAGTCCGGCAGCGCCACTTATCTAGAAGTTGTTGAGGTCTTAGCCTCCCTCGGGATCCAGCCCCAGTGCCGCCACTTGGGGCACGAAGGATGGAATAAAGGTCCCCAGGGGAGATAACCTCCCAAGGCGCCACGTGTTGAGGAGAGACCCGCACAACCTCATTGGAGAAGCTCCAGGGCCGCCACGAAGCCTGGAGCGCCGGACCAAGCGCCCTCCCTCTGAGGAGAGAGCGGACCTGCCACGTGCTCTGGGGAGCCCCGGAGCTGCCACATGCCATGATGGACTAGGGCAAGCCTCCCCGAAGAGGTCTTGCACCAGCGCTACCATGTGTCTCGCAGAACCCCAAGACGGTAAGGTGCGGGAGTTAAAAGCTAGAGCGCTCCACCCAGGGCACGCATTGAAGGACCGCACCCACCTCCGTCTCACGACGTAGAGCACACCAACCCTCAGAAGACCGCTAGGGCTAATCACTTCACAGTGAAGGCATTGCGGGCCTATCCCACTTAGCCAAGTGGGTAGCTTGCGGCAACAAAACGGCTGACGAGACACATCTGCCACCGTCAGCAACGGCGCATGGGCTACTGACAAGGAAGGTGGCAATACAGCGATTATCCACCATCATGCTCAGAGAAGCTTATACGGGAAGCCTTAGATCTTTTGGGATAAGATCGCCCCGGGACCACCTGTCGGGCCCCGAGACCCCACTTGTAAGGCGTCCAGTCTTTGTTATAAAAGGCCTGGACGACCACCGATACGAGGGCCAGACTCGAAATCCCCGATACACACACATACGCATACACACTCACCAAGGAATACAATCCATCGTGGAGTAGGGTGTTATGCTCCTTGCGGCCCGAACCACGTAAAAACAACTGTCTCATACTCTTCCGCTAGAACACTAGTTTGAGACCTAAGCTCTGCCGAACAAGAACCTCCGCGGGCTGCTCCTTAGCAGATCCAGGGGAAGTGTCTCATTGACCCTTCGACAAGCTCTTATCACTATCCATATCCCACAACAACCTAGAATTGGACTTAGCTTTTGCTACCCACAATTTCAAAGTTTCAGGAAAGAATATGCTTGGCCAATAAACCAGATACGTGGAGAATACTAAGTTGTATGCAGGGGACCTAGAGAAAATAAAACAGAGCAACTATTCATCATTTCAACTTATGGGGAGTAAAAATATTCTTACCACACATCCTTTATTTTACTAACCTAACCTATACTACATTATTTTTTTATTTTTTACATGCAAATGTGGTGGAAATAAATAAATAAAATAAAGTAATGCAAATGAGGTGTGATACAAGTTACCTCAAGTGGTGTCCTCCCCCAAGCTTGTTCTTGGTCAAGGTCCATGATAGGGGTTGAAACCCTAACAACGGATGTAGGACATGAGGTTGGCATAACCTTGTTGCAGCATGGCTTTAGCATTGGAGGGTTGAGTGTCGATGGTTGGTTGCCTTCCATGGGTTCTATGATTGCAGTTGAAGAGTGTTGTTGATGTTGCTCGTCCACACCTCATGGTCGCTCATGTGTTGGATGTACTTTGTTATTCGATAGTTAAGGTAATGATAACCTTTAGTTACAAAGGAATGACGTGCAGTCAACATGCATTGAGTGTGTTCCATTATTCTTTGGCTAAGGTGTATAATACCTTCTTGCCAATAAGGAATAACTTATACCTTTCATGCATTGGGTGTGATTCGTCATTCATTGGCTATGGTAATGATAACATTTAGCCACAAAGGAGTGACATGTGCCCAAAATGTGTTGGGTATGATCTGTTGTTCCTTTGGTAGGGTACAACATATCTATAACCACAAAGGGATGATGTGCACTCAACACGGGTTGAGTTTGATCCGTTGTTCCTTGGCTAAGGTATAAAATACCTTCTAGCCACATAGGAACAACTTGCACCCAATATACGTTGGATTTGATCTTGTCATCCCTTGGTTAAGATCCATCATACCTTCTAGCCAAAAAAGGAATAACTTATACCCAATGATGGTGGCAATTTTCTTGAGCTTAAATGAGTGCTTTAAAATAGTTGAGAGCATAATGCTCTTATATATTCATAGCAGCCCATTGGTTGCTCATGGAGGGTTTCCATGTCAAATCTCCAGCCTCGTATAGTTATGATTAACCTTCGGGCTTAATTTCCGATAGGTAACAACTTTCATAATTTACTCCTTGGCCAAGATATGTTGAAATGAAATCCTCTTAGGGTTTCCAACAATCGGATCTTTGAATGCCTGCATAGTAATATTACTCCTGCAAACTTCCCCTCTATGATAGAGAAGGATGGTTAGCTTCCAATACTTGTACGAATGAAATTTTGGGTTAGGTAAACGAATCTTCATTTGTACTTACGGGGAAGAACAAGTCCAAAGATGCATTGGATCCAATTTCAAGTGTATTCATGACTAATGTATTATTCTATTGATAAGAGTAGGGCTTTATAGATAAATCAATTGGCACATTTTCTAAAGCTCCTACTCATAGCAATGCAAGTGATTTTTACGCAAGGGCAAATGTTGTCATTTGGATTATGGCAAACAAGATTCTCAATTTTATCCTCCCGAACATTTTAAATTTGTTGCCTATGAATCCGAAATTTAGTTATTCTTGTATGAATGAATTTCAAATAAAAATCATGGACACCACTATTCCTAGCTTCCTACATACCAATTCAACCAATGAGTCATTCCATAGGCATTACCTAGGCAAAAAATGTCTAAGTCAATTTTAGAAATGCTTATGAAATTCTATGTACTTGTTTAAATTTATTCCTATGTAAGGTGACATTCCTTTTTGAAGAATCGAAAAGAGTAATGCCAACACTAACTCCCATGAGGATGCACAAGAATTGAATGATGAGAAGGTGTAAACCTTCCTTGCCAATGTAAGCACAAATGATTCAATCCTAATGCAATTCAAACGACTGAAAAGTTATTAACTTGTACCTGAATTGAAGAGCAGACCGGGTTGAAGGATGTTGTGTGAGAAACTTACAATCATGTATTTTGGTGTATCCTTCATGTTCAATGACAAGTTGAGGTTGGAGTTAAATGAGCTTCATCTTGCTCCTCCATTGGGCCACCATCTTGAGCTAGAAAACAAATATGAGATAACTTCCAATTAACCTATTGGCAAGGACTCACCATATTTTTGAAGTGTGATGAGCGAGACTTACCTTCGTCCGGTTAAGCGCGATGATTTGTTGTCCACTACCAGAGTTGAAGATGTGGACAACTTCTCTTGATTGACATGCCAAATCTCCTTTGGCATGTTAGTTGAACATGGGGACCACAGGATGGCCCTAGCCTCTCCGTCAACTTGATGAAGACTTGTTGATGTAGTGACAGCTTCTCCCTCTTGAAGATATTCTTTCGTGAGCATGGTGAGGCTTGTCCTTCTTTTGGGGTGCCACTTCGACCTTCTTGATGGTCCTTTGAGTTAACCCATACTTTGATCATGGATCAAAGACTTCCTTAGGCATGATGACATGTGGACTCCACAATCAAACAAGAAATGTTTCATCCACAATGTAACTTGCCCTAGGTTGCATGGGCTTGGTCAAAGTGTAGGAATCCCAAGAAGTCATTGTGGGATATCTTGGATTTTGAATGCTTTTTAACTTTTTTTTCCTTGTCCAAGAGCTTCATGTTGTCTTGATTTCTTGCTTGGCCATAGACAAGATACTTCAAGGTAGGCTAGTTGAACATAAATCCTTTGAAATCATCATAGTCTCCTTGATTACAAGGGTGATAATTGTTTTACCCTCCTCTTGTAGGTGATAGCCATTGGAGTTGTGTTTGAAAGGAAGAATCCTCATGGGTCTTAGGGAAATGATACCCCAAGTGGCCCATGTTGAAATGGATTTTCACAAATCATGTGAATATCCATGGCTTGGATCATCCAAACATTTTTCCATTGGCTTTATCTTAATGTTACTTCAATGGGAGGTGTAGTTCCAAAACTACCATGTCCACCTTGTTAAGTGGTGTTCATGCCAAGCTAAGGGAACTAGAGCATTCTTCCATCCACCCCTTGAGTGGAGGCCATATTATCATCCATGTTGAATGAGAATAGAACTCCTTCAGCTCCATCACGAATATGGTCATGGATTGGTGGAGCCAACCCATGATATGAGTGTTGGATGAAAAGCCAACTACCATCCTATGATGAAGGCAAACCAAGAAAAACTCATTGAGCCTCACCCAAGCTTGGAGATGGATGACCTTGGCTCCTAATAGAAGCTGAAATTCTTCCATGAAATGCAATGGTATAGCCAATCGGACATTTGTTGAGGTACGCCTTGAATCATCTTGCAGTTGAGCACTTGCGTCCATGTTGGCCATCCCATAAAATGGGCTAGCCAACACTACCTTATTTTCACATAAAAGGATAAAACAAACAAGGGTAATCCTACCTAATAACTATTATTACCTATAGCATAATAACAAGTGATAGCTATCCTTCTCTTCCTTTGCCTTCCCCAACAAAGGTGCCAGAAATGCTTATTGATGGTTCATAACACCATAGATCATCTCCGGTAGGAGATGAGATCCACAAGTGCACGGAAGATACCATTGTAGCATTTCACCCAAGAGTATTCCCAAGGGTATCATATTTATCCCAAAGAAAGGCGATGAAGTAAAGTAAACACTACTCTTATGATCAAGCCATGGGATACTAATAAACTATCAAGACTGGGGTAAATTGATAATGTGGGTAGTGTGACACACACCTAAGCAATCTACTCTATGGGTAAGGTTGTCCTAGCGAGGGTTAGACTACAAGAAATAGCTACTCCTATTATGCTCCAATTACTCATATACATGGCCTAATAAAGTACACGTGACTATGCTAATGGAGAATACTAGGGCTTAGTGGTCCAACATGTCAGGCACAGGCTTACCCTTGTCTGCTAGGCGACCCCCACCAAGAGCCTATGTCGTACCTGAACATGGAGGATTACAACGGATAGATAGACTTTTCACCACCTACCGCCTACCTCTACAACCCGTGGACTATGATGCATCCAAGGATACTTAACTATCCAAGCACCACGCTTGCATGCTAAGTAAATACCTTAAGAGTTGCAACGTAATACTCATCCTAAGGCAATGACTAACTTAAACATCTTGAACCAATGTTGGATCCAAGCACTAACATATTCATATTAAAATAATCATATTACTACCTAATTAGACTATAGTTGTGGTGTATGATGTTTGTGATAACATGGTAACGACATTATGTCTAGTCATAACAACATCTACACCTAGCACATAGTTGGACTCCACAATAAAACAAGAAAGGCTTTGCCCAAGTATATGAATAAAGAGAGACTAATAATACAATTATTACAATGCATAAAGTCACAAATACAAGAAAAGATACATGAGTCATACCTTTCCCAATTTGGACTTGGGACTAGAGGCTCCTCTCTATAGCCTAACCTACACTAAGGACTTAGAGAACTAATGTATACAAGAGAGTGAATTCTCAAGTGGTGTGTGTGAAGTGAGGTAAGGCACTCCCCCATATTTATACACTCACTCAGGCAATTACACGCGCTAATCTTTCGGGCTTTAACTTACTCCTGCGTCAAGGAAGCCACCAGGGGTTAACACATGCAGTTGACCGAGTTTGGCACTTTTACCAGTTTGGCCGAACTGGGGTTGCCCCACTCGACTCCCACTTGCTCCTGGACACTGATACGTGGGCTCTTGTCGACCTTCTAGACGAATTGGGGTGAAAACCTGCGGGTACCTTCCTGTAAGTGGGCCATTGGATCCAAGGGAAGCCACATGACATAGTCTGATTGGTTGGAAGTGTGTTTTTGTGACACCCGGTTCCGAAAATGAACCAAGTGAATGCTGATGTGTGCCCAGGATGTTCAACACACATACACAAGTGGACTCACAAAAGGAAATGCAGACAATTACCACAAACAAGATTAATTAACCACTTTTATTACACAATTCATGTTATCCTCTAATACAAGCTCTAATGAGTAATAATGACAAGTTTTAACTAATGCAGCAGAAATACTCTAATTAAGAAATTAAGCAAACTAAGCAAATAGGGTATAGCGCAGCTCCATTCAACACCATAGGCAAGCTGACGGCAGACACGACCTAGAACTCCGCATTATCATCGTTATACTACCAATCCTGATCTGCAACTGTTGGGGGGGGGGGGAATTGCAAGAGTGAGTACATGTCGTACTCAGCATTCGTGGAAAGTATGACATGTAGCTGATTCAAATGACAATAATAATAATGGCTATGTGCTGAAAAGTACATTAAAACATTTCAAAAGCAATATATTATATGTATGTTAGGTAAACCCATCATAAACC
The DNA here is from genome assembly GCA_036927565.1 of Tuctoria greenei. NCBI lineage: Eukaryota > Viridiplantae > Streptophyta > Magnoliopsida > Poales > Poaceae > Tuctoria > Tuctoria greenei. The sequence continues at coordinate 177,410,055 of JAYESD010000001.1, forward strand.
ATGTAATCATCATAATACCAGTCCATATTCATTGCCATCATCCATATTCCAGATTTCTCATTAACAATAACCATAATCAATATCAGAACTTAACTCGTAACCGGCCATAACCATTACCAAACCATAACCGTCCCAAAAACCATCCCAATCCCAAGTTCCCTCTAATCATGGAAGTTTTCTAGGTGCTCATAACCGGGAGCGCGGCCATCATGATAGTTTTATTATACACTCTGCAGAGGTTGTACCGCTTTACCCACGTGTTTGTGATTTCATCACCTGTCAGCGACTAAAGAACCTCCCTTATGCCAATTACACTACCTTTGGTGTATGGCCAAGAGATCACAAAATAGCCTTTACAAAGGCATTACTAGCCTATTTAGACCCCACTGAGGTTTCACCGGTGGCGATGCCTCCAACTGAGCTCATCTTCAATCAAGGGCCCCCTCTTGAGCCATTCGGATCCCAGGGTAGTCCCACCAATCATGAACAAACTGAATCCGACTACCCCTTCCCCGAGCATCCTTAATGGTCCAAATAGAACTCACAAAGCCCTAATTAATCATCTATGCTGCACCCATACTTGGCCTCGTGGTGGCACTGCATTTCTGGCTTATTCTCGCATGAACCGGTCCTTAGATCTAAAGCAAGCAAACCACCATTACTTCCAACCCATCCACATACCAGACTTGCTTAGATCACTCATTACCATATCATATTAACCAGTTCATGTTAACCATAATATCATAAATACATAATTAAGTTATGTGGTATAGTTGTTTTCCAACCCAATTAATTAAGGGAAGCAAAAAGGTAAAAAGCTCATCCTGTCTCTCTACCATAAATTCCAGGTGACAAGGGTGGTTAAACAACGCTAGTAAACTTACTACCATAGGATTCCCATCAAATTGACACAAGCATGCAGTTTTGCAAACAAAACATTTATTTTAAAATAGGATCAATATGCTTCAAGGACACTTGCCTTACTCTTGGGATTGGTTCTGGACAAAGGCTTCAAACTCTTGGTGCTGAAGATCCTCCGCGGCACTCTCTAGCGCAAATTGTTCTAATCCGCACATAAAAATACAAGACAAGAATATAATCAAAGAGTGCACATGTATTACTCAATATGGCATGACATGCATGATTGATGCAAATGCAAGGTGATACTTGTTAATGAGTTGCTTTTAATGATCACTTACTAGTTCTAATTGCTTTTAACAAGTTTACACAGGTTTGGAGTTGATTTGATCAATTTTTGGAATTAATTCAAAAGAAAATAACAAGGAAAATCGGACTAGTCTGCATGGGACTGGACATGTCTGCATTGCGCGAGATCAGCAGATTAGGGTTTTCTAGATCATCGTGAAATTGGAGGTTAGGGGTCGAATTCACGTAAGGAAAAGAGAATTGAAGGCATATCAGGTGTTTAGGACTCCAATGAATCGAGAAACTTGGAGGCAACACTTTGATCTTGATGATCTAGGTTTGATGATGAACTTGAAGTTGATGGAGATCTTGATCCTCTTTCATTTCCTTCTCCTCTTCTTGCTTGGGATCTCCTTCTCCCTCCTTGGTGGCGGCTATCCACGAGCTAGGGTTTGGGGTGTGGTGGAAAGTGGCAAATAGATGTCGAGCCAAGGGTTGGGTTGTTTATATAGAGGTGGAGGCTAGGGTTAGATGGATTTCGAGTTTGAGATGAGTAGGGGTCGATTTAGAGTCCCACATGGGCTGTAAAAGAGTCAGGCATGACGTCCCTAGGAACACTTAACGTAAAACTCAACAAACTGTAACACCCTTATTTTCATGCATCATTCCCTACGTACATTCATATACATGTTTAACATTAATCCACATAAAGAGGAATGAGTTTAAAATTGATTTGGAACAAAACCGCACTTAAAATTCTGGAAAGTGCGGACTAGTCCGATTTTTGTGACGACTAGTCCGATTTCTCTTTGACCTCTTTTGGACTTGACCGTTTTTGATGCGGACTCGTCCATTTTTGCCTCTGGACACTGTCGGACTTGTCTAGTCTTATGCGGACTAGTCCGGTGTTCCATGAGTCCTTGAAAATTTGCTAAGTCCCTGGACTTGTCCGGACTAGTCCGGTGTTCCAGCGAACTTGTCCGTTTTCCTCTCTGACTAATGTCGGACTTGTCCAATTTTTGGCCAGAGTTGTCCATTTTCTCTCTGGACAACTTCGGACTAGTCCGGTCCTTTTCGTACTAGTCTTGGGTTTTATGTTAAGTGGGCTTTGGGACGTCGTGCCTAACTCTATTAGAGCCCATGTGGGACTCTAAACCGGCCTCCACTTATCTCAAACTCGAAATCCATCTAACCCTAGCCTCCACCTCTATATAAACAACCCCACCCCTTGGCTTGACATCTACTTTCCACTTTTCCACCCCACCCAAACCCTAGTTCGTGGAGAGCCACAATCAAGGAGGGAGGAGGAGATCCCAAGCAAGAAGAAGAAGAGGAGGAAATGAAAGGGGATCAAGATCTCCATCAAGTTTCGTTCTTCATCACCAATTCATCTCCAAGTTCATCACCAACCCTAGATCATCAAGATCCATGTGCTACCTCCAAGTTTCTTGATTCATTGGAGTTCTAAACACATGGTATACCTTTTATTCTCTTTTTCCTACGTGAATTTGACCCCTAATCTTCAAATTCACATCGATCTAGAAAACCCTAGTTCGCTAGTTCTGTGGAGGGAATAGTCCGGCCTCCTGCGGACTTGTCCGACTTTCCTAGGTAAATTGTGTTGAATTAATTCTAAAATTAGATCTAATCACATCCAAACCTGTATAAACTTGTTAAAAGCTATTAGAACTAGTTAGTGATCATTAAAAGCAATATATTAACAAGTTCTTCCTTGAATTTGCATTAATCATGCATGTCATGTCATATTGAGTAATATTTGTGCACTCTTTGATTGTGTTCTTGTTTGTATGTTTATTGTGCGGATTAGACGGATTTGCGCTAGACAGTGCCGCGGAGGATCTACAACACCAAGAGTTTGTAGTCTTCGATCCTAATCAACCGCAAGAGCAAGGCAAGTGTCCTTGGAGCATATTGATCCTTTTTTTGAAATAAATGTTTTGTTTGCAAAACTGCATGCTTGTGTCAATTTCATGGGAATCCTACAATAGGATGTTTACTACATTTTTTTAACCACCCTTGTCACCTGGAATTTATGGTAGAGAGATGGGATGGGCTGTTTACCTTTTTGCTTCGCTTAATTAATTGGGATGGGAAAACAACTATACCACTTACCTTAATTATTTAATTATGAGATTATGATTAACATTAACTAGTTAAGGTAATAAGGTAATGGGTGATCTAAGCAAGCCTGGTATGTGGATGGGTTGGATGTTATGGTGGTTTGCTTGCTTTAGATCTAAGGACCGGTTCATGCGAGAATACGCCAGGACTACAGTGCCACCACGAGGCCAAGTATGGGTGCGGCGTAGCTGATTACTTAGGGCTTTGCCAGTTCTATTTGGACCATTAAGGATGCGTGGGGAAGGGGTAGTCAGATTGGGTTTGTTGATGATTGGTGGGACCACCATGGGATCCGAATGGCTCAAAAGGGCGCCCTTGGTTGAAGATGTGCTCAGTTGGAGGCATCGCCACCGGTGAAACCTCAGTGGGGTCTAAATAGGCTAGTAATCCCTTTGTAAAGGCTATTTTGTGATCTCTTGGCCATACACCAAAGGAAGTGTAATTGACGTGAGGGAGGTTCTCTAGTCGCCGACGGGTGATGAAATCAAAAACACGTGGGTAAAGTGGTACAACCTTTGCAGAGTGTCTAATAAAACTATCATGATAGTTGTGCTCCCGATTATGAGAACTTGGACAACTTCCATGATTAGAGGAAAATTGGGATGGTATTTGGGATGGCTATGGTTTGTATTATGGTTATGGTTGGTATTATGGTTATGGATGGTTATGAATTAAATTCTCGTATTGAATATGGATATTGATATATGATGATGGATATGGAATATAGACTGGTATTATGATAACTACATGGTTTCTGATGGGTTTATTTCATATACATATAATATATTCCTTTTGAAATGTTTTAATGTACTTTTCAGCACTTTGCCATTATTATATTCGTCATTTGAATCAGCCACATGTCATACTTTCCACACTTGCTGAGTACGACTTGTACTCACTCTTGCAACCCCCTCCCTCCCCCCCCCCCCCCAACAGTTCCATGTCAGGATTGGGAGTTAAAAGGCGATAATGCGAAGTTCTAGGCCATGTCTGCCGTCAGCTTTGTCTATGGTGTTGATTGGAGCTGCGCTATACCCTATTGCTTATGCTACCTAGCTATTTAGTTTGCTTATTTAGTTTATTTCCACTGCATTAGTTGAACTTGTCATTAATATTCATTAGAACTTGTATTCGAGGATAATATGGTTTGTGTAATAAAATTTGGTTGATTAATCTTGTACTATGGTAATTATCTGTTTATCGTTTGTGATGCGCTTGTGTATGTGTGTTAAACATCCTGGGCACACATATACTGTACTTGGTTCATTTTTGGAACCGGGTGTCACATATTCGTATCAGAGCCACAGGTTGACCGTAGGAAGCAGCCTAGATAGAATGGACACTTTATTGCACATAGAAACACTGAGGAATCGATGTGTTCTTGCTTGGTGTGCTGCTTGTTATAAATATCGGTTGCTTGTGTGCTTAATAGAGGATTTGGGGATGCTTTAGCATTGCCATGTCCACGTAGGCTAGTTAGTTGTCTAGTTTCATATCCCTTGATGCATATAGCTGAGGATGTTTTCTGATTCTTACCTATTGCTTTTCTCCAGATGGTGTGGACACGCAACCAGAGGGATGGCAATGATGAGGAGGAGAACAATGGAGCACCTTAGAATAACCGTGGACAAGGACCTGCTCAGGGAGCTATCAACATTGAGCAGCTATTGGCAATGCAAAACCAGCTCATGTAGACCATGATACAAACTATGGGATAGCTGTAGGCTGGTAAGACCAACAATCAGCCCCACATGCCTCCACCGCCGCCCCCACCTCCTCATAACCGGTTGGGAGAGTTTATGAGGACAAGGCCGCCAACCTTTGCTCAAGCCGCTGACCCTATGGATGCGGATGGTTGGCTCAAGTCCGTGGAGAGGAAGCTTGCTATTCTCCAATGCAGTGACCGGGAGAAGGTCTTATTTTCTTCTCATCAACTAGTTGGAGCAGCTGCAGATTGGTGGGATGCTTATTGCAGTTCTCAAGAGAATTAGGAGAGGATCACTTGGGCCGAATTCAAAGAGAGCTTCCGTTCACATTATGTGCCGAGGGTGTTATGATCTTGAAGAGGCAAGAATTTGAGAACTCGAGGCAAGGAAGATCGAGTGTGGGTGAATATCTCAATAAATTCACTCAACTTTCAAGGTATGCCCCTAAATATGTGAGCCGGGACAGCCAGAAACAATACTTGTTCATGTGAGGCCTCAACAATGAAATTCAAGGCAATTGCTCAATTGTGACTATGCCAACTTCTAGAAGCTTGTGGACAAAGCAATTGTGGTTGAGAACAAGGTCCGTGAGATGGAGCAAGACAACAAGAGGAAGGCGCCATATCGAGGACAACAACAAGGAAGCAATATGCGCCCTCGCTTTGCGCCTAATGTGCAATACTACAGCCCGTCTGCTCCTATACAGCGTCCTGGATTTGTACCGCGCCCAACTCAGTTTGTGCAGCAGTGCCCCGTTATGCAAGCACCTAGGCCTCCAATGCCTTTTGCACCTCGAGCTAATTTTCCTGGTGCACATGTTATAAACCAAGCTCGCCCCAATAATTATGGTGCAGTTAAGAAGTGCTATACTTGCGGAGAAGCTGGACACTTTGCACATCAATGTCCTATGTCAGGCCTTGGTCAAGGAGGCAATGTGTCGAGGCAAAACCCAAGAACCAATGGAGAACAACCGCAAGGGAATAGGGGACAGCAGAATTTTGCTCATGGCAATGTGAACCATGTCTGTATGGAGGATGCTCAACAAGCGGATGACGTGGTCATTGGTATGTTTCTCGTAAACTCCAACCCCGCGACCATGTTGTTTGATTCTAGAGCATCGCATTCATTCGTTGCATTGAAGTATGTCACCAAGTGTAGTTTGCCTATCTATCATTTGAAGTTTACTCTATTGGTTAAGTCTCCTAGAGGAGAGATGAGGACAGATATATTATGTCCAAAAGTAAGTCTTAGAATATGGGGGGGGGGGGGGTAGACTTCTCCGCCAACCTCATCGTTTTGGATTCTCAAGGATTAGACATTATACTTGGTATGGACTAGTTAAGGAAGCACAATGGAGTTATTGAGTTTGCCATGAAGACGGTGAAGTTGACTAATGAAGAAGGGATCACCGTAGAATTTGAAGCATCTCAAACCGCACCGAAGCGATTGGAGCTGAATCATATGGACGGTGCCGCAATTGAGGAAATTCCGGTGGTGTGTGAATTTTTGGACGTGTTCCCGGATGAGTTTCTAGGTATGCCACATGATCGAGACATTGAGTTTGTTGTTGATTTAATACCTGGAACTGCACCTATAGCTAAGAGGCCATATAGGATGCCTCCTATGGAATTAGCGAAGCTCAAAAAGCAAATTCAAGAGCAACTAGAGAAGGGTTTTATTTGCCCTAGCTCCTCACCTTGGGGAGCGCCCGTTCCTTTTGCGGACAAGAAGGATGGATCCCAAATGATGTGTGTAGATTACCGAGATCTCAACGAGGTAACCCTCAAGAACAAGTACACCTTGCCACGCATAGAAGACTTGTTTGATCAGATGAAGGGTGCTTGTGTTTTCTCTAAAATTAATTTGAGGTCAGGATACTTCCAAATGAAGATTAGACCATGGGACATACCCAAGACAGCTTTTAGGACGCAGTATGGATCTTATGAGTACGTCGTGATGTTCTTTGGATTGACCAATGCACCTGCATACTTTATGTAACTCATGAATAAGGTCTTCATGGAGTACTTGTATAGGTTCGTTGTGGTGTTTATTGACGACATTATGATCTACTCGAAGGATGAGAAGGAACATGAGGAACACTTGAGGCTTACACTGCAGAAATTAGGGGAGCATCAATTGTATGCCAAGTTTAATAAGTGTCAGTTTTGGTTGAGAGAAGTATCGTTTTTGGGTCACATCATTTCAGAAGGGGGGGAGTTTCGGTTGATTCAGGAAAGGTGAGGGACGTGTTTAAATGGGATCCCCCGCATAATGTAAAGGAGATCAGGAGTTTTGTTGGGATGGTTGGATATTACCGTATACTGATCAAGGACTTTTCCAAGATAGCCAAGACTATGACAGAGTTGCTAAGGAAGGGGAAGGCGTTCCAATGGACTAAATCTTGTCAAAATAGTTTTGAGGAGTTGAAGAAGAGGTTAACAACGGCACTAGTTTTGGTTTTGCCGGATGTAAGCAAGAGTTTTGACATATATTGTGATGCCTCGAGACAAGGACTTGGCTGTGTGCTCATGAAAGAAGGTCAAGTGGTCGCCTATGCATCAAGACAATTGAAGAAACATGAGCAGAATTACCCAACGCATGACTTGAAACTTGCAGCCGTGGTACATGCGTTGAAGATTTGGAGACACTACATCCTTGGATATAGGTGTGAAATTTATATGGACCACAAGAGTCTTAAGTATATTTTCACACAAACAGATCTAAATTTGAGGCAGCGGAGATGGTTGGAGCTCATCAAAGATTATGATTTAGGAATCAACTATCACCCAGGAAAAGCCAATGTTGTGGCTGATCCATTGAGTAGGAAAGGAGTAAGTTATCAACTCACAGTTCGAGATTTGCTATCCGTGTTATGCAAGGAGTTTGAACGGCGGAATCTCGGATTCATAAATGAGATGGGGATGATGGAGTTAAATCCGACCTTGGAGCGAGAAATTCGAGAGGCACAGACCAAGGATGAGGAAATTCAGGAAATTAAGGAAAGGACCCAAGAGGGAAGATAATTCAGATTCGATGAGCATGAACATGGCACCCTATGGCTTGGTAAGAGGATTGTTGTGCCTAATGTAAAGGATATTCGATAGACAATAATAAAAGAGGCACATGACTCACCTTACTCAATTCACCCCGATTGTACGAAGATGTACAAAGACATGAAGACTTGCTATTGGTGGGATAGCATGAAGAAGGACATAGCTGAATACGTAGCATTGTGTGATGTGTGCCAACGGGTGAAGGCGGAATATCAAAGGCCAGCTGGATTATTGCAACCATTGAACATTCCGGAATGGAAGTGGGAAGATATCGGCATGGACTTCATAGTTGGTTTACCACGTACTCAAAATGGTTATGACTCAATTTGTGTAATTATGGATCTGTTAACTATTAGCCCACTTTATTCCCGTCAAGACCACCTATAATGAAGAGAAATTGGCGGAACTGTATATGGGAAGAATAGTATGTTTGCATGGAGTTCTGAAGAAGAGTCTCGGATAGAGGTTCACAATCCACTTCTAGGTTTTTGTAAAAATTGCATGAAGCTTTGGGAACAAGGTTGAATTTTAGTTAGGCATATCACCCACAAATGGATGGACAAACCGAGAGGACCAATCAGATTTTAGAGGGCATGCTAAGAGCTTGTGCTTTAAAGCATGGGAAAGGTTGGGACAAGAACTTGCCATATGCAGAATTTTCATATAACAATAGTTACCAAGCAAGCTTGAAAATGTCACCATATGAAGCGCTTTATGGAAGGAAGTGTAGGACACCTTTATTCTGGAACGAGGCAGGAGAAACTCAAGTATTTGGTCCGGAAGTGTTACTAGAAGCTGAAAAGCAAGTTCAAATAATCCGTGAGAACTTGAAGGCCGCTCAATCAATGCAAAAAGGCTATGCGGACAATAGAAGAAGGAAACTAGCCTTTGAAATAGGAGACTTTGTTTACCTCAAGTTGTCATCAATGAGAGGTCATAAGAGGTTTAACATAAGAGGCAAGCTAGCACCTCGCTATATTGGACCATTTAAGATTTTGGACAAAAGAGGAGAAGTAGCGTATAAGTTGGAGATGCCAGCTCATCTTTCGGATGTCCATTATGTCTTTCATATTTCCCAGCTCAAGAGGTCTTTTAGAGTACCGGAAAAACAAGTGCCAATGGAAGAATTGGAAATAGAAGAAGATTTGACCTATGCCGAGCAAACCGATTAAAATCATGGAAACCAAGGAGAGGGTCACACGGAACAAGGTTATTAGATGGTTTAAAGTTCAATGGAAGCACCACAAAGAAAAAGAAGCAACGTGGGAATTGGAGGATGCTCTCAAGAAGCAATTTCCCTATCTCTTCTCTTCCGCGTTGAATCTCGAGAACGAGATTCATTTTAAGGGCGCTAGGTTTGTAACACCCTCATTTTCATGCATCATGCGCTACATACATTCATATACATGTTTAACATTAATCCACATAAAGAGGAATGAGTTTAAAATTGATTTGGAACAAAACTGCACTTAAAATTCTGGAAAGTGGAGACTAGTCCGATTTTGGTGAGGACTAGTCCAATTTCTATCTGACCTCCGTCGGTCTTGTCCGTTTTTGCTGCGGACTAGTCCGTTTTTGCCTCTGGACACTTTCGGACTTGTCCGGTCTTATGCGGACTTGTCCGGTCTTATGCGGACTAGTCCGGTGTTCCATCCATCCTTGAAAATTTGCTAAGTACCTGGACTTGTCCGGACTAGTCCGGTGTTCCAGTGGACTTGTCTGTTTTCCTCTCTGTCTAAAGTCGGACCTGTCCGATTTTTGGCCAGAGTTGTCCGATTTCTCTCTGGACAACTTCGGACTAGTCAGGTCCTTTTTGTACTTGTCTGATATTTTGCAACTCCGAGTTGATCTTTTGTTTCACGTCTTGTTTCTTGGGTTTTACGTTAAGTGGGCCTTGGGATGTCGTGCCTAACTCTATTAGAGCCCATGTGGGACTATAAATTGTAAAATCACACATTTTCCTTCATATGACGTTCAGTTGTAACTTGGTTGTTAACCCTACTGGAGACCAATTATAACCATGCTTATACTTGATCTCATCAAATCTTTTCTTCTACTCATGCTTAAATTTATTAACGTGAGGAATGAACTTCACCAATAAACTTAGATTATTATTTCGACCTCTCTTCAAAGTTTGGAATTATTTGATGAAAGATTGCTAGGCCAAATTAAATATGCAGTACCAAATAGATATTTAAATTAATATAAATTGAATATATACTACTGTGTATTTGGCACTGTCAAAATTATTCAATTCAGAGGCCATAAAAATTTCCATGGTTTTCTAATATTCCAAATGGACTTCCTGCAAAGTTTCATAAATTTTGAACTCCATTTGCTATTTTAATTGAGACGCTTAGCAAATTCAAACCATATTTTGAATTCAAATTTTGAATTCTGTTCAACTAGTTTGAACATTAAGATTTGAACACACTCTCATGGTCAGTATAACTTGCTTAACTTATCCTCATAGTTTCACAATTTTGGGAACTCAATTGCTATTTAAATCAGTGACACCATTGAATTTCATGAGGAGGTGGGGCCCACTGTTAGCCGAAGAACTCAAGTGAAACCCACGGGGGGGGTGGGGGGGGTGTGCTCTGTCCCTAGCTCGCCCCGCCAATCGACGCTAGCAGCGCGCGACACCTCGACTCACATGCATCCACCGAGCTGCTTGCTTGCTTGCACCGTGGCGCTCTCCCCTCCGTCCCTATAAATACCCCCCTTGGTCGTCGCCGTTGGACTCCATCCCGGTTCATGCCATTTTTGCTGCCCCTGCTCGATCGACCTCTTGCCGACGATTGCAGCCGTTTATTCCTGAGCTGTAAGTAGATAAAAGGCGTGTTACAAACTCCTCTACATATTCTCTTTAGTCGTTGATCGTGACATAGCTTCTGCATGGCATATTTTGAAGTTTCCCAGTCGCTGTCGAGGAAGCCGCCAAGAATCTTCCCTATCTCACCATCGAACTCCAATTCTAGGCCATCTCCAGCCTCGATCCCTTAAGCTAAAAGGTTCACAATCCTCCCTAGTTCATGCTCACAAAATCTAAGCTTATTGCCTACAGTGTAACTTGAGTTCTTGTTTGAGAACCGAATGATTTCTCAATAGATTAGCAAAGCTTCGCGCTTAAATTCATTTCATTCTTGCAATTATCCTTTAATCTGGTTAGCAGATAGCTTATATGTGTCCTAAGGAAGCTCCATGCCCGAAAACCCTGAAAGTTATCAACCGAGCATCTTAGATTTCAAGTTTTCGCGGTCGCCGATTGAAAAACCGCACTTCGCCGTCGAACTCAGCCTTTCTGGTGATTTCACCCCAATCCGACCCCCAAACTATACTCCTGGTGCTCCCAGAAACTTCCCCGACCTTTTCCCGAGCCTATTGTGCCATTCCCGAGCATTTCCGACGAAGGCCGAAACCCTAGCTCCGCCGTCACCGTCGTGCCGCCGTCTCCGGCCATCGCCGACGTGATTGGACACCGCCATTGGCTTTCACGGTCGATTTTAGGGTTGAGCAGTCACGGCAAGGCCGAAAGGAGGTCGACGCACCTAAGTCCGGCGAAGCACCGCCGCGGTTCCGGCGAGAAGCGCCGTCACATCGCGAGGTAGACGAAGGCCTATGGGCCCCACTTGTCAGTGCCTATTCGAACGCTAGGGATCAGCTGCTGCACTGGATCCGATGCGGCTGCGCGATTGAATCCCGTGGCCCCTGGTGTGGCCCAGATGCGATTGGCCCATTCAAATAAAGTGGGACTGACCCCTTTTATTTGAAATTTCCAATAGGAAAATAAATCCAGATTCAATCCAAACTTAGAAAATCCATAACTTCCAGTAGAATTATCCAATAATTCCCAAATAAATTTCGTTAGAACCAGCATGAAGAATAATGTTCAGTGGACCACTTGGATTTGTATGAAAAGCCATAGAAATTCCTCCATAATTCAGATAAGCAAAATGCTTTAAGAATTTTTTTCCACAGTTCTGTTAATTGGAAAATTTCCAATTTTTGTCAGAACACCATTGTTAATACCTTTGATCTCCAGTAAAAGTTTCAAGCTCTTTAGACTTAAAATACTAGGTTAATACGAATTCCAAATCTCTATGTAGTTATAAATTGAGAAAAATGGAAAAAATCAATTTCCAGAAATTTACCCGAACTTGAAAAATCAATTTCTTCCTGTAGGAAGCTCAGAAAATTGTGAAACAAATTTTCCTAGAACCAGTGAGACCTCCTCTACATGATACACCCCCTGGTAGCCATAATACATCTCTGAAAATTTCAACCAAAATTTAGAGAAGATTATTGCTTACCATAATTGTTAAGAATAACAAACATCCTTTATCATCTCCAGTTCTTTGCAAGAATATTCTTTATAATCTCTAGAATCCACCATAAAAATCCCAAAGTCAATTAAGATAATTATCTTATTTTATCTTAATATACTCACCCCACCTTAAGCATCTTAATTATTCACAAAATAATTTACACCTAGTATATGCATATCTTGTAGTAGCAGAAATCGAGGAGCAGCCGGAAGCTTTGGAGGTCCAGCTGCCAGAAAACTAACATAGACTCAAACTTGCATTCAGGCAAGCCCCGGTTTGCATTTAAGTTCCTTACAGTGTTTTTTATAGTTTTCATTCACCTTACATCTTCATATGATTGTGCATTGTGTTTAAGGTGTTTGACATCCACTTGCATGGCCCACAAATCCTATGGAGTCTTGGGTAGGTCTACGGCCCGTTGAGTAGACACTGCTATGCTTATACTCATAGGAATTCGGTAGAAGACGAGTAGTTAGAATTTACTCGCGAGATAGGAATTTTATCATACGGGAGATACGAAAATAAGAAAATGGTGTATGAATATAAAATTGAGACTGAGCAGTGGATAGGATGCAGTGAGACGTGGTCTCACGTGTGTAGCCCTGCTTGTGTCGATTGAGGACCGTTTCGTGTGCGGCCCTGCTGGACAAGCTTGAATTGTACCGACGACATACTGAAAGAATGGGCTCCAGTAAACTGACGTAGCTTGACACTGGTTTGTCGAGGCATTCCGTTCAGTTTTATAGGAGTGGGTTGAGGGCAGCAAGATGTAAATCAGCTTGGTGGACACGTCAGTGTATGCCCCACGCAGTGACCTCCTGCTCATGACGGATCGACCGGTTCGAAATTCGAGTGTTTAGTGAAAGGTAGCCATATACGACTAGTACTAAATTGTTATGTAGGTACTGCTGAAAGTACTCGCTGGCATTTCCGAAAGTGCGTATGTGTCGTGTTGTTCTAGGTGAATCCTGATTGCAATCACCGTCCCTCGCGGTAATAGAGTACCACTTGTTCACTGCGTTGTGACGTAGTAAATACTAAAGAAGTCAGGAGAATATGATATATTGGTTTATAAATTGCTTGAACAACCTTGTTTGTCTTAGAGATAGTGCAATTAAAAGTTTACAGTCTCCCCATACTTTACCTGTAATAGCATTATGTTATTTGTGCATGTAATATCATCGACAAAGCGTTTCTTGTTTGATTGCGTAGTCTATGATGTGTCGTGCCTGAGGAATGCCATGTGCTAAATAAAACATGACTATAAGGATCCACTTGTAGGCAAGTCCTTATGCTTTACTTACCTATGCTTAGTATTCACCCTTGCATATGTCTAGTGAGATAGGTTAGTCTTGTTGAGCCTTATGCTCACGTTTGCAGTTAACGAGTTTTTGCAAATTATACAACAGATGACGGGTTTGATGACGAGGGAACCCTGCACGCCGCCGAGAATTGTGTCTTGCTAGTTCAAAGTATCTAGGCCATGGATGACTTTGCTTTTGCATAGCTAGTGCTGAGAGCGTAGCTATGGTGTATAGTTCTCTTTCTATCCGTTAGTACTTTTAAACATACGCTGTGCTTTTCAATAAAGACTTGGTATTGTAATTTGTTCTTGTTATTTTTCTTGTATACTGTTGGGTGTCGCATCGCACGATACCACCCAATGAGATCCTTGGAGGTCGGGATTCCGGTCCCCACAGACATGGTATCAGAGCATCATTAGGAACAGTGTACTTGAACAGAACATATTTTCAAAAATTAGGATTTGAGTGAGGAATTAGCTATATGCGCTTATAAGGAGTATTATTAGTATAAGATATAAAGGTGGTAAACTAACTTATATGTTATTAATTCTGTAATGATGCTCCAACGTCAGGTAAGAGGTAAGGTACGCCACCATAAGCGGATCAATTGCGGTAAGCTCACCATGCGAGATGTAGCATTCTGTGGCTTGGCACAGAGATGTTAATAGGAGTCTCTGAAGCTTTCTATGTTTCTGAGAACCTATGACATGCGATACTCCAGCGTGCTTCAAAGTTAGTGGGAGCTCCCATCGCGTGGTGTATAACCCGATAGTATGCCTCTCTAAAATCATTCATATTCTATGGGAGCATGCGAAACACGTATGCCCGAGCGTGTATAAGCCTGTTCGTACGGGAGTCTTTGCTGTACAGACGTATTTACAGCCATGTACCTCGAGACATGACCTCGCTCGAGGGCGACTCACATCAGAGTCGTATGCATTTATTTTCATATGTATTATTGTGACTGCCTGTTGTGTTTCCCCGTACTGCCGTTGAGGTGTGAAGGTGAAAGGGGATTGTTTGTCTTTTGCAGCTTTGACTACGGTAGCAACCCATGTAGCACACGTTTGCGAGTGAACGATACTAGGACCACCTATAAACGTATCCGGAAATAACCAGTTAGAATTTTCTTTGGTGAGACACGTAGTACCGTCGGTATCAACTTTGATACTTGACCACCCCCATCAATGACAAAATTGGATGCATTATATTTTGGAAAGTCCGACTATCAGGTGCTGGTAGGTGTGGACTCCGCAAAGATAAAAATTCGATTCAACATAGGGTTAGCACCAAGAATCTTGATTTCTGGCCAAAGTTTGCTCAACTTCGTCAGGTTGTAATCTTGGTTAGTTTAAAATAAACATAGGGTTAGGATATATGGATGAAAAGTTCTCGAAGTCCTCTACAAATTTTCTGTTGACCATCAAGGCAGAAAAGCTTGATAATCGATTGAAATTTGGAGTATGCTTAAACTACTCCAGATAACCCTACCGTTGTACCAGTCTCAGTAATTTTGCTATAAATCACTGTAGAAAAATCTTCTTCCTTATTATGATATATATATGAAAAGGGGATAATCAGATCTACAGTTTTGGTCTTTAAAGTTCCTCTTGGTTCAAATTGGAGGCAATTCAAATTTGGAGCTCAAAACAGTGAACTGCAGGGCTGCTGTTGAACAACCATCAGTTCATCTTTCAAGTTTAGGTAGCTTTAGCTTTTGATCCAGAATAGTGACATGGTCATATATATACCTTTCTGGAAATCTTAGCAAGTCCTCTATCAACTTCGTGTTGTACTCGTGGCCTAAATCTTGGTATATCCGTGTTAAATTACTATGGTTGCAACCTTGGTTCTGGCAGAACAGAACTTGAAGGAGTTGGCACATAGTTTCGAATTAACACACTATACCTAAGTAAAAAATGTTTCATGGCCGAAATCTTTTACCTCTGGATCGTTAACTTGATGTTATACAATGTTTATTTTGACATTACCTCCATATATTGTAGTGGTATACCTGTATAACTTGTGGAAATCACCACATATACAGGAGAGGTTCTGTCAAAATTTCCAGAAAATATGGGTCAAGTTAAAACCTGTATAGATTCTATTTCCTACCTCACCTGGAGCTGTATGAGTACAATCTGGAAAGGCTGGAAAGTGTACTACAACTTTTGTATTCAAACCAACATCTGGTTCTGATGTTTCCTGTGTGAAAATTTTGAATTTATACAGGAAGGTCAGCTGGAACAGACTGTGATTACAACTCCAGTTTTAAATTTTCTTAAACTATTGAGAGTTGGAAACCTTCTCATTGTTCCAGTATCTTTTTCACAGATGGCTGATTCTATAGTATACTTACCAAACGGATGGGTGTTCACGAAGTGTACGATTCTGAAGGGTTTTCTGGATTTGTTGATCGCAATGCTTCAACGGTTTGGGTATCATGAAATACGGACTATTGGGGCAAGGATATCGATGATGGAGGGGTAACAAGGTGCACCATTTATGTCGATGTGCCTGCTGCTCCATTGAATATTGGATGGGCTCCTTTTTCCATCCAAGTGCAAGGGATTCAATTGGAAGACACGTGGTGTTATGCCGCAAGTGTGGCCATTATGAGTTTTTGCAAAATTCATTACCATGCTATGGCTCGCACTCCATTCGAGCTCTTTCCGGTCGACGGTAGAGCCGGTGACGAGTGGGCAGGTCGGATGGTTGCAGCATATGGTCATACTGAAGAAGTACCCAAGATGATTTTAGCATCATATGCGGCATCAACGTGTCAGGAGAGCCTTGATCAGCATGTTAGCCTAGGAAAAATGATGAGTGACCTGAAGCAGGCCTTGATTCGAGGGGATCACTTTGAAGGTGCCAACGACTCACTTAGGGACACTGTTGCTCCCCTAAATTGCCGTTTAAACTTAAGGGAGAAGCAGTGGCACCAGGCTGTTCAAGCTCGATCGAAGGCTCGCATGTAAACACAACACGCAGAAAGCGCATTGGAAGCGAGTCAACTTGAGGTGCAACTGTTGGATGAACAGCCGAGTGAGGTGACTCAAGAAAGGGATCATCTAGAGGGGAAACTCAGGATTGGAAGGCCGGTTGCAAAAATGCACAAAAGGAACTGGAAGACTTGAGGATGTTTCTTCTGCAGGTTGATGTGAAATCTTTAGTTGCCGCGACGTCATCAATGGTGGGTGGGGTAGCAACTCTTGCTCCCGCAACCGCACCTGTGGCACCAACTTCGAATGACGAAGAAGAAGATCCCGAGGAACTCGAGTACGTCGAGTAGGACGTAATGGAGTGGGATGTGGCAGCACTTCTGCCATCACGGGGCAACATATAGTTTAATAGTTGCTCGTGTTTTTCTTTTGTAGCCATGTTTGTGTCATATTATGAATAGTAGTGGGTATGTCTAAGCTATAAGATGTGTATGACATCTCATGGGAACCACGTATGGTAGAGATGTATTTCCATAGTGGGAGTACATCATTTTGGAGTTTACTACTGTAAACTTGGTCATGAGATAATGTATCTTGTATAAAGTTTGTACTTCATCAATATATATGAATGTTATGCACTTATTCCCTTTTCAATTGTCGTGCTACTGAAAAATGATATGGACAAGGGAAAAGAAAACATGTGCTGATTTTATGTCATTTGGATGCAGAATGGTGCGTACACGCTCGATGCCAGAAATGGGAGGATCCAGTCGTGGTCGTGAGGACGAATCTCCAACCCAGGAGACAGCTGCAACGCCGCAGCAACAAGTCCCTCCACCACCACCTCCTGAACTTCCAATGAGTCAAGCGGAGGTTCTCGCCGCAGTGCTTGGCTCGCGCGACGAGCAAATGGAATTACTACAAACTTTGGTCCAGCATTCGTCCCATCAAGGAGGGCGACCAGATGCGGGTCCACGACAAACTTCTCCGAGTTTGTACTCGGATTTCATGTCAACGCACCCGCCAATCTTCATGGAGGCCGATGAACCATTGGAGGCGCACAACTGGCTCCGCTCCATTGAAGGGAAGTTCAGTTTGCTACGAGTGACCGAACATCAGAAGACCCTGTTCGTGGCCCAACAATTACAAGGGTCTGCTGGTGCGTGGTGGAAAATTACCTTGCCGCATGACCAGCCGACTATGCCGCGAGCTGGGAGGAGTTCCGGGAGGCGTTTCGCGCCTATCACATACCTTCCGGTGTGATGAGAAAGAAGCTTCAGGAGTTCTTGGAGCTGAAGCAAGGAGGAAGGAGTGCTTACGAGTACTCCAAGATATTCAACCACTTGGCCCAATATGCTCAGGACCAAGTGAGCACTGAAGATCGGAAGCGGGAATGCTTCTATCGGGGTTTGAACCCCAAGATGAAGGACAAGCTTGCCTTGTTCAAAAGCGGCAGCTTCAACAACATGGTCAATGCCGCAATCGTATAGGTGGATGCTACTAGGGAGCTATTCTCCGACAAGAAGAAAAGGAGTGCTCCGCAGGGCAGCAGAGGAGGCACTCCTCAGAAATACCGCATGGTGTATCAATCTCCATCTGGCCAGAGGTGGCAGCCGCCATCGCGACCATCGATGTTTCGTGGTCGCCAATTCAATAATGTCGGCTTCCGCCCACAACAGCAACAGGGGATGATTCCGCGTGCACCTCTACCTCCATCGCGTGCACCGGGATTCTGTCCTCCACTCCGTACTGGTCAGACCCCATACACGTGCTATACGTGTGGACGTACGGGGCACTTCACCAAGGACTGCCCGTAGAGCGGAGGACAGTCATCGTACCAGGGGCCAAACCAGCCTCGCAACCAGCCCAAGAAGCCAACCACCAGAACCGGCAATGTTCACCACCTCACCATCGAGGACGTTCCGGAAGGCGCACCCATACTCACGGGTACGTTCTCTCTCATTAGTCATCCTGTAGTCATCCTTTTTGACTCGGGTGCTTCCCGTAACTTTATTAGCAAGTCTTATGTCAATCAATTCCACAAAAACCCCATATATGATTTGTTCTCCGGGAGGCAAAGTAGTAGCAGATAAGATGGTCCATAGGGTATCTCTTAATCTTGGTGGGAACATATACCCTATCTCTCTCATTATATTGGAGCATCAGAAATTAGATGTCATCTTAGGAATGGCATGGTTGCAATACAACGGTGCTATTATTGACATCATTCCTCAGAGAATATATCTAAATTCTCCAGTCCACTCTTCCCAAATTCTCACTCTTGAGAGTAATATCCACGTACATCCAACTGCTGATTCCATTGGTTAGCTATCCTTCACTTCCTTTTCCTTCCCCGGCAACGGAGCTAGAAATGCTTATTGACGGCTCCTAAGATATACTAACAAATCATCCCCAGCAACGGCGCCAGAAATGCTTGTTGATGGCTCCTAAGATATACTAACCAATCACCCCGGCAACGGCACCAGAAATGCTTGTTGGTATTTCTTAACACCACAGATCATCTCCGGTAAAGAGATGAGATACCATTGTAACATTTCACCCATGGGTATTCCCAAGGGTATCGTATTTATCCCAAAGGAAGGCAACGGAGTAAAGTATATACTACTCTTATGGTCAAGTTGTGGGATACTAATCAATTATTTGGACAGGGGGTAAGTTGATAATAGGGGTAGTGTGACACACACCTAGGCAATCTATTTAAAGGGTAAATGGGTCCTAGAGGGAGATTGGATTAGGAGTTAGAGAGTTTCTCCTACAATGCTCCTAATACATATACATAGCCTAAGGTAGATACTAATGGTCATGTCAATGATGAATACCTATGCAATGCTATTCAACACATCGGGCACGAGCTTACCCCTAGTAATACTAGGGCCACTCCCACCATGAGCCTGTGGCATAGCCGAACGTGGACGTTTACAAAGGACAGATAGGGATGTCACCACCTACTGCCTACCTCTTCATTGCGTGTGTATACAAGACATCCAATGCTACTTAAATACCCTAGCACCATGCTAGCATACTAAGCAAATACCTTAAGAGCTGTAGCACAAGTCATCCTAAGGCAATGAACTAAATCATCGTTGAACAAATGTTGATTGCATAGCATAGTTATTCACATTAACATAATCATATCATAACTACATAGACTATAGTGGGGGTCTATAGTGTTTATGACCATAAGATGTGATCATGAGAGTACAATCATAAAGACTATACCTTCCACTTACATGGACTCCACAATCAAACAAGTAATGCTTTGTCCAAGTATACGTATAAAAGAAGACTAAAGATAATATCTTTATTGAGCACAAAGTCACAAATACAAGAAGAAATACATGAGACATACCTTTCCCAATGTGGAATTTGGAAGAGAGACTCCTTCTACTCCTTTCCCAATTTGGACTTAGGACTAGAGGCTCTCCTCTCTACATCCTAACTCCTCTAAGGACTATGGAAGATAGTGTATACAATAGAATGATGCCCAAGTGGTGTGTGTTGAAGTGAGGGGTATGGGGTCCTATTTATACTAGTGTTTAGGTCGGTTCCCGCCACCAAAAGCGCGCGAATCAGTCGCCATTTACTCCAGGGAGCCGATAGGAGCCAACACGTGGAAGTTGACCGCGTTTGGCGCCAGGACCAGGTCGGCCGACCCCCTGGTTCGGCCGACCTGGTCCGGGCTCCAAACGGCCCGTACTTCCTCCAGGTGGCTGCCAGGTGGGTCCCATTGATTGATATTGGTGCTACACCTTTGGATGGCCTTGGGTACTTCTATTTGTGGGCCATTTGATCCATGTGGTGCCACATGTCATCGCCTGATTGGCTGGGATGATATTTTGAAGGATTGCTCCCCATACTTTTCCTCAATTCCTGTATAAATATCTGCATATACATATTTCTCTAAGTACAAGTGGAAATAGGTCAAGTAGAAAGGTGATGTGTGCAAGA
Source organism: Tuctoria greenei (assembly GCA_036927565.1). Classification (NCBI taxonomy): domain Eukaryota; kingdom Viridiplantae; phylum Streptophyta; class Magnoliopsida; order Poales; family Poaceae; genus Tuctoria; species Tuctoria greenei. The sequence goes on from JAYESD010000001.1 coordinate 177,430,645, forward strand.
AATGATCATTCCTTCACATAATTAAGTTATATTGACAGCTGAAATTGGTATATAACAGCCGTCAATAGTGTGTAGCGGCTTCGGACCTACCACCCTGCAAGGGGAAGCTCCAAATCTGCCACGTGTTGAGCCTCCGGACCTACGACACCAGCGGGATACTGACGGATCTCCAATGGCACGAACATTTAAGGGATAGTGATTGATGCAGTTATAAGGCCTGATTATGTGCCATTAATACAATATTAATGGCGCACGATCAGAAGACCCTTAATACTGGTAATGCCATCATTGAGGCGCGTTATCATGCTATTAGGGTGCTTAAACACACTTAATTGTGTTTAAGCAATTATAACAGTCAGGGCCACATGTCGGGCCAGACAATTCATGTAACAGCCATCCCATGGTCTATAAAAGGGATGCGCTACACGATACAAAACAAGCAATCTCATACGCACACATGCACTAGTGAATCCTCAATACAACAACAATCATCCCGTGGAGTAGGGTATTATGCTCAGGCGTCCCGAACCACGTAAATCATATGTGTCATTATCTTGTCTAAGATCTCCGCACGCCCCAACCGATACAAGAACCTCCGCGGGCTACAGTTTAGTAGTACCAGGGGAAGTGTGCTTCGTACGCTTCGACAGAGGCAATTGAAGAAACTTTAGCAGAATTACTCGACGCATTTGGAACTTGCAGTCGTGGTACATGCATTGAAGATTTGGAGACATTATATTCTTGGACATAGGTGTGAAATTTATACGGATCATAAGAGCTTTAATTATATTTTCACACAAACAGATCTGAATTTAAGACAACAAAGATGGTTGGAGCTCATCAAAGATTGCGATGTGGCAATCAACTATCTTCCAGGTAAGGCTAATGTAGTTTTCGATTCCTTGAGTAGGAAAGGAGTGAGCCACCAACTCACAGTTCAAGAGCTGCCATCTGAGTCATGTAAGGAGTTTGAAGGTTGAATCTCGTATTTATGAATGAGATGGGAATAATGGAGTTAAAACCGACCTTGGAGCAAAAAATTTGGGAAGGACAGGCCAAGGTTGAGGAAATTCAGGAAATCAAGGAAAGGACCCAAGAGGGGAGAGAGTTTAGATTTGATGACGACGAACATGGTACCTTATGGATTGGAAAAAGGATTGTTGTGCCTAATGATAAGCATATTCGGGAGACAATACTAAAGGAGGCACATGACTCGCCATACTCGATTCACCCGGGCTGTACGAGGATGTACAAAGACTTGAAGACGTGTTATTGTTGGGCCAACATGAAAAAGGACATAGCTGAATATGTAGCATTGTGTTATGTGTGCCGATGAGTCAAGGCGGAAATTCAAAGGCCAGCTGGATTATTGCAACCATTGTAAATTTCGGAATGGAAGTGGGAAGAAATTGGTATAGACTTCATGGTTGGATTACCGCGTATCCAGTCTGGTTATGACTCAATTTGGGTTATTGGAGATTGTTTGACAAAGTCAGCTCACTTCATCCCTGTCAAGATTAAGTGTACTGCAATACAACTGGCAGACTTATATATGGAGCATATTGTGTGCTGACATGGAGAACCAAAGAAAATAGTCTCGAATAGTGGTTCTCAATTTACCTCCAGGTTTTGGCAGAAATTGCATGAAGCATTGGAAACAAGGTTGAATTTCAGCTCAGCATATCACCCTCAAACGGATGGAAAAACTGAGAGGACCAATCAGATTTTAGAGGACATGTTAAGAGCTTGTGCCTTGAAGCATGGAAAAAGCTGGGACAAGAGCTTGCCATATGCAGAATTTTCATATAACAATAGTTACCAAGAAATTTTGAAAATGTCACCCTATGAAGCACTTTACGGAAGGAAGTGTAGGACACCCTTGTTCTAGAATGAGGCAGGAGAAACTCAAGTATTTGGTATAGATGTGATGCTAGAAGCTGGGAAGCTAGTTCAGATTATTCGCGAAAACTTGAGGGCTGGTCAATCAAGAAAAAAAGGCTATGCTGGTAATAGGAGATGGAAACTAGCCTTTGAAGTGGGGGATTTTGTTTACCTCAAGGTGTCACCAATGAGAGGCCATAAGAGTTTTAACATAAAAGGCAATCTAGCACCTCAATACATTGGGCCATTCAAGATTTTGGACAAAAGAGGGGAAGTAGCATATGAGTTGGAGATGCCAGCTCACTTATTGGATGTTCATGATGTATTTCATGTTTCCCAGTCAAAAAGTGTTTAGTGATACCGGAAGAACAGGTGCCAATAGAATTGGAATTAGAGGCAAATTTGACTTATGCCAAACGATCGGTCAAAATCTTGGAAACCAAGAAGAGAGTCACAAGGAACAAGGTTATTCGATGGTGCAAAGTTCAATAGAAGCATCACACAGAATCAGAATTGTAGGAAGCAACATGGGCGTCGGAGGATGATATCAAGAAGGAATTTTCCTATATCTTCTCTTTCGCGTCGAATCTCGAGGGCGAGATTCATTTTAAGGGGGGTAGAATTGTAACACCCTCATTTTCATGCATCTTGCATTGCATAAGTTCATATACATGTTTAAAATTAATCCACGTAAAAAGGAACAAGTTTAAATGAATTAGAAGCAAAACAACACATATAAGTCTGTAGGGGTACAGACTTGTCCAGTTTGCACCCCGAACTAGTCCAGTTTCCCTCTCTGTTGCCCTCCAGACTTGTCTGTCTTCGCTGCTAACTAGTAAAATTAAGTCTCTATTCCATTCCGAACTTTTTCGTGATTGAGTGCGGACTAGTCTGATCTTTGGTTCGATTTTCAAATAAGTTGTCAAATCCTTGGTCTTGTCCGATCCATGCCGGACTTGCCCGTCTTTCTCTCTGGACAAGACTGGATTTGTCCGAACCTCCTACCGGACTTGTCCGTTTTTCCCTCTGTCCAACATCGGACTAGTCCGGTCCCTTCAACAGACTTGTCCGGTGTGCCCAACTCAGATTCAATCTTTTACTCCATGATTTGTTATTGGCTATTTACCTTAATTGGGCCCAAGAACTTCATGCCTAAACCCTTAGGAGCCCATGTGGGACCCCTACACGGCCTCCACCCACCTTAGACTCGAATTCCATCAAACCCTATCCTCCACCTCTATATAAACAACTGCACCTCTTGACTTTACATCCTTTTGCCTCAATTGAAAGACCACAAACCCTAATTCGTGGAGAGCCGGCATCAAGGAGGGAGGAGGAGATCCCGAGCAAGAAGAAGAAGAGGAGGAAACAATAGAGGATCAAGTAATCAAGATCTTCTTTGACTTTGCATTCTTCGTCACCAATTGACCTTCAACTCTTCATCACAAATCCTAGATCATCAAGATCCAAGTTCCATCTTCAATTCTTGATTTTTGGAGTTCTAAACACGTGGTATACATTCTACTTTCTCTTTTTCCACATCAATTCAACCCCAATTCTCCTAGATCAGAAAAACCCTAAATTGCAGTCTGTCCAGGGTGGACTAGTCCGGCCCCTGAGACAAGACTTGTCTGGCCTCTGAATCTTAATTGTGCTGAATTAATTCCAAATTGACTCGAATCAATTCCAAACCTGTCCAAACTTGATAAAAGCCATTAGAACCAGTTAGTGAAAAATAATGGCAACTCATTAACAAGTTTCACTTTATAATTGCATTAATCATGCATGTCATGACATATTGAGTACTATATGAGCATTATTTGATTGAATTGTGTGTTTTGCACATTCGTTGCGCGGAATAGAAGGTTTTGCTCTAGAGAGTGCTGCGGAGGACCTCTAGTACCAGAATTTTGAAGACTTTGACCCAAAACAAGCTCAAGAGCTAGGCAAGTGTCCTTGAACATCTTGATCCTGTTTCTAAAGTAAATGTTTTGTTTTCAAATTTCATGCTTATGTCAATTTGATGGGAATCCTATGATAGGAAGTTTACTAGATTTGTTGAACACCCTTGTCACCTGGAATACATGGTAGAGAGTCGGGAAGGGCTTTATACCTTTTTGCTTTGCTTAATTAATTGGGATGGAAGAACAACTATACCATTTAATTATGCATTAACGAGATTATGGTTCATATGAACTGGTTAATATGATATGGTAATGGGTGATCTAAGCAAGCGTGGTATTTTGATTGTGTTGGATATAATGGTGGTTTTGCTTGCTTTAGATCTAAGGACCGGTTCATGCGAGAATAAGCATGGACAACACTGCCACCACGAGGCCAAGTATGGGTGCGGCGTAGCTGGTTAATTAGGGTATTGCTAGTATTGCTTGGATCACTTGGCGCACCGGGAAGGGGAGTCTGATTGTGTTATGATATGGTTAGCGGGACTCCCTGCGATCCAAACGGCACAAGAGGGGGCCCTTGGTTGAAGATGTGCTCAGTTGGAGACATCGCCACCGATGAAACCTCGATGGGTCTGTACATGCTAGTAGTACCTTTGTAAAGGCTATTTTGTGATCTCTTGGCCGTACACCTATGGTAGTGTTTTGGTATAATAGAGGTTTTCTTTAGTCGTCGACGGGTGATGAAATCACAAACACGTGAGTAAAGTGGTACAAACTCTGCATAGTGTTTAAAACTATCATGATAGCCGTGCTCCCGGTTATGAGCACCTGGACAACTTCCATGATTGGAGGAAACCTAAGATTTGGGATGGTTTGGTAATGTTTATGGTTAGTAATACGGTTATGGATGGTTATGGATAGAATTGTGGCAATGAATATAATAAATAGTAATAGTGATGGATATGAATTATGGACTGGTACTATGTTGATCATTATGGTTTATGATGGCTTTACTTCACATACATTTAATATATTGCTTTTTCAATGTTTTAATGTACTTTTCATCACTTAGCTATTATTATATCCGTCATTTGAATCAGCTACATGTCATACTTTCCACAATTGCTGAGTACGACATGTACTCACCCTTGCAATTCTCCCACCAACAGTTGCATGTCTGGATTGGGAATATGACGATGATAATGCGGAGTTCTAGGTCGTGTCTGCCATCAGCTTTGCCTGTGGTGTTGATTGGAGCTGCGCTATACCCGATGCTTAGCTTGCTTAGGTTCTTAGTTAGTTTATTTCCGCTGCATTAGTTCAAACTTGTCATTAATATTCGTTGGAGCCTGAATTGAAGGATATTATGAATTCTGCAATAAAAGTGGTTATTTAATCTTGTCTTTTGGTAATTTTCTGTATATCCTTTTTTGAATGCACTCGTGTATGTGTGTTGAACGTCCTGGGCACACATATGCGTCCACTTGGTTCATTTTTTCGGAACCTTGTGTCACATGAAGTTACACCACCTCAAGTGGAAGACCTCATTGCATTCATGAGGAAATTAATTTATGAGGAAACTCCATCTTCTCGCCTACGCTGACATTTCAAAAAGATGGAGAAGCCAGGGCCATCTGAACAGCCCAAGTCCACTAAACCGCCAAGGAAGGTGTGGCAGAAGAAGCAAGGCGAGCCAGCGTGCCCACTTCTATGGGGCCAGAGGCTAAAAATTGAGCTACAAGGAAAACAGAGGAAAATCCATCTCATCGGATTTTATATGGGACCTCGTGAGTAGGTTAATTTGATAGTTACCTCATTCTTGCTTTTCCATCCTCATTTGAATTTTTTTTTGAATTTTTGCATTTTCCATAGCATGTTTGATTTTTCTTAGAGGGTTGGGAATTGTGTAGTCTCAAATTTAATTTATTTTGCATTTTTATGAAAATGAAAAATATAATAATATTTGGTTTGGGAAAGTTTTATTTGAAAACAATTTTTCAGTGCAATTTTGTGGTTGATTCACCCAACAGCTCGAAATATAGCCATTGGGGAACCACTTGCCAAAAGAGGGACCAAAGGGGCCCACCCACAAGGCGGCCGATCCCCCAGGTCGGCCGACTAAGAGAGAGTGCCATTTTGGCTCTCTTTCCTCCAATTGCAATATTCTTGCGTCTTGTGAAGGTTCGGGGGTGCTACACTATTTATACATGCTCGTTGAGAATGTTGCTTCACACTTCACCTCATTTTCACCTCCCCAACACACTCTCACATTTGCTCAAAGAATTGTTTTGCTCTTTGTTGAAACACTTCTCCCAATTTGCAGATAAAAATATTTACATTCATCTCCATTTGCACATTGCATTTGTATTTCAAGTTGATCTCAAGTTGGCAAAACAATTTGACAGGGTTTTCATTTGGTTTTCACTAACATAACCTGTTTTGAGTTTATTTTGTTTGTTCTCAAGTTGTGCAGCCATGAAGATCATGAAGAAGTTGTTTGGCAAGACGAAGGAGCCTTCGTCAAGCTCAAGCCATGGGAGCGACTCAATCTCACACCTCTCCGCCGAGCCTACACCAAGTCCACGATAGAGAGGTGTGCAAGACGATGTCCCGATGTAGGAAGATGATGCTCCGCTCCGCCACCTCAACGACAATGACCTCGACTTGAGGCATTACTTTAAATGACAAGCCTACAACCTCCTCCGAGATCATTAGTTCGCTCACACGAAGGCCTATGATACGCACTCTCCAAAATAGGTATGGATTCCGAATTCTTTACTGTTTGGCATGCATTAGGATGGGATAATTTTTCTCAAATAGTTTAGGAAGGTTTACGCCTCCTCACTATTCAATTCCAATGCACTATTAAAATAGGATGGAAGGTGTTTCTTTTAGGTTTTTCTGAAAAGATACTTTATCCAATGGATAGAATTTGTTGAACTCCTAGGCTTCCATAAACGTTGTTTAATTTTAGACGCTTTGCCTAAATTTAACAAAAGCGGTTTTCGGCAGGAATTGACTAGAAAGGTAGCATGTAGAAACTCTATGAATAGCCGGTTACAAAACCCCACTGTACGTTTCATGCATAGATGGGTGTCTGTGACTATGTTCCATAGAGGAGATGTTAGGATTATGCGCAAGGGTGAACTTAGAACCCTTTATTCCACGGTTCAAAAGATTGAAATTATCCTATCAAGGCTATGACATCACAATGGTTAGAAAACACTAAAATGACCGGATCTATTGAATGTACTTCAGTATTTTCCCGCATTGTTGTGAAAGTAGGGGCTTTAAAAAATGCTTCAATTGAATATATTTCCACAGGCCACTACTTAATAGATGATGAGTATCTAGTGCAAGGACACACACTTAACCATGATCTAGATGGATCTTTAGTGTTTTCTATCCTCGCTATATAAATGAAATTCGGTTACTAACCCAGATTTTCAATTGTATAAGTGCCGACAACTAACCATTTGAACCTATCGAAGTGGTTCGTAGAAGTAATGTTTTTGACAGGGTCACAAGAAGCCGTTCACATAGAACAGCCATGGATATGCCACTGTGATCCACTTCCTCCTATGATTACCATGAGGAAGTGGATCTGACGGGTGATGCAACCGGCTGGACCCAACCTCAAACGTATGAGGCGGGAGGATCATCATGGCAAGAGTGGACTACAACCGGATAGAGATGGGACCCTTATGGTTCCAACTCAAGCTCTAGTAGCTTGCCCCCTCCATCTATGGGTACACAACGTTTCTTTTCGGCCAGAGTTTCTCGTGACCTTGGCCAAGGAATGGATGGGACACCGTGAAGTGAGGACAGGTGATGTCCTCAACACACTTAAAGACCACATCCAAGGTACCCACGACTGGCAGCAACAAATCAACGCGCAGTTCAACAACGTCAACACCACACTGCAACAACAACAGGCCGACCTCATGGCCTACTTTTGCCATCAAGAGTTCAACCCTTACCATGGATATTGAGAAGAACAAGCTTGCGAGAGGATCCCTACTTGAGGTAACTTGTATCACACCCCATTTGCATTCTTTATTATATTTCTTTCTTTCCAACACATTTGCATCTAAAAATATAATAATGTAGTATAGGTTAGGTTAATAAAATAAAAGATGTGTGGTAAGAATATTTCTTTAATTTGCATAAGTTGAAATGTTGAATAGTTGCTATGTTTTATTTTCTCTAGTCTGTTGCATACAACTTAGTATTCTCCAAGTATTGCGCTTATTGGCTTAGAATATTCTTTCCATAAAACTTGGAATTTTTGGGTAGCAAAAGCTAAGTCCATTTCTATGTTGTTGTGGGATATAGTATAGTGATAAGAGCTGCTAACATCCTAGTTAAAAGTGATATTTGATTTCTTGGAGAAAATCTAAATTGGGAGTTCCTCGTTAGATAGAAATTCCTACCAAAGCCATATGATGATTTGAATTTGATAAACCCTATGCACATGCTATTGTCCTTCACGTTGAGCCTAGTCAAACTAGTATAGACCAATGTCAGAATCTTTTCATGCTTTTAAGATCAATATTACATGGGCACATGCTAAACTTCCACACTAGAAGTTAGTAAAAAGAATCCATCATACCATTCCAGCATCAAAAGATACTCCATGTTTTTCATACATAATACTCTATTCAAAATATTTGAAAAGAAAAGAGGAGTAGAAGACATGGCTACAGGAAAAAGAAAAAGAAAAATGCATGCTCATGAACAAGGGAATGAGAAAAAAAAAGAGAAAATAAGTAACCACATTTCATCCTTGCAATAAATAGAGTGCATACAAAGGAGTCATCTTCGTATTTCCACTCCACAAATAATCCATCAAACTTGCACAAATCTTGATCAAAAGTATGATTAGTTTTCTCCTAAGTCTTACACATGTGACTTAGCAATAAATGTGTTGCAAATATGCCTACTCTTGATCCCTACCTAGCAAACATTGCCCTAGTGAGGATACAAATAGCGCTTCCCACATAGGAGTGGATGAGTGCATCATTTGAGGAATTTAAATTCACACAACATTTGAAATTCTCCGAAAATTTTAGTGGAACTTAAATATCTTTCAACCACCCAAGAAAAGGATGAGACATAAGCCCCATTATGACTAAGAAAAAGGGTGAGGCACCATCGCCAATTTATTCAATGAAAGGTACAATATTTTGTTGTGCACTTGGTACTTTCGAATGCCCAAGAGGGGGGTGAATTGGGCTTCTTTTCAAAAAAATAAAGCAATAAAAACTTAACTACTAAAAGTCCAATTTCCCTCTGCAAACAACCTATGCATTCAAGTGAATAGTAATCTTGCGGTAAATGAAATGCATAAGTGTAACGGGAGAGAAAGAGTGTGCAAACTCCCGAGGAGACATGAAGACACGAAGATTTATCCCGTGGTTCAGCAAGATCGTCAAGATCTTCCTACATCCACGTTGTGGCACCCACCAAATGGTATAGCCACTCCCAAGTCACCGAGACTAGGGATCTTCACTAAACTTCTCCGTTCGCAAACCCCGGCAAGGTGGATCTCAAGCCTTGTACAAGTTGGATCCTCCGTCCTTCCACAACCGTCTTGGCAAGCTCCAGAAGGCTCTCTCCAATCACCTACTCTTACACGGTGAGTACAATCACCAAGAGACACTCCCTTACAGCTCTCACTACACTAGAGACTCCAATCAACAAGAATGGAAGCACACAAGCAGTATCTCTAGTAAGTTCTAGCCTATCTCTTGGTGTATAAGTGGTGTAAATGATGTAGAAGTGGTAGATCAATGTCTTGAATGCTTGAGAATGTGTAGAGTAGCTCTGGGTATCAAGACTTCTCGAAATGACTGGTTGAAGGGGTATAAATAGCCAGCTTCCACGAAATAGTCGTTGGAAAAGTAGGCTGACATCACTGTTCTGCGAACACCGGATGATCCGATGTTCTCCCTTCAGTTGTCATCGGTCCAATACAAATTAGCTGATGTCACTGTGTCATATATGATCGTTGATAGACCGATGTTACACTTTCCTCATCATCGGATGATCTGGCGACACTTCATCCAGAATGGTCCTGAAATAATGCTTACTGGAGTGATTGACCGATGTGTTATAGTTGTACATCGGATGGTCCGGTGTTACACTTGGTCCAGTGTAATTGCTTACTGGAATGATCGACCGACGTAACACTTTCTTCATCATCGTATGATCCGGTGAGTACTCAGTTCTGAGGTCTTTTTCTTCTGTTAAACCAACTCGACCGATGTATTGTTTTCTGGAAATATTGGTTGATCCGGTGAGTTATTTTGTTTGCTTCGAGTTGTTCTAAGTGATTCTTTTAGAATTTGCTCGAGTGACCTCTTATACATTGGTTTGAAATATTCTTTTGACGATTACCAAGTCTTGGGTGTTGTCAATTTTGATGGAATAACTTTGACATATGAGCTTTTTCTTTTAGTCTTCATAAAAATCGATTGACCTCGTGAAATAGTTTGTTTAGGGGTCTCCAATTATATCCAATGAGCAGTAGATGATATACATATAGAGTTCATTAAGTGTGATTGAGTGATATGAGAAACCTTGCATCCACAAACTCATTAGTAATATCCAACTGTTGTCATTAATTACCAAAACCATACCTCATGGGGGACTAGTTGCTTTCAATCTCCCCCTTTTTGCTGATTGATGACAACACAACGAGTAAAGCACAATAGTAATGAAATTAAGAATACAATACTCAAAAATATATGCAATAAGTACAAGATTTTGCACATTAACCTTGAACAGAGAATTAAGTGGCACACAAATACTCAATAAATAGCAAAAGAGTAGCAAAACTCCTAAATTACAAAAGACTCCCAAAATGATACACTCCTCCTACAACTAGGACTCCCCCCTGGGACTAAGCTATCTCTCCCCCTGACTCTTCGCCCCCTTTTGCATCAAGACACCAAAAAGGGAAGCTGAGTGCCTAAGGATTCTGAGCGCTCGGGGCGATGACGAACTGGTCGCCGTCGGGGGTGCTGTCGTCGGAGCTGCTGCCTGCTGCTGCTAAGGGTGGAGGTGACAGGTGCTGCAGGAGCTGTTGTCGGTGCTTGCTGAGTCTGGACTGCAGGTAAAGGGGCACTGACAACGGACGCTGGAGTCTGCTGGAAAAGTGTCGAAGCCGGCAAGGGAGAGTGGATCGGTGCACTTGGAGGAAGCAGTGGTGACATACTGATCGTCGGAATAGGCGTGGTCAGCAATGGTGCTGAGACTAGAGCCAGGACAGGAAGACCTGGAGCTAGACCCGGAAGTTGAGACGGCAGGGCAATCTCGGTCTGAGTGTAGAGGTTGGTGATCAACCATAGGATGCCCATCATAGCCTGTTGTGTCTGCTGCTGCTGGTCAAGAGAACGATGGTGCATCTGATCAATCAGCCCAGTGAGCCTGTCAGTGTCCTCTCGCCTCTCGTGGGCAATCTGTCACTGCATCTCCTACTGCTGCTGTTGGAGCTCCAAGAGACGCGCAGCCTGCTCAGCTCTGGACTGCTCAGCTGCAAGCCGATCCAGTCGCAGCAGCTCAACCATCTGCTGGAGTAGAGAAGTGAGCTCAGATAGCTGAGAGACCTGTGCCTCGGACACCGGAGGTGGAGTAGGTGGTGGTGCAATCGAGCCTCCAGCCTTTGCGTCGTGCTGCCTGGGTGAGGGAGGAGGAGGGAAGTACTCCTCAACACTGTCACTAGTGTCACTCTTTGACCAGATGTGCTGCAGATCCCCACCCTGAGCCTCAGCCTGTGCTAGGATCTCATCTTCCTTCTCCAGGTCTGACCAATCTTCCTCAGATAGACGAGCACGGACCTGACGCTCAACTGGATGGCCATGGCGACAGTCTCTAGGAGCTGGAGCACCGTAGTGCCCAAACCGTGTGACGCTATCGTCGGTGAGACTGTCACGCACGGCGGACCCCTCTGGAGCTAGCAGGCAGAGGAGGTGACTGATTTAGTGGCCAAACACAAGCTGCCTCATCATCCCAACTCCATCAGTGATGACATCCTCCATCTCACAAATTAGAATATCCACAATATCGAACTCCATCCCGTTCATGACATAGAACAGGAGGGTCTGCTGCAGACCGGTGAACCCCTCAAGGTACCCGGACCTCGGTAGAAGTGTGCAGCGCAAGGGGAGGTGCACAGTGCATGCAGCTGGAGAGAGTAGAGCAGGTAACCTCAGCTGGTCAGGTGAGAAAGGCTGAGCAAACAGTGATCGTATCTCCTCAAAGGGTGGTGCCACACCTCCAGTGAGCGGCCTCCTTGGTGGGTCAGCCTGTCCATATACTCTCTCGTGTAGGTATGTGTCGTGAAGATCCACGCCTAGCAGCTGTCCCAAGGTCCAACGAGTCATATGGTGATGCTCGCCCATGAAGATGAATTCAATGGATCTGCGGCCCTCAGAAACGTAGAGTGTGGCATAGAACACTCGGACCCAGTCCTCCATGAAGGCACCCCGATAGTAAGACATCTGCTCCACTAGCCCTCTGTACCTCTCAAAGTAAGGGCGAATCTCTGTCTTGGCCGCAAGTGCAAGCTGATCCAAGTCAAGAAAGTTATGCTGGAAGAGCTTATGGTCCCGACGTCTATAAGTCTCATATAGCAACGCCTGTGTCACGGTACAGAAGCGACTGTCCTCAAGTGACTCTCTGGGCTGCGGGAACCACTCCTCAAGCATATACTCCATCTAAGCTTTATGTGCTTCTTGGCCTTCAACTTCCTGTAGTCTGTCAGGCGGACACCCTCACCAACTCGAACATTGGTGTCCATCTCATAGACGACTCTCTGGGCCGCCCTGCCCTCTCGAAGGTCAGCTGCAGAGGGTCTCAGTCTCGGGGCTGCAGCTGGATGACCCCCATGGGCCCTGACTGAGCGCCGGCAAACAAGTGGCACTTCAGGCTCTTCTTCCTCCTCTGGCTCCTCAGGCACCGGAGGCTGCCTCTGTCGGGCCTCCCGGATCCTTAGCGATCCTACTCGGCCACGTTCTCGCTCCTCAGCGGCGCGAGCGGCCATCAAAGCTTTCTTCTCTTCCTTCGACAACTTCTACTTCTTAGCGGCCGACTCCTCAATAGCCTTGCCCTTTTTTTTCTTGTCACGACCCATCTCGATGAGACGAGTGACGACGGCGAAGACGGGGTCGCAGGACACGAAGTCGGTCGCACAAGATGGAGAGCACGGCGACTAGAGGGCGGCAACATGGCGGCGCGGAGGGCGGCGTTGCGGCGCCTAGAACTGTGGCGCAGGGCGACGACGGCGCTGAGCGGAGCGGCGGCGGCGGCGCTGCGTGGGGCGGCAGCGCTGCATGGGGCGGCGGCGGCTAGAGGGCGACAGCAGGGCGAGGGAGTGGCGACGGCGGAGGTGACGGCGCTGAGCGGTGTCGGTGAGTTTCAGCGTCGGGGAGAGAGAAATACGAAGACGAAGAGTCTCTAAATAGGTGGGGCCCGAACCCTAGCTCAAAATTTTACATCGGATGAACCGACGTTAGTTGGGAGGAGCATCGGTCGAATGGTACAGCAAGGGTATTCCAGAGGCACCATTGGCATCGGATGCTCCGACGTTGAAAGGATTATCATCGGTTGAATTCGGCACAACTCCAGAAATGTGAACATCGGATGCTTCGATGTTTCTCAGGATGAACTCATCGGTTGATTTGACTTTCTGACTGAGCTGACCCTTGAATTTAAGCAAAAATTGGTCCGATGGTGCTTCTGCCCTAAGCATCAGATAATCCGATGACTACAAAATAGCAACATCCCATATATGTCCTTTGACTCAAACAATCAAACAAAGAGAGACACATGACTTAGGACTTTCTGGGCAACCCCTAACCCCTCAAAAAGACTAGTTGACAATAACTTGGCTAAGCCCTAATTCAAATAGAACACCGGATAAATTAAGGAATAAATCCAAATAAAATGTAAGGCCCATGCCTTGTGAGCTATAGGATGAAGACTTCTATCTCTTTAAAGCATGTTCCTTTAGGCATTTACGCACCTAACATTTTGTTCTTTCCACATCATATGCGTTGAGATGTTGCATTTCAAACAAGTCTCTTTCTCATGATGTGGGTTCCCCTTTGTGACAATCTACCGTATGCAATGCCAAACAATTTTTAATGCAGGAAATTAAACGTGAGTGCAAATCTATATGGCAGGCATCATGCAAGTCATAAATTAAATCTATCTTGCCAAATTTGAACCTTTCAAAGGCTTCTTCAGGGAGAGCCACTCTCCAAGTCTTGGGGAAACCCAAAAGAATCTCCATCCCAAGGTAACCCTTGCTCACCCCTATCCTTTGAAAGTTAGACAAGACCTATATGAGATGCATTCTTGCATGACCATGGAAACTTACATGACGTTCGATGCATCTAGCACATTTAATTCACTTCTTAGTCTAGAAAAAGTTTTCTCATCAAGTGGTTTAGTGAAGATATCCGCCAATTGTTCTTCGGACCTAACACCTCGCAAGGAGATGTCTCCCTTAGGTTCATGGTCCCGCAAGAAATGATGGTGAATATCAATGTGTTGAGTGCGGGAGTGTTGAACGGGGTTTTTAGCAATCTTAACCGCACTTTCACTGTCACAAGGAGAGGCACACAACCACGTTTAACACCAAAGTCCAAAAGGGTTTCCTTCATATAAAGGATTTGGGCACAAAATGCACCGGCTGCTATATATTCCGCTTCCGCCATGGACAAAGCAACGAAATTTTGCAACTTGCTAGACCAAGATACTAGGGAACGCCCAAGAAAGTGGCACCCACCGGAGGTACTCTTGCGATCCACACGGCATCCGGCAAAGTTCGAATCCGAGTAACCCATGAGATGGAATTTAGCACCTTTAGGGTACCACAAGCCTACATTTGGGGTATGCTTGAGATACCGAAGTATCCTAAAGACCGCCTTCCGATTCGATTCTTTAGGTGCCGCTTGAAAGCGAGCACACAATCATACACTAAACATGATATCGGGCCTAGATGCGGTAAGATAAAGCAATGAACCAATCATAGAACGGTAATTAGATTGGTCAACAAGTTTACCGTCCTTATCCGCGTCGAGAAGACAATTTGTTGACATTGGAGTACTTCTTGAGCTACAATCTCCCATCTCAAATTTCTTCAAGAGGTCCTTGGTATACTTTTCTTGATAGATGAAGGTCCCCTCTCGAAGTTGCTTGATTTGAAATCCAAGGAAGAAGTTGAGCTCTCCAATCATCAACATCTCGAATTCCCTAGACATCATTTTGTCAAACTCATGGCTAAGAGCTTTGTTAGTTGAACCAAAAATAATATCATCGACATAAATTTGACAAACAATTAGTTCTCTGTCGATGTCTTTGGTGAAGAGTGTAGTGTTCACCCTCCCAATCTTGAATCCTTGCATGATCAAGAAATCCCGTAGTCGTTCATACCACGTCCTAGGTGCTTGCTTGAGCCCGTAGAGCGCCTTGAGCAACCTAAACACGTGATTAGGATTCCTCAGATATTCGAACCCGGGAGGTTGTTCAACATAAACAAGCTCGTTAATATAAACATTATGAAATGCACTTTTCACATCCATTTGATAAAGCCTTATGTTATGATGTGATGCAAAAGCAAGAAGTCTACGGATAGCTTCTAGTCGAGCGACTGGAGCAAATGTCTCTCCAAAGTCTAGTCTTTCAACTTGCAAGAAACCCTTGGCCACAAGTCTTGCCTTGTTGCGGATTACAACACCATTCTCGTCTTGTTTGTTGCGGCACACCCACTTTGTCCTGATGACGTACTTGTCCTTGGGTCGCTCCTCCAACACCCAAACTTCATTGTGCATGAAGTTGTTAAGTTCTTCTTGCATGGCCATCACCCCAATTCGGATCTTGGAGTGCTTCCTCAATGTGAGTCGGTTCTACACATGAAACAAACGAGTAGTGCTCACAAAACATAGCGAAATGGCGAGAACGTGTACTTACTCCCCTTGACAGACATCCGATAACTTGATCAATCGGATGCGCCTTGGAGATGCGTCCGTGCCTCATAAGTGGTTGTGAAGCACTTGGTGATGGTGATGTGTGTTGCTCTTCTTGTGGTTGGACTTGATCATGGACTTGTTCTTCTTCTTGATGTTGTGTGGCTTGTGAATCTTGTGTCGGCAATGGATCATCCTTTTCTTCTTCATAAACTTGAGGTACCATGGATGTGTTGATGTTGGAACTTGAAGCTCCCCCTTGATCATGGCTCTCCTCAACTTTAGACTTGATGTCTCCAATGGTCATGTTCTTCATAGCTTCTCGTAGAGGCTCATCATCTATTTTATCATGACCAAAACTCTCCTCTTGGGAGCCATTAGTTTCATCAAACTCAACATCACAACTTTCCTCAACTAAACCGGAGGTTTGGTTGAATACTCGATATGCTTTTGAGTTTGATGCATAGCCAAGAAAGATACCAACATCACATTATCTTTCAAACTTACCGAGCCTTTTCTTGAGGTAGATGTAGCATTTGCACCCAAAGACTCGGAAATAGGAGATGTTGGGCTTTCTACCAATGAGAAGTTCGTACGGGTCTTTTGAAGTAGTCGGTGTAGATAGACCCGATTTGCGGCATGGCACGCCGTGTTGATTGCTTCGGCCCAAAATTCTCGGTCGTGCCATAGTCATCAAGATATGCTCGTTTCACTAGTCACAACAACATCATTCTTGCTAAAGGTGCACGTTAGTCCAAGATCAAAAAATTGTGCAACAGAAAGCAAATTGAAACTAAGTGACTTAACATACAACACATTTGAAATAAATAAACCATGTGAAAATACAATCTTACCCAACTGAATTACCTTCCCCTTAGAATTATCACCAAAGGTGAATTGTTCATGATTGTCGGGGTTCTCTATGGAGGTGAACATACCATCGCTGCCGGTCATGTGTTGAGTGCACCCGCTATCGAGTACCCAATGCTTTCCTCCGGCTTTGTGGTTCACCTACACACATGAACTCAATTTTTGATTTTAGGCACCCAAGCCAACTTAGGTCCTTGTATGTGTGATACAGGTGTTTTTGGGACCCAAAGTTGCTTGGGGATCTTCCCCTTCATGCCCTTCATGTCCTTGCCAATGAACCTTGCCTTCACCTTGCCATCTACTTTACTCAAGAGATAATAGTGATCATTAAAGATAGACTTGTAGTTAGTAGGCAATTTTGGAGAAGGCCGGTTAGGAAGAGGACACTCCCTTGTATGGTGACCGGTGACCTCACAATGTTGGCAATAGGAACCAACTTCCTTGATGAAGCTTGTTCTAAGATCCGGTGAGGGCACCTTTCCTTTGTTAGGCACCGGGAAGGATCCAAGTCCTCTCTTGTTGAAGGCCCTTGCTTGTTGGAAGAGGATTTCTTTGTGCCTGACTTCTCCCTTCTATAGTCTTGCCACACTAGTGCGGAGACTTTCAATTTCTTCCAACAAATCCTTCTCCCTAGAATTCTCATTCAAAGGCAAAGACTTATGCAAGACATTAGCGGCATGAGAAGTAATAGATACCTTATCATTAAGGGTTTCTTTCTTTATAGTTTTCAATTCTTGATCAAGAACTTCATAAGCAAGGTTAAGTACTTGATGCTCTTGGATTAACTCATTGTGCTTTTCCAAGAGTGCTTGGTGTGCTAAGTCAATCTCATGATGACCTATCTTTATTTGAGCTTTATCCTCCTCAACTTGTTTGACATGAGATTTGAGCATGTCATGCTCCTTAAGTATGCATTCATACTTGTCAAGCAAATAGAGGTTAGCACTCTCAAGCTTAGCACGAGCTTCTTCAAGAGCCTTGACCTTACCCTTTTCCCTTTTAATGATAGTGTGGTATTCATTTATCAATGAAGTTAAGTCATCGGGGAAAAGCTCATCATCACTAGAGTCATCACATACCTTGGTGTTACCTTTAGCCATGAGGCACATGGGAGGTGGATGAAGAGATGAATCGTCATTGTTGGCAATGGCAAGGCCGGGCAAGCTTTCTTCTTCCGCTTCACTTTCTTCATCACTTGATTCTTCGTTGGTGATCCATTCATTTGCCTCACACATGAACACCTTTTCTGGACCTTTTCTCTTCTTTGGTAAGAGTTTTGCCTTTTTGCCTTTGTCATGCTTCTTCTTCCCAAAGAATCTTGGTTTGGGCTTGTCCTCTTCATCATCCTCACTATCTTCAAGCTTGCGATGCTTGCCCTTGTGGTTCTCTCTTCTTTTGTCCGGCTTTGGACAATCATAGGAGATGTGGCCTTGATCACCACAATTATATCAAGTCTCGTTGTCATCTCTCCTTGGTAGAAAAACTTTCTTCTTGGGATCAAAGGTGTATCCCTTCTTGGCAATCTTGGAGTTCAAGCGAGAGAATTTTCTCATCATCAAGGCAAGCTCATCATCGTCATCTTCACTTGATGCTTGCTCTTCTTCACTTGAGCTAGGCTCGACCACTTTCTTTTTCTTGAGACTTGTTTTCTTGGTGGAAGCCTTTAGAGCAATTGTCTTTGAAGATGATTCCTCCATCATCCCAAGTACACTCATCTCATGAGCGTAAATCTCTCCAATAAGTTCCAAAACTTCAATGTGATCAAGAGATTCTTTTTGAAGCATGGAGTTGATAATGTTGTACTTTGGCTTAGGAAGAAGCATAAGAATCTTGCGGTTGATGAGTCCCTTGCCAAGATAAGCAATGTCAAGAGCATTAATTTCCTCAATAAGCACATTTAAGCGAGAAAACATTTCATTGACATTTTCATGAGGTAGCATTTTGAACTCATCATATTTGGCTTTAAGCATATGATATTTTAGTTCTTTAACACGAGAAGAACTCTAATGAATTTTAATCATGCAAGCCCAAATTTCACAAGTTTTTTCTTTGCTAGCAATCCTAGCAAACACATCTTGACTAATGCATTCATAAATAGCATTTCTAGCTTTTGCATCCCACTTAACTTGATCACCTATATAGTTGTGCTCACCAAACCCCGCATGGGTCTCTTTCGATACCTCGGGAGCAATAGCCTCTAGATAAGCACGCATGCGTGCTTTCCAATAGGCAAAGTTCTTGACCTCGAAGATAGGAACCGAACACCCAATCTTGGCCATTTTAGCTCTCTAGCGATGAAGCTAGAATGATCCAATGAGCAACATGGCTCTGATACCAATTGTAAAGATCGAATGTCCAAGAGGGGGGGTGAATTGGGCTTCTTTTCAAAAAATAAAGCAATAGAAACTTAACTACTAAAAGCCCAATTCTCTATGCAAACAACCTATGCATTCAAGTGAATAGTAATCTTGCGGTAAATGAGATGCATAAGTGTAATCGGAGAGAAAGAGTGTGCAAACTCCCGAGGAGACACGAAGACACGGAGATTTATCCCGTGGTTTGGCAAATCGTCAAAATATTCTTACATCCACGTTGTGGCACCCACCAAAGGGTATAGCCACTCCCAAGTCACCGAGACCAGGGATCTTCACTAAACATCTCAGTTCGCCAACCCTGGCAAGGTGGAGCTCAAGCCTTGTACAAGTTGGATCCTCTGGGCTTCCACAACCGTCTTGGCAAGCTACGGAAGGCTCTCTCCAGTCACCGACTCTTACACAGTGATTACAATCACCAAGAGACACTCCCTTACAGCTCTCACTACACTAGAGACTCCAATCACCAAGAATGGAAGCACACAAGCACTATCTCTAGTAAGTTCTAGCCTATCTCTTGGTGTACAAGTGGTGTATATGATGTAGAAGTGGTAGCTCAATGTCTTGAATGCTTGAGAATGTGTAGAGTAGCTCTGGGTATCAAGATTTCGTGAAATGGCTAGTTGAAGGGGTATAAATAGCCAGCTTCCACGAAATAGCCGTTGGAAAAGTACGCTGACATCACTGTTCTGCGGACACCGGATGATCCAATGTTCTCCCTTCAGTTGTCATCGGTCGAATACAAATTAGCTGATGTCACTGTGTCAGATATGACTGCTGAAAGACCGATGTTACACTTGCCTCATCATCGGATAATCCGGTGACACTTCATCCAGAATGGTCCAGAAATAATGCATACTGGAGTGATTGACCGATGTGTTATATTTGTACATCGGATGGTCCGGTGTTACACTTGGTCCAGGGTAATTGCTTACTGGAATGATCGACCGACGTAACGCTTTCTTCATCATTGGATGATCCGGTGAGTACTTAGTTCTAGGGCCTTTTTCTTATGTGAAGCCAACTCGACTGATGTATTGTTTTCTGGAAACATCGGTTGATCCGGTGAGTTGATTTTGCCTGCTTCGAGTTGTTCTAAGTGATTCTTTTGGAATTTGCTTGAGTGACCTCTTATACATTGGTTTGAAATATACTTCTAATGATTACCAAGTCGTGGGTGTTGTCAATTTTTATGGATTAACTTTGACATATGAGCTTTTTCTTTTAGTCTTCATAAAAATCGATTGACCTCGTGAAATAGTTTGTTTAGGGGTCTCCAATTATATCCAAAGAGCAGTAGATGATATACATATAGACTTCATTAAGTGTGATTGAGTTATATGAGAAACCTTGCATCAACAAACTCATTAGTAATATCCAACGGTTATCATTAATCACCGAAACCATACCTCATGGGGGCCTAGATGCCTTCAAACTTGTGTAACTACACTTGCACATCACAAGCATCAGCAACGGAGGCTCAAACTCCAACATCGCAGCTTCCGCCACTTGAACAATGGCTCAAGGATGACTTCTTGGGCTCCAGAGGTATTGGCTTAATCTGTTACCTATGTACATGATTAGTCTTGATGGTGATTCTAGCTGGCAGGGACAGGTTGTGCACACAACAGAGAAGGAGAACAAACTAATCTTTAGCCATATGATCGCAATCTCCTCTAATCAATTCCAGACCCAAAAAACTGCGCAACAAGAGATTCATCATATGAACATATCTGCAATAGATCCAGACCCAAAAACTACGCAAGTTGGCTCTAATATCGCTGTTGGGAAATACATGGTATGCTAATCTAGAAACTCTATCGCATCATCTAGGAAACATGCGAGTAAATAGGTCAT
This sequence comes from Tuctoria greenei, assembly GCA_036927565.1. Lineage (NCBI taxonomy): Eukaryota > Viridiplantae > Streptophyta > Magnoliopsida > Poales > Poaceae > Tuctoria > Tuctoria greenei. The sequence goes on from JAYESD010000001.1 coordinate 177,451,504, forward strand.
GAATCATTAACACTAGACGTGTAGAACAACGGATCGTAAATGCGCGTAGGGGAAGTAGACGATCACGTTCATCTCCTCCTTGTACTCATACGAGGCAAGGGTTTTGGTGTGTGGTCTGTGAAGGGTGGCGGCTAGGTTTGTCACATGGTGGAGTAACCCGCCCCTAATCCTACCGCTCATATTTAGAGGCGCACTAATGGCTTTTAGGTCGCAGACCCATTAGTACTCTAATTGCTTATGGATCAAATATCCAACTGGCCTTTCCCTCTTGGGCATATCACCAAGACCAATGTGCTAGGTGGTGTCGATGGAGAGCTTGTAGGGAAATGCAGTACACTACTCTAGTAATTCTACCGCATCACCTAGGAAACATACGAGTACAGGGGTCATAGATCATTACCACTAGACGCACAACGCAGTAGAACGTAGATGCGCGTAGGTGCAGGGGAAGCAGACGATCTCGTTCGTCTCCTCCTTGTCCTCGTCACGGCAGCAGGTAGATGATCACGTTCGTCTTAGCCGATCAGCTCAGCAGTAGCAGCAGTGCATCCACGGAGTCCACACGTACAGGGAGGAACGACGTTAACTGGTGTGCTAGCACTGTGTCCGCGGCAAGGGTCTCGGCATGAGGCCTGCGAGGGGTGGCGGCTAGGGCTGTCCCGTGGTTGAGTTATTAGCCCCTAACCCTACATCTCATATTTATAGGCATACCAATGGGCTTTTAGGTCGCAGGCCCATTAGTACCCAATTGCTTATGGATCAAATATCAAAAAGGCCTTAACTTGAATTCTTATGATTGCCTCTTGGGCATATCACCAACAATCTGGCATTTGCACTAGAGACAATCATCTAGCCATGCTTTTCGATATTCCAACTCCTTAAGTGTGTGACCTATTAGGTTCATGTGCAGTCGTTGTCAATGGAAAAAGTTTCAACCAAAGTCAGTAGAGGTACATAGCGGTACATACTGACCGCTGAATGTACATAAAGATCATATCGTCCGAACATAGATACATTCAACATCCTAATCCTTTTGCCTCACGATACCAGTCAAGCTCAAGGCGATATGCGTGGCATCCTTGTGATAGCTCAACCATTCACTCGATCAAAGAGTGGATTAATTCCACGACTAACTTTTAGTCACTATAATTAACCTTTAATCACCTTGGCATGGCCATGCACTTTCACATCCAACTATCTCGAGGGGCCCAGAGATATCTCTCCTGTTATTAAGGAGGGGCAAAACCTATCTTGATCCGCGCACATCCCATTCTATGTTTCATTATGTAGCCGAACACTACTTTTATGATTACCCAGTTACGGAGTAGCGTTTAATAGTCTCAAAGTACACAACTACACATAGTGAGATACAATGGCAATCTCAGGTCTAAGGATGTAGTAGGTGTATCACTCAAGACCAATTGGTGGCACATATGAAAATAACAATCCCATCAGTGTCTCAGAGTGGGTCTATCCAACACCATGTTCACTAACATGTTGTCACATTATTAATTTGATATCTCCGTATCTATGATCCATAAAACGTGATCATCAATTAATACATGTGCTAGCATGTGTGACATCATTATCTCATATAATGATATAGACTAGGGATAGTTTAGAGTAACATTACTATTAACAAAGAGTTTCATGAACAGGTCACATACCTGATTATCAATGTAAATAATGATTACTCATATAACAATTTATTTAACATTACATAAACATAGCCTTAACATAATTCTCCCACTACACCCTATGATCACTGATGTAAGTACCTAATACCATAGATCTCGTGTGCGCCACGTGCTTTGATTGTGGAAGAGGTTTTGTCAATGGATCTGCAACATTCAAATCCGTGTGCACCTTACATATCTTCACATCACGTCGGTCGATGATCTCTCGAATGAGGTGATAGCGTCATAGTATGTGTTTGGATCTTTTGTGTGATCTAGACTCCTTTGCCAGTGAAATGACTCCACTATTGTCACAGTAGAGATCCACAGGAGTGGACACACTAGGAACAACACCCAACTCAGAAATAAATTTTCTGATCCAAACAGCTTCCTTTGCATCTTTAGAAGGTGCAATATACTCCGCCTCTGTCATTGAATCTACTATTGTATCATGCTTGGAACTTTTTCAGATCACTGCCCATCCATTGAGGCATAATACAAAATCGGATTGCAATCTAGAATCATCCTTATCGGTTTGGAAGATAGCATCGGTGTAATCTTTTACAAAAAGCTCTTCTTCACCTCAAAACACTAAGGATGCATCCTTAGTTCTTCTCAAGTACTTAAGGATGTTTTTGACAACGGTCCAATGAGCATCACCATAATATGATTGATATCTACTCATGATGCTTAGAGCATAAGATACATCTAGGCATGTACATAGCATGGCATACATGATGGATCCAATAGCAGAAGCATAAGGAATCACTCTCATCCTCTTTTCCTCATCAGGTGTTGAAGGACACTAACTCTTGCTTAGAGTAATGCCATGTGATATTTGCAAGAAACCTTTCTTGGAATCTTGCATATTGAAACGATTCAATATCTTGTCAATATATGTATCTTGGCTTAATCCAATTAGCCTTTTAGATCTATCTCTATAGATCTTTATGCCCAAAATATATGCTGCCTCTCCTAAATCCTTTATTGAGAAACTTTTTCTTAATGAGGATTTAACATCATCAGGCATTGGAATGTCATTTCCGATCAATAATATGTCATCTACATAGGACCAGAAATACATGTGCGCTCCCCACTAAACTTCTTGTAAATACAAGGTTCTTCTACGTATTTGATGAAACCAAACTCTTTAATAACTTTTTCAAAACATAGATTCCAACTTCAAGATGCTTGCTTCAGTCCAAAGATGGACTTTTGAAGCTTGCATATTTTACTAGCATTTTTAGGATCGACAAAACCCCCAAGTTGTGTCATGTACACATCCTCTGTCAGACTTCCATTAAGAAAGGTTGTTTTGACATCCATCTGCCATATTTCATAATAAAAATATGCAGCAATTGCTAGGATAATTTGAACAAAGTTTAGCATCGCGATGGGTGAGAAAGTTTCATCATAATCAACATCTTGAATTTGTTTGAAACCTTTCACCACGAATCGCATTTTATAGATATGAACATTTCCATCCATGTCAGTCTTTTTCTTGAAAATCCATTTACAATCGATAGGTCTCACACCTTCGATTGGGTAAACCAAGTTCCAAACTTGATTCTCTAGCATGGATTCATTTTTGGATTCCATGGCTCCAAGCCATTTTTCAGAGTTGGCTCCCTTCATTTCTTCAATGTAGGTCATGGGCTCATTATTGTCCAACAATATCATGTCATGTTGCTTCGTGGTTAGAAGCATTAACTTTTCAGTCACACGACGTGCCCCCGTAGACCTTTGTGGGGCTGGTGTTTCATCAACTAGTTGCACAACATCTTGTATGTCGTATATAGGATTAGTGGGTGCTGAAACATTTTCAGGTATTTCATTAATTTCTTCAAGATGCACCTTGCTCCCACTAAATCCTTTTGAGAGAAACTCTTTCTCCAAGAAGACACCATTGCGAGTGGTAAACACTCTATCCTCCATTTTATTATAAAAATAATATCCTTTGGTTTCCCTGGGATATCCCATAAAGAAGCATTTGTCTGACGTCAAGCATTTGACATAAGCATCACACCCCCAAACTTTGAGGAAAGACAATTCGGGACGTTTCCCGGTCCACGTCTCATGTGGTGTCTTCTCAACAGACTTAGTTGGGACTCTGTTTAGTGTAAATGCAACAGTTTCAAGAGCATAACCCCAAAAATGATAGTAGAAGATCTGCTTGGCCCATCATCGACCTAACCATGTCTAACAAGGTTCGGTTCCTCCATTTGGACACTCCATTCCATTGAGACATTCTAGGTGGAGTCAACTATGGAACAATTCCACATTGTTTTGAATGATCTTAAAATTCATGGCTCAAATATTCACCCCCATAATCATACCATAGAATTTTAAATGCCTTGGCCAATTGATTTTGTACTTCATTCTAAAATTCTTTGAACTTTTCAAAGGATTCAGACTTGTGCCTCATTAGGTAGACATAACCATATCTACTAAAGGCATCGGTAAATGTGATGAAGTACTGAAAACCATCTCTGGTAATTGAACTCATTGGTCCACATACATCTATATGTATAAGACCCAGCAAGTCAGTCGCACTCTTACTTTGACCAGTGAAGGGTGCTTTGGTCATCTTCCCAAGCAAACAAGATTCGCATGTGTCAAGTGATTCAAAATCAAAAGAGCTTAGTAAACCGTCTTTATGGAGTTTTTCAATGCGCTTTTCATTTATATGATCTATGCGACAACTCCAAATAAAAGTGGGATTTAGATCATTTTATCAAGCCCTTTTGGTATTAATGTTACAAACAGTTTTATCCTCAAGATCAAGAACATATAATCGATTCACCAATGGACATTGAGCATAGAAAATATCATTATAATAAATGGAACAACATTTATTCTTTATTACAATCTCATAACCATCAACTTCTTCTAAACACAAAGAAGAGATAATGTTCTTGCTCAAAGTAGGAATGCAATAACAATTATTCAATTCCAACACTAATCCTGAGGGTAATGACAAGTGGTAGGTTCCGACTGCTATGACCACAACATTTGCGCCATTGCCGACACAAACATCCAACTCACCTTTTGCAAATATTCTAGTCTCAATTAGACCCTGTAACGATTTGCAAGTGTGAATCATCGATCCAGCATCAAATACCCATGATTCATTAGAAGCTAATGCAATGTTAGATTCTATGACATTTATACCTGAAGCGTAAGTCTCACTTTCATTCTTTTTCTCCTTCATATCCTCAAAGTTTTTCTTGTAGTTCCTAGACCAGTGCCCCTTAGCATAATAGTGAAAACATTCATTATCAGGAGAAAGGCCAGATTTGCCCTTTTGGCTTAGACTTTGAGCTTGAAGGCTCATCGGGAACCTTTCCCTTGCCTTTGCCTTTAGGATGGATCACATGATTCCTCTTTTTATTCTCCTTTTGTACCATCATCATATGAGTGGCATTTTTCTTAATGCTTTCTTCGGCTGTTTTAAGCATCCCATGCAATTCAGCCATAGTTTTCTCTATGCCAATATAAATGCCTCGTAGCTTGGTGGGAGTGACTAGAGAACAACGTCAATAGCCAGATCATCCTTGAGTTCAGAACCAAGTTTGCCCAAAATTTCAATGTAACCAATCATTTTGATTACATGAGGGCTGATCGGGCTACCCTCCGCCAGCTTGCATGAGAACGAGGACTTTAAGATGTTGTATCTCTCAGCTCTAGCTTGATTATCAAAAATTCCACACAGTCCCTCAATCATAGAATAAGCATCTGTATGCTCATACTGTTTTTGCAGATCAGGAGACATAGTGCGAGCATGAGGCAGCTTACATTAAAAAAATCATCGTAGTGCTTCATATAAACTCTACATGCCATATTAGTTGCACCAGCTGGGAGGTCATCAGTTTATGGCCGTAGAAGAACGTACTCGATTTTCTCTTGCCTAAGAACGATTCTCAGGTTGTGATACCAATCGATAAAGTTTGCTCCATTGAGCTTTTTCTTTTGAATCACAGATCACAAATTGAAACTAGAATTATTACTAGCAGACATGATGTACAATAGAAAAAAAATATGCAAGGTTTAGCACTATGTTATGTACCAATCTTCTATTAACAATTTAATAAGATATATCACCCCTATATGATCATCGTCTTTCGTCTAACGACATATAGTGGTTCAAAATCCATATTCACTAATTCCAAGTGAGCTTTGGCTTCACTACAAGGAATTAGTGACCTAGGTAAATAACAATTGTTAATCATATCTCTATATGACTCTTGTTTGTTGGGTGACATCCAATGCCCCGACTCCCAACTCTATGCCATAAAGCCCAAAATCATTTTGATAGCTTTGTTGAGTAAACCAACACTATACATGCGAATGTCCAACATTCACCCAATACATTATTATAGTTGATGGCATTTGTCTTTGGCAAGCCTAACACACAACAATCAAAACAACATAGGTGCAACTATTGGTAAGTGGCATCAGATACCCAACTTTTGCGAGGGAAGCTATTCTATCATGACAAAACATCCACCATATGAAAAGCATAAAAAGAATAGTAACACGAAAATAACATAGGTATATGATCATATCACATTGTGAATTGTATGGCCTTTATAATCATAGTGGTCTCCATCGCTATGGTTCCATCATGATCTGAGCTTCCATGTCTCCCTTCTTGTGGTGATCTCCATCTCCACCATGCTTGAAGACATCTCCATGATCATAAAAGAAGCTAATACAACTAATAGCTACCAAATAAATTCCATGAGAGATCAAGCATCACAGGTCGACATGTAGGTCATTATACAATTATGTGACAACCTCAACCTGGTTGTGTTAAATTTGCAACACGCAGGCTGCAAGAATATTACACACAGATCATCACATCACATTAAGGTCATTCCATTCACATCATTCCCTACAAAACCAAGTTAAGAATAGAACGGTTTCTAGCGCAAAACAATATTATGTAATCGCTATAGTAGACAACAAACAAAATTACACAAATTGCATCTTTGAAATCACTATAAAAATCTCATCGGATTGATCAAATCAACCCAAATGTGAGCCACTAAGAAGGCCTCAATTTTTAATGTGACTGGATATTTATGAGAAAATCGGGACTCATGACTATGGTCTGTTGGCTCAGTCTGTTAGCTATGTACGCAATTAGTCCTGATGGTGATTCCAGCCGGTATGGACAGGCTGTGCACACAACAAAGAAGGAGCATGAACTAACTCTTTAGTCATATACGATCGCAATATATTCTGACCAATTCCAAACCCCAAAAACTATGTGATAAAATTCATCGTATGAACATGTCTATAGTAGATCGCATCTACTAATAAGATCTAGACCAAAAACTACGCATGTCGGCTATAATGCCACTGTATGGAAATAAGCAGTATGCTACTCTAGCAATTCTACCACATCATCCAGGAAATATACAAATACAAAGGTCATAGATCATTACCACTAGATGCGCAGCGCAGCGGAACATAGATGCACGTCAGTGTAGAGGAAGCAGACGATCTCGTTCGTCTCCTCCTGATCCTCGTCACAGCAGCAGGTAGACGATCACGTTTATTGTAGCCGATCAGCACAGCAGTAGCAGCAGCGCATCCACGAAGTCCACACGTACAGCGAGGAATGTCGTGCGCTGGTGTGATAGCACCATGTGCGGGGCAAGGGTCTCGGCGTGAGGCCTGCGAGGGGTGGCGGCTAGGGCTATCACATGGTTGAGTTATTAGTCCCTAACCCTACCCCTCGTATTTATTGGTGTACTAACAGGCTTTTAGGTCGCAGACCCAGTAGTACCCCAATTGCTTATGGATAAAATATCCAACACGCCTTAATCCGAATTATTATGATTGCCTATTGGGCATATCACCAACAGAGCCGACACAGGGACGATCGGCGATGCGGAGACGGTATCTGATGGGTTGGTGGGGCGATTGTGGTGGTGATGTTGATTTTCACGGTGGAGGTGGACAGATCTGGTGAGTCACTCATCACAAGCGTGCTGATGATTGTGAGCCTCTTTCTTTTTCTGGATAGTCTCTTGGAGAGGCGGCGTTGTGATGCCCGCAGGCAGTCGTGACGGTGAATCTTGGTGGTAGGACTTGTGATTGTCTGTTACAATGGATTTTGACGGTACAACAAGAAGACGTCTAAGATGGCAAGTCCAGGCGGAGAGCCTCGCGGACGCTAGCGTCCGTAGATTGTGACTGTCTTAGTCAGGTTGTAGGGCGCTGCCTCGACCTCTGTGGCACAATGACTGTAAGGTGAAGTGTAGGTGGATCTTGGAGATCGATGTGCACCTGATAGGGATTGTGGTTATTGTGTTTGAGTCATAGACACTTCGACTCAATTGTGTCTCAATCGGGTGACGATCGGTTCTAGATGTTGTTGGTGCTCACGAGAGACTTTCGTACAATTGTCCGTTGGGAGGGGGAATTGGTATGCGTAAAAACCTAACTTGGACATAAAGGTTTGATCGACAATAGAGACGGATGTAGGCGTTGTGGGTCCTATTGAGGTGTTGTCGAGGTACCCCTCTCGTAGACCCTCAGTTAGTGAGGCGCCATCTCTATGTCGTGTTCCTCCTTGGAGACATTGTTTTTGAGGAAAAATATTGTATGAAATTTCTTTTTTACCTCTAATTAACCAACAATTAGGTATGTCGTGAGCTATCCCTCTTTGGATTTCTACATAGTTAGTGGTGTTGGATAATCAGTTGGAGGATGCGTTACCATCCTCTCTGTTCTATGTCCGATTTTTTATATAAATTGTGTTATTTTTCTTCTTATATGATATCAAACTGAAGTTCCTCCTTCCGAGTTTTCGGGAAAAAATGATGACCTAAAGCTGGTTTTAACGACACATGCAATGTTCACCACTGAATTAAATCAACCGTCGCAAACAGTCTCCTAGTAACGTTTTGATCAATTGTCACTGCCAAAACGTCATATAATGTAATATTTGTTCCAGTGGAAGCAGGTTATTACATCATCAGTCTGCCATTAAAATAAATGACACTAGTGTCGAGCCGTTAAAATCAGCTATGTCCGTCACTACTGTTGCTCTCTAGTGGCGACTATAAATGGCGCACCCGAACAATAGGACTATAGTAAAAAAAATATTTTTGTATCAGTGGTTACAAGTTGGAACTCATTCACATTTATTCTCGGGTAGACGGAGTGCATCTGACCATTCCAAATCAACATATTGTTTTGACGGAATCTCTTCTGTCAAGATTAACTACTTTCTTGCAGACATTGTCCGGTTCACATCACCTTGAAAGGATCATCGAATCTCGCCAGTCCACATCAATACAATTTTATTTGACGGAAAGCCTTAGGTCCAGATCAAATGCATTTTTATTTAACGGAAATTAAAAGCCTCCGGACGGTCCCGAGGTCAACACGATTGCCTGGACAGACAGGAACGGTCACTTGTCAAGCATGCCTGTCTGGACGCGGGGTGTGGCAAATGCATGTGCCGACAAAGAGGGTCTTATTATCCGGTCTCAATAATCGTGTCATAGTTGCAACTCATTACTATTTTTTTTTTTTTGGAACTTTTGACGAACTAGATCATCATCATCATGTGATCCTGTGCGTTATTGCCGCATTATGTGATTATGTGGACCACAACAAGTTCATATGACAATCCAATTAACTTATCAGGAAAAAATGAGAAAAATAACGTGCTCTCTGCGGGTTATCGAATTGACGCCTCTATGAAGCTCACTTAGCTCTACTTCTTCATCGAGCACAGGAGCAGAAAAGTTACTCTCTGCTAGCTGTAAATATACAATGCTTCACCTTCAGATATAAAACATATTAGAGGACAATCAACTAGATGTCTCGAAGATAAAATCGATTAGCGTTGGAAATGAAAAATGCAACAGTGACGGACACTTCACACTGAATGAAATGCAGGACACAAATATTGTAACTTTTTTACTTAGCTTATGCAATCATAGTTGACTAAACAAATGGACTATATCAAGCAAGCGTAGGGCGTATCAAGCCAAAAAAAAAAACAAAGGGCTATACATTGTATAAATCAAGGCTTCTGGACAACAGTTAAAAAAACAGTGCATCGTCAAGGGCAAAAAATTGGTTTGCCATTTTCTGAATTATATTTGTTTTCATAAAAATTGTAAAATTAAACCTTGAATATGTGCAGTGTGCGTTTTAGATGACTAATGACAAACAGATAAAAAACTAATGGATTGTTACATGAGAATATGTGCAGGATAAAAAAATATAAAAAACGTTGTGGATCGTTCAACACTAAGTAAGAAACCCAAATAGTAGACAAAGATGAGTGACACGCTCAAAGGTGAACGTCTCTGATAAGGTTAGGCGAGACAAGTCTGCTTCAGCGAGGATCTGACATGACTCGACTGAACGTACAAGGAGACGTGTTACAATAAAGCCCGTCTCAGTTAAGTAGGTATTCGAGACACGCCATCCTCTTTGAAAAACGGGAGATGCGCGTCAAACAAAGTGTGTCTCCAATATGCGGAAGAAATGAGATGTACTCTACACAAAGTGTGTCTCCTTTTTCTTCGCTTATAGCCCCTCGTCGTCGAACGTTTAATTCATTCATTCATTCACAGTTGAATACATATAACACAGATGAACACATAAAATATTCATCACACAAATGAACACATATAACATTTATTAACAAGAAAGATCTTCTCTCTCCTCTATGTTCCTTCTGCGCTTACCTCCTTCAATGTTAAAAACTTAATTTATTGCACCTCAATGGCATCACTGACCTCGACCCAACACACCTTGGTCGTTCAAGAGTAAGATGGACACCAACACGATACGCAAGGTTGGAACCGTGCAACGTCTGCACCGGACCATTCGATGAGTCGATCACCCAAACAACCTTCTAATCAACTCAAGAGAGTCTGTAAAGATAAAGGAAGCAATTACACTACTGAAGCTACTTGAAGACATCATCAGCGTATCAAGAACGACATCATGATCGGTGGAAGAGCAACCACGTGCAACCCTACAATTCTCAGTCCCGTCGATAGAATCATAGAATGACCATAGTGCCCATGAGTAAAATGGCTTAGCCTATCGACATAGAGCAAGTCATGAATAGAACAATTAATAGTATAATATATAAGTTTGTAATTTAGTAATGTTTGGGTGTGATTCGCTGGTTTTCATTTGGTTCTTTGATTGAGTGAAATTATGTGCTCTACCAACACAGATCAATAATCAAATGAAAGAAGATAAGTTTTGTGTGTAATAAAATAAATACATATAGAATGTGTGTATATATATACCCACACACGTATGTCTATATGTATGTCAAATATAATGTACTAAAGAAAATATATAAAAATAAAATTTAAATTATACATACAAACGTATATACGTGAAGATAATGATGATGACCAAAGCAAAATCTTCCACTCCTCCTTTCCTACCAGATCTACGAAATACCCATTCGGAAGCCTACCCTTGTTCGAGCTCACCATGAGCACACTGCTCATGTAGGAACACCATCTTGATCCAAAGTACTCCAATTAACTCGCAAAATCAACAAATAAATAACTAAATATATAAATAAATCAAACAAAACAAAACAAAACTACAGATAATAAAATATAATTATATCAATAATAATAATAATAATAATAATAATAATAATAATAATAATAATAATAATAAACCCGCACTAATGAAACAAAATATAGTAGTTAAAATCCTATTTAAGAGGGGTAGGATCTTAAGAGACCTAAAAGCCCATAAGACAAATTGTGTGGAACATACCCTTATAGACCGGTTGGCACACCGGCAAGGATTTACAACTTGTGCCAACCGCAAGGCCACTACCGTGAATTGGGTTGAGATAACGATAAGAGGTCAGCAGCACAAGCTCCTATGAAATTTATGGCACGTAGTTTGGAAGCTCTGCCCATGGAACGAATGTCGGATATGTATACATGATCAGATATAGAAGTGGAAGGATTATAAGGAATGAAACCATACACAGGCATGAAGTTTCTGACCACGTCAACATCCAAAGCAACACTGAGGGCAAAGAGATCCTGTCAGATGGACACATATTGACTGACCAAACACAAGGGATTTTCCGACTAAGTTCATCACCTTAAGGAACCCCAGTGTTGTGGTCAAGCGAAAAGAATGTAAGCTCAGGATGTGCATCATCTACCGAACCTCAGATGAAGTACCAAAAATAGATTTTAGCCTCACTCTATGACTTGCTTAACCAGTTAAGAGGATTAGGTACACCTGTGACTTGGGATCAAGTTAATACCAATTCAAGGACATATATGCTCACATCGTGAAGCCGATGCTCGTGACCCAATGTGGAAAATATGAGTTTCCATGGTGACACCCATCATATTGACCAACGTATTAGTCTTCTTCTTGAGTCGTATGGGTAAGATAGCAGTATAGGACCCAACATCAAACCTTTCTTGGACAAGCCCTAAAAGCCAAAGTCATGGTAGTGGACCCCACAAGGTCTAAAGTTGTCACCTTCCGAGACCCTGTACGATACTAAATATCGAGCAACACTATTATGGTTAGAGATGAAAGAACGTCATTCTATTACTCCGCCCGTAGTAAAGACCCTAAGAATCAGAAATCAGAACCAGAGGTAGTCAACGATAACAATAAACAAATAACCATCGTAAGAATTCACCCACCATGGTAATGATTGCATGTACCCTACGGAGACACCAGTGTGGGATGCAAACGAATTCTTGGAACTAAGGCATGTTGCCTCCATGACTAGTTAGACCTGTTAAAACAATGGGAGACACAACCTAATACCATGAATGCCAGACAAAGATCTTAGATACATGCCCGTCAAGATGTGCCATCACGCATAGGACACATACTAAAACCTGAATGGCAAGTATCGCTTGATGCAACGGGTCAACAGTCTGATGTCGGGAAATTCAGCACTAGCTGTACGAATACACAAACTTGCATCATAATAAACAAGAACAACTGCAATACAGTGATGTCAAGATTAAGAAACCAACCATCTCAAGGTAGAAAATAGATCCTTAGAAAATGAATCCCTACCTACCTAGGACAACCTTCGAATCTCGAGGACGAGATTCTATTTAAGTGGGGTAGATTTGTCACAGCCTGAATTTTACCAAACAGTAAAAATCATTATGAATTAAAAATTTTAAATAAATCTCAAATGATGAATAATTACCAACCTAAAATGGCACATAGATGTGTATGTGTGTCCAACCACTAACTTAGAATATGACAAATAAATCAAACTGGGATATTTTTTGGAGAGGTAACTAAATATCAAAAATATAAGTTTAATCAAATAAGAATTAATATCTATAAATTAAACCCCAATTTAAAACAAAAATTCTACTCAAACGTGTAAACGAATTAGGGATATTGTGGGGACACCCTATCGAACAACTCAAATCATATATTCTACATGTATATAGTAATAAAATAGGAACTAATGACAAAGTAGCATATATGCGTAAATATAAACACATGTATGTCAACTTTAATATAAACCCCATAAGTAAATAAATAAAGAAGGACAAACAATTGATCAAATATTATAACCTATATGATAAAAAAATTAATAAATCAAGTGGCAACTAAATTAACCAAACACAAGTGGTATGTACGTATACACATGCACAATGAACAATTTAACTATAATAAAATGGCGGACATTAAATCAAATGAATAGCAAACTATTTGAATACAAAATTACTTGAACATGGATAATTCATGTGTACTAAATCTGAATTCAAATGGGAGTTGAATTGGGAAACAAACTTGAAATTAAAATAGAAAAGAGGAAGAAAACACAGAGCAAAAGAAAAGAGAAAGCCGCCCAGCTGCCCCTTTTCCCTCACATCGGCCAAGCTTCCCCTTCTTTTTCTCCAGCGCGCGGCCCAATTTCTCCCCCCTCTTCTACAGCGTGCGGCCCAACCTCTTTCCATCACGCGGCCCACTCCACCCCTCTCTTCTGCGCGCACACGCGACCCAGCCCGATGTTGTGCTTCTTCCTCCTTCCACCGACTCTGTCTAATCCCCCGAGAAAACGGCGAAAAGACGTGAGCCCGTCGTTTCACCCATAACCATCCGTGACCATCCACCCCTGTCCCCTCCCGGCTTCGCCTTGACGTGCCATCATGGCCCTGGCGAACGCGTGCGCCAAGGAACAAGGCACAACCGCCCCTTTTCCATGAATTCCATCGGCGCCAACCTCCCTGAGTCCCGTCCTTCATCGTGTTGCCCCCACCTTTCCAACCTCGTCGCGTGATCCACCGCCTTAGTCACGTTGCACCCGCGCCGACGCACCGATAGCGCGTCGCCTGCAAGCTCGCAGACGCCCGAGAGCTAGCGCGCTCCCTTCTTACCGCCTCTCGGCCATCGCCTTCGAACCACTATAAAAATGGCCTCCTTGTCTCCATGTTGCGCGAAACACCACCCTCACACCTCTCTCCACCTGTTTGCGCGAAGAAATGAGGCGAACGAGCCCCGTTCCATTGAGTATGGCGAGATCCCTCTGTTCTTTCCCAACTCCGGTCGCAGAAGCTCATTCCCGATCCAGTGAGAGTCTATTCCCCAATTAATCTTGCCAGTACATCCATCATCTAGTGCTTTATCTAGAACGCGTGTTAGTTCATGGAATAGCTTAGTGTAGCGAGCGTTCGTCGGCAACCCTAGTTGCACCGCCGCTGTCGCGTTCTTCCCGTCGCCGGCAGCCGTGGGCGCCGCCCCGGTCAGGCCGAGTGCACCAACACTCTCCACGTAACCTGTAACGCACCCACGACACACTAATCCCGCAAAAACTCGCATGCACGATTAGATCGACAGTGCGACGCCGCGCGAGGCCGTCACGGCTCACCGCCGGTGCTGATCCGGTCCAATTTGGTGCGCCTCTGCACTCCCCCAGACCCTAGCTTCGTGTAGGTGCAACCCAACTTGAGCTTAACCGCCCCCACGCACGACTCTGCCAAGCGTCGCTGCCAATTGCAACCGCCTACCGATGTCGACGGCCACGGGCGCTGCTCCGGCCTTGCTGCCCTCGCTCGAAGCCTCCCCGCACCCGTGAACACATGCATGATATCTCCGTTAGCCGAAAATACTGTGACGCCCGGTTCCGAAAACTGAACCAAGCTAACGCATATGTGTGCCCAGGATGTTCAACACACATACACGAGTGCAATCACAAAAGAGTATACAGAAAATTACCACAAAAAAAGATTAATTATCAAATTTTATTACACAAACCATATTATCTTCGAATACAAGCTCTAATGAATATTAATGACAAGTTCAACTAATGCAGCAGAAATAAAGTAATTAAGCAAACTAAGCAACTAAACAGCATAAGCGATAGGGTATATATGCGCAGCTCCAATCAACACCACAGGCAAAGCTGACGGTAGACACGGCCTAGAACTCCGCATTATCACTATTAAACTCCCAATCCTTACCTGCAACATTTGGGGGGGATTGCAAGAGTGAGTACATGTCGTACTCAGCAAGTGTGGAAAGTATGACATGTGGTTGATTCAAATGATGACAATAATAATGGCTAAGTGCTGAAAAGTACAGTAAAACCATTTGGAAAAGCAATGTATCATATTTATGTGAAGTAAATCCATCATAAACCATGTAACCATCATAATACTAGTCCATAATTTACCATTTCCAATAACCATAATCAATGTCATAAACCATGATTCCATCCCATAACCATAACCATGACCATAATATCAACCATAACCGTTACCAAACCATAACCATCCCAAATCCCAATTTCCTTCTAATCATGTAGGTCATCCAGGCGCTCATAACCGGGAGAACGGCTATCATGATAGTTTTAGTACTCTGCAGAGTTTGTACCACTTTACCCAGGTGTTTGTGATTTCATCACTCGTCGGCGACTAAAGAACCTCCCTTATGCCAATTACACTTCCTTTGGTGTATGGCCAAGAGATCACAAAATAGCCTTTACAAAGGGATTACTAGCCTATTTAGACCCCACTGAGGTTTCACCGGTGGTGATGTCTCCCACTGAGCACATCTTCAACCAAGGGCCCCCTCTTGAGCCATACGGATCCCAGGGTAGTCCCGCCAATCATTAACAAACCCAATCTAACTACCCCTTCCCCGAGAATCCATAATGGTCCAAACAGCACTAGCAAAGCCCTAATTAATCAGCTACGCCGCACCCATACTTGGCCTCGTGGTGGCACTGTAGTCCTGACCTATTCTCGCATGAACCGATCCTTAGATCTAAAGCAAGCAAACCACCATAACATCCAACCCATCCACATACCAGACTTGCTTAGATCACCCATCGTATTGACCAGTTCACATTAACCAGAATAACATTGATGCATAATTAAATGTGTAGTGTTGTTTGCCATCCCAATTAATTAAGCGAAGCAAAAAGGTAAAAGCCCTTCCCGACTCTCTACCATATATTCCAGGTGACAAGGGTGGTTAAACAAATCTAGTAAACTTCCTACCATAGGATTCCCATCAAATTGACACAAGCATGCAGTTTGCAAACATAACATTTATTTTAATAAACAGGATCAATATGCTTCAAGGACACTTGCCTTGCTCTGGCGGATAGGGTTGCTCAAGCGCTTCGAAGTCTTGATTCTGAAAATCCTCGTACACGATCTCTTGAGCACTTTCCTCTACTCGTGATCACACATACAAGAAAATACATACAAATCAACACGATGCATACACATTAATCAACATGCGATGATATGCATGCATGCAAAGACCAATTAATTAATTATGGTTGTTTATTAATTAGATGCAACTAGTTCGTACGTGTTCATATGAGTTTAAGGGTTTTAATCGGGAATTAGTGTTGCCGAAAATAAAAAGACGATGCAACAAAAATCAATTTACGTCTATTAGATCTAATACGTCGCTAAAATTCGCATCGGACAAACGAATCCTACCGTAGATGCGATGGCTTCGAAGATCGCGAGATGATGGCGACGCGTAGACGAAGTATATGTCGCAAGGATACCCCGGCGGCACGATGACGACGACGACGATCTCCGGCGGACGACGACACCCTCCTCTTTTTCTTCCTCTTCTTCCCCTCTTTTTTTTCTCCCCTTTTTTCCCCTGGCGGCGGCAGCCTCTGGTCCCTTTTTTTTTCTACCGGCGGCGCTAGGGTTTCTTCCCTTTTTCCTGGCGGCGGTGGTTTTCTGGCGTCGAGAAAACACGAACTTCGCTCCTTATATAGCCGGCGGGCACAGTGCAGGCACGCGATGCTGGGCCGTTGGGCGCGCGCTGAGTCGGTCACGCGGGGCAGGTCAACGCGGCGCGGGGTCGGGGCACGTGCGGGAGCCAGGCGCAGTCAGGCGGTCGGGGCTAGCGCCCGGGGTCGCGGGTGGGAGCGGGGCATCGGTGCGGGGTGGGGCCTGGGCGTGTCGCGCGGGCGTGCGGCTCGCGCTAGGGCGCGGGGGCGTGCGCGGGAGGCGCTCGCGGGCTGGGCCGTCGGCCTGGCCGGCGGAGCAGTCCTTTTTTTTTCTTTTTCTTTTTATTTATTTATTTATTTATTTTTTCTTTAAGTTATCTATTTTCTTATATTTATATTTTATTATTATTATATATTTATTATTTATATTTATTTTATTTATTTTCTATATATATATACTATTATATATATTATTTATTCCCTAATACATGTTTTAGATTTTTATTTTCCTTTTTTTTCTTCTTTTGCTACACATGTTTGTACATGTATGTTTTATATTATATTATCTTTCTTTTACTCTATTAATATTTAATGAATGAACATGTATGCAATGCATGATGCAAAGATTCAGGGTGTTACAAACGTACCCTCTTAAAGTGAATCTCGCCCTCGAGATTCGATAGCATGGAGAAAAGATGAGGGAATTCTACCTTCAAGTCTTTTTCACGTTCCCACGTAGCTTCGGCTTCCGTATGGTGTTTCCATTGCACTTTGCACCAACGGATCCTCTTATTTCTCGTGACTCTTTCCTTTACGTCCAAGATCTTGATAGGTTGCTCGACATAGGACAAATCCTCCTGAAGTTCCAACTCGTCCATCGGCACTTGTTCTTCCGGCACCCTGAGACACTTCTTGAGTTGAGAGACGTGAAACACGCTGTGTACATCGGAGAGCACCGACAGCTCAAGTCGATATGCTACTTCTCCTCGTTTGTCCAAAATCTTGAATGGTCCAATGTAGCGTGGTGCCAGCTTTCCTTTGACGTTAAACCGTCGCTGACCTCTGATAGGTGACACTTTGAGGTATACAAAATCTCCAACTTCAAAAGTCAGACTCCTTCGCCTATTATCCGCATAACCTTTATGTCGAGACTGGGCAACCTTTAAGTTTTCCCGTATTATTTGGACTTGTCTTTCAGCATCCTGTAACACATCAGGACCAAATACTTGATTCTCTCCGGTTTCATTCCAAAACAAGGGAGTTCTACACCTCCTTCCATACAATGCTTCGTAGGGTGACATTTTCAGACTTGCTTGATAGCTATTGTTGTACGAGAATTCAGCATACGGCAAACTTTTATCCCAACTTTTCCCATGCTTTAATGCACAAGCTCTTAACATGTCTTCCAAAATTTTGTTGGTCCTCTCGCTTTGTCCATCTGTTTGAGGGTGATACGCCGAACTGAAGTTCAACCTTGTTCTCATTGCTTCATGCAATTTCTGCCAAAATCTGGAGGTAAACTGAGAACCTCTATCCGAGACAATCTTCTTCGGTACTCCGTGTCGACACACAATATGCTCCATATACAATTCTGCTAGCTTCGCGGTGCTATATGTGGTCTTGACAGGGATGAAATGAGCTGATTTTGTCAACCGATCCACAATAACCCATATTGAATCATAGCCAGACTGAGTTCGCGGTAATCCCACTATAAAGTCCATACCAATCTCTTCCCACTTCCAATCCGGGATATTTAATGGTTGTAACAATCCGGCTGGCCTTTGATGTTTAGCTTTAACTCGTCGGCACACATCACAAAGTGCAACATATTCGGCTATGTCCTTTTTCATGCTGGCCCACCAATAGCATGTCTTCAAGTCCTTGTACATCTTTGTACAACCAGGATGAATTGAGTACGGCGAGTCATGTGCCTCCTTTAATATTGTCTCCCGAATATGCCTCACATTAGGCACAACGATTCTCTTTTGGAGCCATAAGGTACCATATTCGTCTTCATCAAATCTGAATTCTCTCCCTTCTTTGATTCTTTCCTTGATTTCCTTGATCTCCTCATCCATGGTTTGTGCATCTCGAATTTCTTGCTCCAAGGCCGGATTTAACTCCATCATCTCCATCTCATTTACAACCCGAGGTTCAACCATTCGAATTCCTTACATAGCTCGGATGGCAATTCTCGAACCGTGAGTTGATTAATTACTCCTTTCCGACTCAAGGCATCGACCACTACGTTGGCTTTTCCTGGATGATACTTGATCCCCACATCATAATCCTTGATGAGCTCCAACCATCTCCGTTGCCTCGAATTCAGATCTGTTTGTGTGAAAATATATTTAAGATTGTTGTGATCCGTATAAATTTCACACCTATGTCCAAGAATATAGTGTCTCCAAATCTTCAATGCATGTACCACAGCTGCAAGTTCTAGATCATGTGTAGGATAATTCTGCTCATGTTTCTTCAATTTTCTTGACGCATAGGCGACCACTTGACCTTCTTGCATCAATACACATCCAAGTCCTTGTCTTGATGCGTCACAATAAATATCAAAACTCTTGCTTACATCCGGCAATACCAAAACTGGGGCTGTTGTTAACCTCTTTTTCAACTCCTCAAAACTGTTTTGACAAGCTTCAGTCCATTGGAAAGCCTTTTCCTTCATTAGCAACTCCGTCATAGGATTGGCTATCTTGGAGAAGTCCTTGATAAACCGACGGTAATATCCGGCCATCCCAAGGAAACTCCTTATTTCCTTGACGTTTTGCGGCGGTTCCCACTTCTACACGTCTTTTACTCTTCCGGGGTCAACCGATACTCCTCCTCCTGAAATTATATGACCCAAAAACGACACCTCTCTCAACCAAAACTGACACTTGCTGAAGTTGGCATACAATTTATGCTCCCTCAGTTTCTGTAATGTAAGCCTCAAGTGTTCCTCATGATCCTTCTCATCCTTCGAGTAGATCATAATATCATCAATGAACACCACGAAAAACTTATCCAAGTACTCCATGAAGACCTCATTCATGAGGTACATAAAGTAGGCAGTCGCATTTGTCAATCCAAAAGACATCACGGTGTACTCAAAAGATCCATATCGTGTCCTAAAAGTTGTCTTGGGTATGTCCGATGGTCTATTCTTCATTTGAATGTATCCCGACCTCAAATCAATGTTGGAAAATACACAGACACCTTTCATCTGATCAAACAAATCCTCTATACGGGGCAAGATGTACTTGTTCTTGATGGTCACCTCGTTGAGAACTCGGTAATCCACACACATCCTTAGCGTTCCATCCTTCTTGTCCACAAATAGAACGGGCGCTCCCCAAGGTGAAGAGCTAGGGCGAATAAAACCCTTCTCTAATTGCTCTTGAATTTGCTTCTTGAGCTCCGCTAATTCCATAGGAGGCATCCTATATGGCCTCTTAGCTATAGGTGCAGTTCCAGGTATTAAATCAATGACAAACTCAATGTCTCGATCAGGTGGCATACCTGGCAACTCATCCGGAAACACATCCAAAAATTCTCACACTGCCGGAATCTCCTCAATTGCGACACCGTCCATATGATTCAGCTCCAATTGCTTCGGTGCAGTTTGAGATGCTTCAAATTCTACGGTGATCCCTTCCTCATTAGTCAACTTCACCGTCTTCATGGCACACTCAATAACTCCATTGTTCTTCCTCAACCAGTCCATACCAAGTATAATGTCCAATCCTTTAGAATCCAAAACAATGAGGTTGGCAGAGAAGTCTACCCCCCTTATTCTAAGGCTTACTTTTGTACATACTATATTTGTCCTCATCTCTCCTCCAGGAGACTTAACCAATAGAGTAAACTTCATATGAGAGATAGGCAAACTATACTTGGTAACATACTTTGATGCAATGAATGGATGCGATGCTCCAGAATCAAATAACATAGTCGCGGGGCTGGAGTTGGCGAGAAACATACCAATGACCACGTCATCCACTTGTTGAGCATCCTCCGTAGAGACATGGTTCATGTTGCCACGAGCAAAACTCTGCTGTCCACGACTTCATTGTGGCGCTCCTCCATTGCGTCTTGGGTTTTGCCTCGGCGCATTGCTTCCTTGACCAAGGTCGGACTTAGGACATTGATGCGCAAAGTGTCCATCTTCTCCACAAGTATAACACCTCTTAACTCCACCAGAATTATTGGGACGAGCTTGGTTTTGAGCATTTGCATTTGGGAAATTAGCACGAGGTGCATAAGGCATTGGAGGCCTAGGTGCTTGCATGACAGGGCGTTGCTGCACAAATTGAGCTGGGCGCGGTGCATAATTAGGGTGCTGTACAGGAGCAGAGGAGCTGTAGTATGGCGCATTAGGAGGCGCAAGGTGAGGGCACACATTACTTCCTTGTTGATGTCCTTGATATGGCGCCTTCCTCTTGTTGTCTTGCTTTATCTCACGGACCTTGTTCTCCACAACAATTGCTTTGTCCACAAGCTTCTGGAAGTTGGCATAGTCACAATTGAGCAATTGCACTTGGATCTCATTGTTGAGGCCTCTCATGAACAAATATTGCTTCCGGCTATCTCGTCTCACATCTTTAGGCACGTACCTTCAGAGTTGAGTGAATTTATTGAGATATTCACTCACGCTTGATCTTCATTGCCTTAAGTTCTCGAATTCTTGTATCTTCAAGATCATAACACCTTCCAACACATAATGAGAACGGAAGTTCTCCTTAAATTCTGCCCAAGTGACCCTCTCTTGATTCTCATGAGCATTGCAATAAGCATCCCACCAATCTGCAGCTGCTCCAACTAGTTGATGAGAAGCAAATTGGTCCTTCTCTCGGTCACTGCATTGGACAATAGCAAGTTTCTTCTCCATAGACTTGAGCCAATCATCAGCATCCATAGGGTCATCAGCTTGAGCAAAGGTTGGCGGCCTAGTCCTCATAAACTCTTCCAACCGGTTATGAGGGGTCGGGGGTGGCGGTGGAGGCATGTGGGGCTGATTGTTGATGTTACTGCCAGCCTGCAGCTGTCCCATAGTTTGTATCATGGTTTGCATGAGCTGGTTCTGCATAGCCAGTAGTTGCTCGATATTGATGGCTCCATGAGCAGGTCCTTGTCCGTTGTTGTTCTGAGGTACTCCATGGTTCTCCTCCTCATCATTGACATCCCTCTGGTTGCGAGTCCTCACCATCTGAAGGAGAGCAATAGGTAAGAATTTAGAAACGTCCCCAACTATATGAATCAAGGGATATGAAGCTAACCAACTAGCTATACTAGCCTAGGTGGACATGGCAATGCTAAAGCATCCCAAAATCCTCTATTAAGCACACAAGCAAGCAATATATATATAGCAAACAGCACACCAACAAAATCACAACGCTTCCTGAGTGCTCCTATGTGCTCTAAAGTGTCCATTCTATCTAGGCTGCGTCCTATGGTCAACCTGTGGCTCTGATACAAATCTGTGACACCCGGTTCCGAAAACTGAACCAAGCTAACGCATATGTGTGCCCAGGATGTTCAACACACATACACGAGCGCAATCACAAAAGAGTATACAGAAAATTACCATAGAACAAGATTAATTATCAAATTTTATTACACAAACCATATTATCTTCGAATACAAGCTCTAATGAATATTAATGACAAGTTCAACTAATGCAGCGGAAATAAACTAATTAAGCAAACTAAGCAACTAAACAGCATAAGCGATAGGGTATATATGCACAGCTCCAATCAACACCACAGGCAAAGCTGACGGTAGACACGGCCTAGAACTCCGCATTATCAACGTTAAACTCCCAATCCTGACCTGCAACTGTTGGGGGGATTGCAAGAGTGAGTACATGTCGTACTCAGCAAGTGTGGAAAGTATGACATGTGGTTGATTCAAATGACGACAATAATAATGGCTAAGTGCTGAAAAGTACAGTAAAACCATTTGGAAAAGCAATGTATCATATTTATGTGAAGTAAATCCATCATGAACCATGTAACCATCATAATACCAGTCCATAATTTACAATTGCCAATAACCATAATCAATGTCATAAACCATGATTCCATCCCTTAACCATAACCATAACCATAATATCAACCATAACCATTACCAAACCATAACCATCCCAAATCCCAATTTCCCTCTAATCATGTCGGTCATCCAGGCGCTCATAACCGGGAGCACGGCTATCATGATAGTTTTATGAAAGTTGCCAAGAGGGTGGGGGGTGAATAGGCTAATCGACCTGCAAATGACTTAATAAAACGAGATTAAATCACAGGGGGCGGACTAGTCCGGTCTGGGGGCGGACTAGTCCGGTCAGCCTGCGTGAAGAACCCTAAAAAGTGTTTCTAGCAAGTTTTAAAGGGATTTTCTCGAGGCTATAAGTGAGGATATGTTTAAGACAAGTTTAGAAACTATCAACACAAGAGTGAGTCAAGTTTTAACAAGATTAAGCAATGTGAGGCACAAGACAAGACTAGCAACCCTAGAGCTAAGTATGCGATAAACAAAATACGAAGAACACGGAGACACAAGGATTTTACCCCGAGGTTCGATTCCACACAAGAATCTACGTCCCCGTTGAGGAGTCCACAAAGGACCGGGTTCACCAACCCTTCCCTCACCAAGTTTACCGCACGGGCCTAACTTGGTTCTCCACTATCTCAAAGTGCGAATACAAGATTCGTTGGGGCTTCTCACAATCTGAGGCTCCCACACCACAAAGATGATCAACAACGCAAGCACACTCAACACACAGCTCACAAAGACTCAATGAGTGCAAGAGATCAAACCGGGAGCACAAGCGCGATGTTCTTCCTCTTCTCCACCTCACTAAACCCTAATCCACACAAGAATTAGTTTTAGAGGGAAAGTTGGCAAGAAAGAGGCTTAAGAGTGCTCCAAGTTGGCTGTGGCGGCGCTACGGTTCAAGAGTATTTGAAATGAAGCCGGGGGTCCCCTTTTTATAGGAGTCCCGAGCCCAAACTGCTGACCTCAGCAAAAGGGCGGACTAGTCCGGCCTCAGGCCCGGACTAGTCCGGCCTAGGGGACCACTGACCCCTCTGACACTGTCGCACTGCGCGGCAATCGTCACGCTACCCGCCAAAGTTCAAATTCAAATGGTAACTTCCACAACGGACTAGTCCGGCCCTTACCGGACTAGTCCGATCTCACACAGAACCTTTTGTTCTGTGTGAAAACGGACTAGTCTGGAGACCACGGACTAGTCCGGCCCCAAGGGCGGACTAGTGCGGCCTTCCCAGACTTAGTCACAAAACCTCTCTGCACTCAGCACCACGGACTAGTCCGGCCCAAGGACGGACTAGTCCGATCTCACACAGGACCTTTTAGTCCGCCCCAAAACGGACAAGTCCGCTCTCTAGGACTTAGTCCCGAAACTCCACTTCAAGGGGTACCCAGGACTAGTCCGGTCCACTACGGACTAGTCCGAAGTCACACAGGACCTTCTGGTCCGTGTGAAAACAGACTAGTCTGGCCAGGAGCAGACTAGTCCGGCCCTAAGGCGGACTAGTCCGGCCATTCCTGCCAGACTACTCTAACTTCAACTTCAAATAGGATTTCTACCTCAACCACCACTCTTGAGCTCCTACTTTGATCTCATTGCACTTTACGCACACACCCTCCTATTTCTACGGCTAGTCTAACTCAACACGCTAGAAACCCTAGTTTCTACGCTTCGAGTTGACTCCGTTTCATTCCTTTTCCTTTTTGAGGGTTTCCGTCTCCGATCGAGTCCACACCTGTGCTAAGATCACATGAGCTCATTAGCGACTTAATTGTCGTCATAAATCATCCAAAACCCACGGGGAACCTAGATGCACTTTCAATCTCCCCCTTTTTGGTGATTGATGACAACACATTAAGTCCTTCAACAATAAAGAGTATTAAATTTGGTTTTCATAACTTGTGTGCGTATGAACGACTCCCCCTCAATGTATGCAACATGTAAAAGAGGTGGAGGAGATCTTTCATACCCACACACGTTATGGTGGGGTGCCTATGTGATGTGCTCAACAATTGTGACAAGACATAAAGAGCATCAATGTAACCAAAAGATTGATAATAAGAGCATTATATTGATATTTAACAACATTAGCAAGTCTTGCACAAATGTAAACATCCAAGTAGCATGAATAAGTTACAAACGAGGTCCAAATGACAAGAACACACCACACAAAAAACAAAAGACTGCTACTCCCTCCAAACACATACAACGGACTAGCTGACTCCCCCTAACTCTCCCCCTTTGGCATCAAGGCACCAAAAAGGAAAAGAAGAGGGGGACCCAAGAGCTAGTCCTCGTCCTCGTCACTATCGCCGTCGTGGGAGTCACTCTCCGTGGCCTCCGGGTCCTCGACGTCTTCCTCATGATCGTCGTCGTCGTCGTCGGAGCCCGGTGAGGAGGTACCCTCCGTCTCACCCAAGAGTGCCAACTCCTCGGGGGTGAGAAGGGGGTAAGGAGTGAGCTCGTCGTCGGAGGCCTCAGGGCTCATCGGAATCTCCATCTTGTCGCAGAGCTTCCTCACGTACCTCTCAGTCCGCTGAGCTCGCACCTCGGCTTTGCGGCACGAGGTGAAGAGGAGCCACCGGGTGAGTGAGTGGCACGACGAGAGGCTCCACCACGAGGTTCCTCCAGCTGAGAGGGAGGATCCGTGTTCTTCCGGCGCGGAGGGATCTGGACAGCAGGAGGCATCTGGGGTCGGAGAGGCTGGTGAGTGGTGTCCTTCACAAACACAAGCCCGGACACCTTCTCGATCAGACACATAATGTACGGGGCGTAACCACAGGCACGGTTGGGTGTGTGTGTGAGATGTTGTAGATATCATCAAAGATGTAATCTACAAGGTTGAACATCTCATGTCCATCGATGAGAGCCAACAGGTGCCTGAGGTGACCCTGGATGATCCCTGCATCCCCTTCCTTGGGAGCCACTGTCCTCCTGAGAATCCTGTTAAGGATGCTGTAGAACAGGAGGATGTTCCTGGCCAATCCAGCTTCACACTTGACATGAGGAGGGTACATATAGCTCATGTCATCCCTGTCCATGGCCTTGAGATTGGAGATGATGATTTCATGGTCCAGGTGACTCTCCAGACCAAGAGCCTGAGCAAACACCTCAAAGGTGGCATAGTACTGCTCACCGTTGGTCATCCAAGTGATTGCACGGTCACCACGAGAGTGGAAGTGAACCGTGGTATAGAACTGAACAATGACCTCCTCATTCCAGTCATACTTGAACACGAGAATGTCCTTGATTCCGTGGCGCTCAGCTGCCTCGATCACTGCGTCAAACGCCTCGTGCTTCTTCTTGGCCATATAGGTCCAGTCCACCCACTGAGCCTGGATCACTGGCTTCTTCATGGCCTGGTAGACTGTGCGATAGTAATCGCAATGGAAGTCACACCAGAACTGAGGGTCGGCGGTGGACCTCTCATACCTATAGACATTCTCGTCTCTGAGCCTCCTAGCCTTCTCAGCTCCTTTTCCTTTGAATGTGTTAGCTGAGAGGTTGGGTCTGACAGTTTGGATTACGTGCTGGACTGTGCATCACAAGAGGGCCAACAGCCCGAGCCTTCCCTTTTTCACGAATCAAAACTCCTCCGGGTGCCTTCTTGGCTGGCACCTTGACGGAGGGCTTCTTCTTCTTCGGCTTGACTGGAGCCGGAGCCTTTCCTTTCTTAGGGTCACGCTCGACCCTTGGCTCTTCTTCCATTTGGGCTTGCTCCTTGCCCTTTGCCTTCTCGCCAGCAGTGACGAGTCTCTTCCTTTTCGGAGCATTGGCCTCAGCGGCCCTGGAGTTGTGAGCCTCCCTGTCTTGCCTTTTCTTCCTCCTTAGCTCATTCAGGGAGTCTGCAGTTGCTCGAGCCAAGGCTTCTTCCTCATTGTAGATAGTGGCGGCTACTTTAGAGGCTTCGAGTGCCTTAAGCCGCCTTTCTTCTTTTTCTTCTGCACCTTAATGAGGGCAGCCTTCGTCCTCGCTTCGACGATTTGAGCCTTGGTGCGGCCCTCCCGGGGTATTTCCGCACCTCTCTCCTCGGTGCGGCCCCGATTGGTCTCGGGACGTTCTTCATCGCCCGTGGGGATGAGACGAGAAGGGGAGCGCTCCGAGTTAGACATGCTGCGAAAAGCATAGACGGGAAGATATGAGTTCAAAAAGATGGGAGTATTGCGGAAGAAGTCTCGGGAGAGGACTAGGATTAGGGTTTGCTCTGTGCAAACCGGACTTGTCCGCCAGGGGCCGGACTAGTCCGGGTTGCACAGGATAAACCCTAACCCTAATCGAATCATCGAAAAAACTTCGGATCAGCGCGCAATACTCCTAGGCTATGATCACAAGGGTATATGGAGCAATATCTATGAAGGTGTTCCTATCAAAAACCTAAAGAATCAAAAATGGGGAAAGTTTTTGAAAAAGCTAAAATACCTTCTTAAATCTGCGAGAATCGACGAAATCGACGATGGATTGCGAAGGTTAGGCGCAGGGAAACGATCCCTCACTCCCAAGGGCTCCAATGCACGGATTGGAATCAAGATTTGGTGGTTGGAGCGAAAAATCGCCAAAAGAGGTGGTTGCTTGAGCGTGGGAGAGGGAGAGGCTCGAGTGAGAGGAAGAGGAGGGTCTGGGCCGACCCTGGGGGTTTAAGCCCCCAAGGGCCGGACTAGTCCGGTGCAGGGACGGACTAGTCCGGTGAGCGGACCAGACGCCGACTAGTCTGCCTCCGGACTAGTCCGGCCTCAGAGCGGACTAGTCCGGTATGCGGACTAGCCGCGGACTAGTCTTGACCCGGACTTGTCCGTCCAAGGGGCGGACTAGTCCGGTCCGACTGGGCTGAAAAACTGTATTTTAGAGCTTTTGCCCTCCAATCATTTGTCCTTTTGGACAACAAGCAATGCAAACATGATAATTAGAGAAAGAATGTGATAAAAACATGTTCAAATCCCAAGAAAAAGTTATCTCAAACAGATTTTGAAGAGAAATCACGATAGAGAGGAGTTTTTCGAAATATAGCTCAAAAACTGAGAAATGTAGTTTAGGCCACATTCCTAGAATCCAAAATGTTGAGCTCACTTCTTAGCTCACAGAAACGCTTCTCATCAAGAGGCTTGGTGAAGATATCCGCTAGTTGATGTTCCGTCCTCACATGAGAAATTACGATATCTCCCTTCATTGAGTGATCTCGCAAGAAATGGTGTCGAATGTCTATGTGTTTGGTCCTAGAGTGCTCCACCGGATTATGGGCTATCTTGATGGCACTCTCGTTGTCACACAAGAGTGGAATGTTGCGCAAGTTAATCCCATAATCCCTAAGGGTTTGTCGCATCCAGAGAAGTTGTGCACAACAACTTCCGGCTGCAACATATTCCGCTTCGGCGGTGGAGAGAGCAATAGAGTTTTGCTTCTTGGAGGACCAAAACACTAGAGATCGACCCAAGAATTGGCATGTACCCGATGTGCTCTTCCTATCAACTTTGCACCCGACATAGTCCGCATCGGAATATCCAATAAGGTTAAACTTAGATCTTTTGGGGTACCAAAGTCCTAGGGAAGGTGTGTGTACTAGATATCTCAAGATCCTTTTAACGGCGGTCAAATGACAAGCCTTAGGTGCCGCTTGAAAGCGAGCACACATACACACACTTAGCATGATATCGGGCCTAGATGCACAAAAATAGAGAAGTGAACCAATCATAGACCTATATAACTTTTGATCCACACTTGGACCATCCTCATTTAGGTCTAGGTGTCCATTTGTCCCCATAGGGGTTTTGATGGGTTTTGCCTTATCCATGTCAAACTTCCTTAGAATATCTTGTGTATACTTAGTTTGACTTATGAACGTCCCTTCTTTGAGTTGTTTTACTTGAAATCCTAGAAAGAACTTCAACTCACCCATCATGGACATTTCAAACCTCTCCGTCATTATCTTGGAGAACTCATCACAAAACCCCTTATTTGGGGAACCAAATATGATGTCATCCACATATATTTGGCACACAAAAAGATCTTCGTTGAAGTGCTTTGTGAAAAGGGTATAATCCGCTTTGCCTATCCTAAAACCATTTTCATCTAGAAAGTCTCTTAGGCACTCATACCAAGCTCTAGGAGCTTGCTTGAGACCATAAAGAGCCTTTCGCAATTTGTAAACATGGTTAGGATAGTCTTGGTCTTCAAACCCTGGAGGTTGCTCTACATAAACTTATTCCTTGATTGGGCCATTAAGAAATGCACTCTTAACATCCATTTTGTAGAGCTTGAAGTCATGATGAGTAGCAAAGGCTAGTAATATCCGAATTGACTCAAGCCTAGCTACGGGAGCAAATGTCTCATCAAAATCCAATCCTTCAACTTGTGAGTACCCTTTTGCCACAAGTCGTGCCTTGTTCCTAGTTACCACGCCATGCTCATCTTGTTTGTTGCGGAACACCCACTTGGTTCCAACAACATTAGCTTGTGGGCGCTTGACAAGCTCCCAAACCTTGTTCCTTTCAAAGTTATTGAGCTCCTCTTGCATGGCAACTGCCCAATCCGGATCTCTTAAGGCATCTTCAACCTTATGGGGTTCCAAGGATGAGACAAAGGAGAAATGCTCACAAAAGTTTGCAACACGTGAACGTGTTGTTAGTCCTCTTGTGATATCTCCTAGAATGTTGTCAACGGGATTATCCCGTTGAACACTTTGATGAACACGAGGATGCGGAGGTTGAGCTCTTGATTCACTTGCTTCATCTTCTTCACTTTGGTCTCCCCCTTGATCCAGGCCTCCTCCTTGATCTTCATTCCCATTATCATCTTGGGGAGTATCTAGTGGATCTCCAACTTGTCCAATGGGGGTTTGACCTACCTCATAATGATGATGGTCACTTGGGCTTTGAGATGGTTCTTGTGGGCGAACATCTCCAAGTGCCATTCTCCTTAGAGCTTCTAGTGGAGGTTCCTCTTGACCAAGGGCATGTTGATCAACTTGCTCCACTTGAGAGCCATTGGTTTCGTCAAACACCACGTCACGTGCTACTTCAACAATTCCGGAGGATTTGTTGAACACACGGTACACATGAGTGTTTGAGTCATATCCAAGCAAGAAACCCTCATCGGACTTTGAAGCAAACTTCGAAGTCCTAGGCTTCTTGTTGAGGATGTAACACTTGCTACCAAAAACACGAAAGTAAGAAACATTGGGTTTCTTACCAACGAGAAGCTCATAAGGAGTCTTCTTGAGGAGGCGATGAAGATACAATCGGTTTATGGCATGGCAGGCGGTGTTAATCGCTTCCGCCCAAAACCGGTCCGATGTTTTGTACTCATCTAGCATCTTCCTTGACATCTCAATGAGCGTCCTATTCTTTCTTTCGGCAATTCCATTTTGTTGAGGAGAATAGGGAGCGGAAAACTCATGCTTGATGCCCTCCTCATCTAGGAACTCTTCTACTTGCATGTTCTTGAATTCGGTGCCATTGTCACTCCTTATAGCCTTTATCCTTAAGGTGAACTCATTTTGAGCTCTCCTTAGGAATTTCTTGAGGACACCGGGGGTTTCACTCTTATCATGCAAGAAGAACACCCAAGTATATCTAGAGAAGTCATCAACGATGACTAGACCATACTTGTTGCCACCGATGCTAATGTAAGCAATGGGGCCAAAAAGATCCATGTGGAGTAACTCCAAAGGTCTAGTGGTCGTCATGAAATTCTTACAGGGGTGTTGAGCTCCTACTTGCTTTCCCGCTTGACACGCACCACATGGCCTATCCTTTTCAAATACCACATCCTTTAGGCCACGAACGTGCTCTCCTTTAAGGAGTTTTTGAAGGTTCCTCATTCCAACATGGGCTAGCCTTCTATGCCAAAGCCATCCCATGTTGGCTTTTGCCATTAAGCATGTGTCAAGTTGAGCTTTATCCGTGGTAAAATCCACAAGATAGAGCTTTCCCTTGAGCACTCCCTTAAAGGCGATTGAGTCATTACCCTCTCTCAGAACATTCACACCCTCACTAGAGAAAACACACTTATATCCTTTATCACAAAGCTATGATATGGATAGGAGATTATAGTCTAGGGAATCAACATGCAAAACATTAGATAAAGTATGCGAAGAGGAGATAGCAATTTTACCGGAGCCAAGGATTTTCCCTTGGCTATTATCCCCAAAGAAGATTCCTTCACTTGGGTCCTCGTTCTCCTCATACTCTATGAACATGCTCCTCTCTCCGGTCATGTGGTTGGTACATCCGCTATCCAGCACCCATTTCGATCCACCGGAGGAGTAAGCCTACAAAACAAGTTTATGCCTTCCTTTTAGGTACCCAAGCGGAGTTGGGTCCTTTCACGTTAGTAGTTAGGCATTTGGGCACCCACACGCAAGGCTTGGGGCTTTTGCAGAGTGGCCCAACATATCTAGCAAACACTTTGCCGTGTTTGTTTCTCTTAAGCACATAAGATGCATCAAAATCATGAAATAAAGGATGCGATTCAGATTTAGGCATTTTGCTGCTAGAGGGTGAGTTCTTTTCAATTTTAGTTGGAGATGAACTCCCCTTAACAAAGACAATCATGTCCTTGCCATACTTGGAGGTTATGGCGTTATGCCTTCCACCTCTTGTATAGCCAAGACCATCCTTGACATGGGGAGGTCTTGTGTTGCTGTATGCACTTCGTGCATACGCCACCTTCTCCTTGTCAAAGATGGCACCCTTAGGTGCTTGCTTGCCTTGCGCTGAGTTGAGTTCATCCTTAAGCTTAAGGATTAAGTTAGAGCACTTGCAAGGCGGAGTTGCATTGGATGAGGCCTTTGAGACAGTTGAGCTCTTGGAGGAAGAGGCTACATTGTTCTTGAGAGACTCAACTTGAGACTCAAGGATTTTGTTAACTTTTGACAAGTTCCCAAGTTCATCTTTGAGCTCAATTGTCTTCTCCTCAAGACTTGAACACGTTTTCTTACTTAGAGCAAGTTCGTGTTCCAATGCCTTGCTCTTCTCTCTTTCAAGCTCAAGAAGCTCGTTAAGCTCTTGACATCTCTCCTTCTCAAGGATGAGCATGTCCTCCTGTCTGTTGATGAGATCCTCCTTCTCAAAGATCTCATCCATAAGCAACTTCATCCTACGCAAGGTGCTTTTGCTTATGTCCTTAAACATATGCTCATTTTCACTAGCACTATCAAATTCATCATGAGAGGAAATGGAGGAGGAGGAGTGAGATGTTACCTTTCTCCTTCCCTCCTTTGCCATAAGGCAAGTTGGTTTGTAGTTGTCGTTGAGGTTGGGAAAGAGCTTGCTTCCCTTGGAGCTCCTCCCGATGGCTATGGTAGCCATCTTTTCCTCTTCTTCTTCGGAGGAGGACTCATCGTTAGAGTCCCACTCCTTCCCCAAGTGGGCTTGTCCGGAGGGCCTCATCTTCTTGAAGAATTTCTTATCTTGAGGCTTGCCCTCCTTCTTCTTCTTCGCTTCTTCATGTGGCCAATCAGCGATGAAGTGCCCATACTCGCCACACTTGTAACAAGACCTTTTTGATTTGGGCCTTGCTCTTTCCTTCCCTTTGCCCTCATGGTTGTATCCACCTTTCTTCCTCCTCATCATTCTCCTAAACTTGTTGATGAAGAAGGCCTCTTCCTCATTGGTGTCGAGGCTCTCCTCATCACTTTCCTCTTGCTCCTTTGAAGAGGGTGTTGCCTTGAGTGCAACGTTCTTCATCTTGGAGGCGGTGAATTTCTGAAGGTCGTTGTAGAAGAGCGCCTCCTTCTCCATGATCTCGTGGTTAATGATCCTACCAAGGACCTCCTCCGGGGTCATTTGAGTGAACCCCGGGCTTTCTCGAATCATGGAGCAAAGGGCGACGTTCCTAGGCATAAACGCCCGGATCATCCTCTTCACAACCTCGTGGTCGGTCCACTTGGTGCAGCCATATGATCGGCTCTTGTTGATAAGCACCTTCAACCGGTTGTACATGTCTTGGGGGGATTCACCATCCAAGATGGCGAATCTCCCAAGCTCTCCTTCGATGAGCTCGATCTTGGCCTCCTTGACCACCCGATTTCCATCATGCGCCGTCTTGAGGGTGTTCCATATGTCTTTGGCCACCTCAAGACCATCGACGCGGTTGAACTCATCTCTTGAGAGAGATGAGATAATCACACCCGCAGCTTGAGCGTTGCGGTGGATGAGGATGGCTTGTTCTTGCGTGATGTTGTCCTCATCCTTCGGGATCTCCACCCCGGTCATGACAATTTGCCACAATGCCAGATTGAGTGACACGAGTTGGATCTTCATGTTGTGTTTCCACATCCCGTAGTCGGTTCCATCGAATTGAGGAGGTTTCCCCAATGGGATGGAGAGGTAGTGGTTGTTGGCGGCAAGGCGTTCATAGTTGAACCCTTGTCGGTTGTAGTTGACTCCGCCACTACCACTTGATTGGTTCGACGGATCGATCTTGGAGATGTTCAGCTTCTCCCGGAGCTTCGCCTTGAGTTGGCGAGTCTCCTCATCGTCCGTCGGCTTATCTTGATAGGCCAGCGTCTCCTCACGGGTTGCCTCGTAGTTGCTGCTCGAGGCGTCGTCATTCACCACTCCGGCCATCTCTCCGAGTTGTTAGACTCTTTGTGGAGAGTCCGGCTCTGATACCAATTGAAAGTTGCCTAGAGGGGGGGGGGGTGAATAGGCTAATCGACCTGCAAATGACTTAATAAAACGAGATTAAATCACAGGGGGCGGACTAGTCCGGTCTGGGGGCGGACTAGTCCGGTCAGCCTGCGTGAAGAACCCTAAAAAGTGTTTCTAGCAAGTTTTAAAGGGATTTTCTCGAGGCTACAAGTGAGGATATGTTTAAGACAAGTTTAGAAACTATGAACACAAGAGTGAGTCAAGTTTAACAAGATTAAGCAATGTGAGGCACAAGACAAGACTAGCAACCCTAGAGCTAAGTATGCGATAAACAAAATACGAAGAACACGGAGACACAAGGATTTTATCCTGAGGTTCGATTCCACACAAGAATCTACGTCCCCGTTGAGGAGTCCACAAAGGACCGGGTTCACCAACCCTTCGCTCACCAAGTTTACCGCACGGGCCTAACTTGGTTCTCCACTATCTCAAAGTGCGAATACAAGATTCGTTGGGGCTTCTCACAATCTGAGGCTCCCACACCACAAAGATGATCAACAACGCAAGCACACCCAACACACAGCTCACAAAGACTCAATGAGTGCAAGAGATCAAACCGGGAGCACAAGCGCGATGTTCTTCCTCTTCTCCATCTCACTAAACCCTAATCCACACAAGAATTAGTTTTAGAGGGAAAGTTGGCAAGAAAGAGGCTTAAGAGTGCTCCAAGTTGGCTGTGGCGGCGCTAGGGTTCAAGAGTATTTGAAATGAGGCCGGGGGTCCCCTTTTTATAGGAGTCCCGAGCCCAAACTACTGACCTCAGCAAAAGGGCTGACTAGTCCGGCCTCAGGCCCGGACTAGTCCGGCCTAGGGGACCACTGACCCCTCTGACACTATCGCACTGCGCGGCAATCGTCACGCTACCCGCCAAAGTTCAAATTCAAACGGTAACTTCCACAACGGACTAGTCCGGCCGTTACCGGACTAGTCCGATCTCACACAGAACCTTTTGTTCCGTGTGAAAACGGACTAGTCTGGAGACCACGGACTAGTCCGGCCCCAAGGGCGGACTAGTCCGGCCTTCCCAGACTTAGTCACAAAACCTCTCTGCACTCAGCACCACGGACTAGTCTGGCCCAAGGACGGACTAGTCCGATCTCACACAGGACCTTTTGGTCCGCCCCAAAACGGACAAGTCCGCTCTCTAGGACTTAGTCCCGAAACTCCACTTCAAGGGGTACCCCGGACTAGTCCGGTCCACTACGGACTAGTCCGAAGTCACACAGGACCTTCTGGTCCGTGTGAAAACGGACTAGTCTGGCCAGGAGCAGACTAGTCCGGCCCTAAGGCGGACTACTCCGGCCATTCCTGCCAGACTACTCTAACTTCAACTTCAAATAGGATTTATACCTAAACCACCACTCTTGAGCTCCTACTTTGATCTCATTGCACTTTACGCACACACCCTCCTATTTCTACGGCTAGTCTAACTCAACACGCTAGAAACCCTAGTTTCTACGCTTCGAGTTGACTCCGTTTCATTCCTTTTCCTTTTTGAGGGTTTGCGTCTCCGATCGAGTCCACACCTGTGCTAAGATCACATGAGCTCATTAGCGACTTAATTTTCATCATCAATCATCCAAAACCCACGGGGAACCTAGATGCACTTTCATTTTAGTACTCTGCAGAGTTTGTAACACTTTACCCACGTGTTTGTGATTTCATCACCCGTCGGTGACTAAAGAACCTCCCTTATGCCAATTATACTTCCTTTTGTGTATGGCCAAGAGATCACAAAATAGCCTTTACAAAGGGATTACTAGCCTATTTAGATCCCACGGAGGTTTCACCGGTGGCGATGTCTCCCACTGAGCACATCTTCAACCAAGGGCCCCGTCTTGACCCATTCGGATCCTAGCCCCGCCAATCATCAACAAACCCAATCCGACTACCCCTTCCCCGAGCATCCACAATGGTCCAAACAGCACTAGCAAAGCCCTAATTAATCAGCTACGCCGCACCCATAATTGGCCTCGTGGTGGCACTATAGTCCTGGCCTATTCTCGCATGAACCGGTCCTTAGATCTAAAGCAAACAAACCACCATAACATCCAACCCATCCACATACCAGGCTTGCTTAGATCACCCATCGTATTGACCAGTTCACATTAACCAGAATATAATTGATGCATAATTAAATGTGTAGTGTTGTTTGCCATCCCAATTAATTAGGCAAAGCAAAAAGGTAAAAGCCCTTCCCGACTCTACCATATATTCCAAGTGATAAGGGTGGTTAAACAAATCTAGTAAACTCCCTACCATAGGATTCCCATCAAATTGACACAAGCATGCAGTTTGCAAACAAAACATTTATTTTAAAAAACAGGATCAATATGCTTCAAGGACACTTGCTTTGCTCCGGCGGATAGGGTTGCTCAAGCGCTTCGAAGTCTTGATTCTGAAAATCCTCGTACACGATCTCTTGAGCACTTCCCTCTACTTGTGATCACACATACGAGAAAATACATACAAATCAACACGATGCACACACATTAATCAACATGCGATGATATGCATGCATGCAAAGACCAATTAATTAATTATGGTTTTTTATTAATTAGATGCAACTAGTTCGTACGAGTTCATATGAGTTTACGGGTTTTAATCAAGAATTAATGTTTCTGAAAATAAAAATACGATGCAACAAAAATCAATTTACGTCTATTAGATCTAATACGTCACTAAAATTCGCATCAGAAAAACGAATCCTACCCTAGATGCGATGGCTTCGAAGATCGCGGGATGATGGCGACGCGTAGACGAAGTATATGTCGCAAGGGTCCCCCGGCGGCACGACGACAACGACGACGATCTCCGGCGGACGACGACACCCTCCTCTTTTTCTTCCTCTTCTTCCCCTCTTTTTTTCTCCCCCTTTTTTCCCCTGGCGGCGGCAGCATCTGGTCCCTTTTTTTTCTACTGGCGGCGCTAGGGTTTCTTCCCTTTTTCCTGGCGGCGGCGGTTTTTTGGCGTCGGGAAAACACGGACTTCGCTCCTTATATAGCCGGCAGGCACGGTGCAGGCACGGGCTGCTAGGCCGTCGGGAGCGCGCTGAGTCGATCACGCGGGGCAGGTCAACGCGGCGCGGGGTCAGGGCACGCGCATTCGGGCGGTCGGGGCTAGCGCCCGAGGTCGCGGAAGGGAGCGGGGCATCGGTGCGGGGTGGGGCCTGGGTGTGTCGCGCGGGCGGCGGCTCGCGCTAGGGCGCGGGGGCGCGCGCGGGAGGCGCTCGCTGGCTGGGCCGTCAGCCTGGCCGGCGGAGCAGTCCCTTTATTTATTTATTTATTCTTTATGTTATTTATTTTCTTATATTTATATTTTATTATTATTATATATTTATTATTTATATTTATTTCATTTATTTTATTTATTTTTTTTATATATATATACTATTATATATATATTATTTATTCCCTAATACATGTTTTATATATTTGTTTTCTTTTTTTTCTTCTTTTGCTACACATGTTTGTACATGTATGTTTTATATTATATTATCTTTCTTTTACTCTATTAATATTTAATGCATGAACATGTACGCAATACATGATGTTACAAATACCCCCGCGAGCGCCGTTCGGCCGACGGTGAGCCTCTCCAGCGGGCTACCGCCGTTTCCTTGGTTCAGTCCGGGGCGCCTACGTGGCGCAAGCGTGGCGCCAACGTGGCAGCCAACAGGGCACCACATATGCACGTTATGCCACCCAGTCAGTGCCACGTGTGCGCCACCTCAGGGCCACACACGCACCACCCACTGGCCCCATTGGGTGCGCCCGGCCCACGTAGACCACACACCTAACGGCCTGTAGACTAGGTGCACGGTACATTGTAGTAAACCCAGTCTACTAACATCTTGGTCCCTCCAGTCAGCCCATATTAGTTCGCAGGCCACTGTCTTGTGGAGTGTAAAAGCCCATTTTTCGGAAGAACAAAAACACAAAAATGCGAACTTAAAAATTTTGAAAATAGACTTGGAAATCCAAACTCACATGAACCATATGAGTTAACCAATGTTCACTTAAAATAGGGACTTGTTAAAATTTTACCTACAGAACATGGTTGATAATTAAGGTGTGAAATCCTTAATTTCCAAGTCTTCACATTTTCATTGAAAAATTAAAGGAGAAAAGAAAACAAAATAGAGGGAAAGAAAAAGGAATTATTCCAACCCTAAAATGGGACATCCAAAAATATTCAAATCTCATGCCGTAAATTTTTCTATGAACTTCTAATATTCCAAATAGACTCTCGGTAAAGTTTCAAAATTTTTGAAGCCCATTTCCCATTTATTGGACACGTACTGAGAGTTTAATCAACGTCGACTTCAAATTTAAACTTTGTGCTCAACTTTGTCCAAATCAACTCCAAATTTTTCCTGAGGTCCCTTATGGTTCAAAAAGGTTAACTTCAAAGTTTCAGGATTTTTGAACCTAATCTACTATTTATTTCCTTGAGTCAAGTATCACCACTTGAATTCAAATTTAAATCTGAGTTCAAATTCAACTTGCTCAGTTTTGAAATCTGATTGCACCATAAAATTCTCCACATTTTATTTAGTCACTGGGCCAAATTTGATTATTTTTGAAGCGTCTTTGCTAGCCCTATTTGAATTTCGAAAAAAAAGAAGAGGGAAGTGGGTCCCACAGGTGGTCCCCACCTGGCAGGTCGGCACCGGCTTCCTCTCTCCTCCCCTGCCTCCACGCGACCACGTGCATGTGCCACCGCGATGGCCACCGCGATGCCTCTCCGTCCATATCGTGTCCGCCCGCCTCCTCCACGCTGCTCCTCTCGCCTTCCTTCTCCCTCCCGACCCCGTCCGGCCACCGGCTCCGCCGTCTCGGTCTGCACCTCCGGCCCGCGCGCCACTCTGCGTCAGCCCGCTCGTCTCCTTCCAGCCGCGCTACGCTACTCCCTCTGGCCGCCACGGCGCGACGCCGCACCACCCCGGCCGTCAGTTCGCCTCCCTGCAGCGTCGCCCACGCCGGCCCGCGTGCCTCTCCCTCCTAGCTCCCGTCCATGGCACCGCCCTGCCCGCTCGCCCACCTCCTGGCCGCCCTCGACACCGCCGACGGCGCGCTCGCCGAGCCGCCCAGCGCCAGCGCGATGCCCGTCGCCCCCCCCCCCCCCCCCCTACTCCACGACGCCCTGGCCGAGCGCCGAGCCGCCGCGTCACCGCGCCGCCTCCTCGCACCGAGCACCCCCGCGCGCCGC
This sequence comes from Tuctoria greenei, assembly GCA_036927565.1. NCBI lineage: Eukaryota > Viridiplantae > Streptophyta > Magnoliopsida > Poales > Poaceae > Tuctoria > Tuctoria greenei. Next base: position 177,490,300 of record JAYESD010000001.1, read on the forward strand.
CTCGCCCCTGCTCGCGTCGGCCGACCGCAGCGCCGCCGAGCGTCTTCTACCGCGCCGGCAGCCGTGCCCCAGCTCCTCCCCGTCTCCTCGCCTCCGATGCCGTCCCGGCGTCGTACGACCCGCGCGACGCCCGACCTCACGCGCCTGCCTCCCCGCGCGCATCGCCTCTCCCCGCCAGCGCCACGGAGCGCCGCACCTCCTCCCCCCCGCGTCCCTGCAAGCACTGCGCCGCCAACACCGCGCGCGTTTCCTCCCTGCCGTGGTGCGCCCTGCTCCAGTGCTTTGCCGAGCCATGGCCGACGCCACTGTCTTGCTGCTTGTCCGTGCCTGGTCTGCTCTCGCTCCCGTGCAACACGGCCGCGTTCCTCCTGTCCGCGCTGTTTGCCGGCAACACTCTGTCCACATGCCGTGTTCCGGCTTGCTACTGGCCGCGCCTAGCTCGCCGATGTCTCACCTCCTGCTGCGCCATATCGCCTGCTGCTCGTGGTCGTGCTTGTCTGCTCCCCCTCGACATTATCATGACGTTCTGCTCTGTAGCCGCGTTATGGCAACAAAGCAAGTGATGGGCGTAACCGAGGAGATGCAGGAACACACCTTTGACACCATGGTATCGACAACCGGCTCAAGGTTAGCTCTGATTTGTGCAAAGATTAGTTGGGACAGTGCTGCAGCCAAGATGTTCGATGAAATGTTCAAGAGGAAAGAACCAACTTTGTTGATGTGTAGAACTGGTCTGTGATGCAGGGGTAGAATGAGGTTGAAACCGGCAAGCCCAAGTGCCAAGATGCCCTTTGAATGGTGATGAAGAGACGGAAGTCAAGTGCACACCCTAGTTGATCGGCGAAATGCCTACAAGGTGAGCCTTGCACTAAAATATCCTGCTTGATGTCATCGATGTCCGTTCATCGTGACCCCTAATGGTGCTCATGTCTCGTCAAGTCATACGTCCAGTTTCCGCATTGATATCATTCCCATAGGAGTCCCTAAGTTGACCTCCTTTGTTGTTTGTATCACGTTGGCATGTCCGTGCGTGCTCGTGATGCTCCACCATGAGCCGCGTCGACGTCGTTGACCATATGACGTCGTCGTGACGCTCCGAGCCGTCATCGTGTCCTGGCATCGAGATGAAGGATGCTTGTGATGTGTGTGGTGCTGAAACACCAGCACGACTCGTCGTACAATGGTCGTTTAGCCAAATTAGGGTTTAGTCGAGGCAAGACTCGTCGAGTCCTAGGTGTAGCCTAAATGCTCGATGAAATGCCTTCTAGGTCAAACCGAGTGTATTGGTGACCACCGATGACCTAGGGTAGAATACTGCGAGAACGTTGCGACCGACGAGGAGAACTAGTCCAAGTGGAACCTTGGATAAGAATTTCTTAGTCGTGTCGAGGACGTTTCCTTTCCGCTCGCAGAATTGCTTACCTAGGTGTACCTCTTCATCAACGGTAGGTTCGTCGGGTCTTTTGTCGACAACTAAGTCGAGTCCCTGACTCTTCGACTCATGAAGTGGTGTTCGAGATTCCGCTCACCCCTTTGACGAGTCCGGGTCGATGTGGACCTCGCTAATCTGATCTTCTCGAGATGGCAAAGCATGACCGTCACGACAAGGTCTCGCATCATGTTCGAGTTCTAGGAGTTCACCGAGCTCATCTGGACAATCTTGCAAAGGACACTGCAATAGTGTCACGTAAGCACTTGAACAATGCTCGAGAAGCTTGCCATAGAAACTACCTTACCTAAAGGTCATTTGAACGTTGTCTCGGTATTCACGTCAGGTTAACAAGGCTCGTTATGATGTTTTAAGTCCAAAGAATGTTGACCTCACTTCACTCCCAAGTGTCGCTAGGGTTTCACCCTGGTTCATCCTTATCAGGACCCTGCGACCACACTTGTCCCGTAATTAGGTTTACTCCTTAATGAGTTTGTGTAACTTCATTGGTCGACTTCTAAGTCACAAACTCTTGTTGCACAGTTCACTCACGCCTTAAGCTTTCAATGCTACATCTTGATCGCTTAGTCTTCCTTACATCACACAGCCCAGCAATACTTCTTCACCATTCTACCTTATCACTCTTTGTGCGGCATAGCTCCAAGTGTCGAGTGCTAAATTGCGATGTGTCATTACATTGCACCTTTCAGTGCTTATCTCGACACTACTATGCCACCTTGACTCTTAGGTCATCCTTACCCTACCAGTCCAACACTTCCACACCATTCAGATGTATCGTCCTTGAGTGGCATAACGTCGAGTGTTGAATGCCAAGTTGCAATGTGTGCTTACATTGCACCTTTCAATTCACCTCTCGATACTACTATGACCACTTGACTTCATCCTTTGTTCATTCACACAACAAAGGCATATTTGTCCTTCCTAGTCAAACTCCTCATTCTTAGAGTTTACACAACCCCGTGGAGTCTTTTCTTAAATTGCTTAATTACTTAATTACTTATATGCATATCATGTCGATAGGAAACGTGATGGTAGGTGATCGACGAGGAGCTTCGCTTGGAGGAGAAGGCCAAGGTGTTTCCACTGAGGTTCCATGGCAGGTTCTTTGGAGGAAGATCAAGCCCTAACAATTGACATTTGTTCAGTCGCAAACTAAGGCAAGCCCCGGTTTGCATTTAAGTCGTTTATGAGCTTTTGCTTTATCACTATGATGAATAGTATATGAATTGTGCATTACGTTTAGGGTGAATGATACTCCACTTGCATGACCAAAAATCCCAGGGGTTTATTCGGCACGAGTTACAGTTTGACCTGTAGTAACTGCTTTGCTAATGCATAGGAGATCCGTTAGAAGTCGAGTAGTTGGAATCTACTCGCGAGAGATGTATCTCACAGGATTGGTTGAATAGAACATGGCTCAATTTAATGAAACTGAGACCGGGTAGGGAATGGATAGGAAGCGGCGAGAATTGAGTCTCGGTCGCATAGCCCTGCCTGTGTTGATTAAGGCCCGTCCGTATGCGGCCCCGCGGGACAAGCTTGAATTGTACCGGCAATATAATGGACATATGGAATCCAATAAACTGATGTAACTTGATAACTGGGATGTTGAGACCCATTAACTCACCATCGATAGGGGTGGGTTGAGGACAGTAAGGTGTAAATCGGTCGGCGGACACATGAGGTGTTCCGTGCGGAGACCTTCTGTTTGCGGAGGCGAGACGGGCTCAGCATTTGAGTTTCTTGTGAAAGGTGGCCATATACGCCTAGTACTGAAGTGTTATGTAGGTACAGGTGTGCTCGCTGACACTTCCGAACGACGTATGTGTCGTGTTGTCCGGGTGTGTCTTGATTGCAATCACTGTCCCTCGCAGTAATAGAGTACCACTTGTTCACTGTGTCGTGACGTAGTAAATACTAAAGAAGTCAGAAATTCATATTGTATTGATTTATAAGTATTTTGCAACCTTGTATGATTTAGAGATAGTACAATTAAAAGTTTACAATTTCCCCATACTTTAGCTGTAATAGCACTATGTGCTTTGGGCATGTCATATCATCGGTAAAGCGTTTCTTGTTTGATTGTGGAGCCCATGATGTGCCGTGCTCAGAGAATGTCATTTGCTACTTAAAACTTGATTATAAGGATCCACTTGTAGGCGAGTCATTTATGCTATTCCTTACCTATGTTTAGTGTCCCCTTGCATCTGTCTAGTGAGACGGTTAAGTCTTGCTGAGCCTTATGCTCACGTTTGCGCTTTAACGAATTTTTGCAGGTATTAGTTTTATTTCTGCTGTTCAGGTTGTACATGAGACTCGAGGTGTCGAGATAAATCTCATGTGAACCACGCCGCTGCTGTATGTTCTTCGTGTTGCTAGTGAGAATCGTCCTAGGGCATGGACGCCTTCTCTCCTGCTTAGTTAGGTGAGATTATGAGTATGTATTTTCCGCTGCGTGTGTACTCCTATTGTACACTCTTTTGTAAACTCTTCTTATTATGAAATGAAAACTTTATATGTTTTGGTATCCTTTTTGTGTGTGCTGTTAGGTGCCGCATCGCACGGTACCACCCAATGAGATCCTCGGATGTGTGGACTCTGGTCCCCACAGACATGGTATCAGAGCTTCATTGGGAATAGCACGCTCGAAAAGAGCCTATTTTCGAAAACTTCGAAGTAGTCGAGTGAGGTTTAGCTATATGCCCATTAAGGACTATTACTAGTATAAGTTTTAAAGGTGGTGAACTAACTTGTTATATTATTCTGTAACGACGCTCTGTCTTCAAGGTAAGAGGTAAGGTACGCCGCCGAGAGCGGATCAATCTCGGTAAACTCTGCATACGAGATATGGTATGTGAAATTTCCGTGGCTTAGCACGGAAAGTCAATATGAGTCTCTGAAACTTTCCATGTTTCTGAGAACATATGACACGCGGTACCCCAGCGTGACACAAAATTAGTGGGAGCCCCCGTCGGGTGGTGTATAACCCGATAGTATGTATCTCTAGAACTATTCATGTTCTATGGGATCATGCGAAACACGTATGCCCGAGCGTGTATAAGCCGGTTCGTACGGGAGTCTTTGCTGTACAGACGTATATACAGCCATGTACCTCGAGACATGACTTCGCTCGAGGGCGACTCACACCAGAGTCGTATGCATTTACTTTTAATTATATCTTATTGTGATTGCCTGTCGTGTTTCCCCGTGCCGCCCTTGAGGTGTGAAGGTGTGAAAGGGGATTGTTTGTCTTCTGCAGGTACACTAACTCCGGTAGCGACCCGTGTAGAATACGTTTGCGAGTGATCGATAGTAGGACCACCTCTAGACGTATCCGGATATACCGGATTAGACTTTTCTTTCGGTAAGGCACGTAGTATCGTCAGTATCACACTTGATACTTTGACCATCCCCCACGAAAGGAATGACTTCATATTCATATTGAGTCCAAGTATCAGTTGCTGATATCTTGTGGACAAATTAAAATGTTTCTTTTCAAGAGTAGGTGAACCAAAGTTCTTTGCTCCTGGCGAGAGTTTAGCTCGACTTCGCCGGAGTAAGACTTTGGTTAAGTTTGAAGATCCATAGTGATATGCTATGGATAAGAAGGTCGTCAAGTCTCTTTTAGGATTCCATTTGGTTCTAAAGAAAATGATTAGTTGTGAATCAAGTTCTAGCCATCGGACTTGAGTTTTGAGCTAAGTTTCAAAATTTGAGTTTGTTTCCAAATTCTTGTGTTTCGAAGCCGGTGAGTTCTGTTTTCGAACAGAATGGACCTGACTTTGAAATTCCATATCTCTTCAACCTGGAGGGCTTTGGAGGCAAGTGAATACTTTTTGAAAAGCTTTTGAAGTCTTCTATAAGTTTCCTATTGACCTCCAAGCCAAAAGATGCTTTTATGGTGATGAAAATGCACCATTATCACAGCAGCTGCTATTCCGAAACTACACGGACCAGCATCTGAACTTTTGTCATATTTCCTTGAAGAAAGCTCTTCTATTCCATTATGATACATTTCTGGAAAGTGGAAGAGCTATTCTACAGCTTTGTTATTCAGTGATACCTCAAATTCAGTTTAAAACTAATTAAAAACAGAGTTGAAGATAATACATGTATATAGGTGCTATCTGAAACAGCCAGAAAAATTTTGAACTTTAAATAGCCATAACTGTTAAACTAGAAATGCAAACTATGCATGTTTATACATGCATGGAAAGCTTAAAGAGTCCTCTACCAACTTCCTAATCAACACGAAGGCTAAAACTCGCAATAACCAAGTCTAAATTGAAGTATCGTTTAAGGTGTCGAAACAGTTCAGAATATGGACCGTTACCTATTCAGTTACTATTTCGATTATAATTCCTAGTAGAATTGTCGAATGGATTCGTATTTTACATTTCTGGAATCTTGAGAATGTATGCAACAAGTTTTCTATGTATTATTTTTGCAAATGTTGATGTTTGTATATCTGAAAATTGTGGACAAAATCAGCCTTAAACAAAGGAGGTGCTGTCCAAATTTTCAGAAAAACTGTCAACTTGCAAATGCCGTATCTTCTCAACCAGAAATGCTACGAGGGCAAGTAAATACTATTTAGAAAGGTTTGGAAGTCGTCTGCATGTTTTCTGTTCAACACCAGACCAGAATCCTTTTCTAATTGGGTGAAATTTGGATAATCGCAGAGACTGTCCAGACATACCCAAACTGGACAGCAACCTGTACACCTCTGAATTTAATCCATAACTCGCAGACCCTTGATCCAATGGTGTCACGCGAGTAACCGTTGGAGAGGTTAGAGAGTCAGCTACAATTTTTGCAATTGGCTCCAGACCTGAATCGGTCATCTACCTATTCCAAATCGAGTTTGAATACAGAGTGGTCAATCTGAACTGAATTCAGTTCTGAATACTGAAATTTTACCTAACTTCAAAAATTCATATCTTTTGAACCAGAGCTGATATGAACACAAGTAAGTACATTATGGAAAGCTTATTACACTGGCTACAACTTTGTAAATAAGAATATTTCCAGATTTCCATCAGAACAGCCTGAAAACTTTAGATCAAAACTGCTACTGTTTAAGCAGATTCTGCTGAAAGTGCAGAGAAATCTGCTAAATTTAAAATTGCATAACTTGCAAACCAGAGACGATCTAGAGTCAAACCAATACTTTTTAGAAAGGTCTTGAAGTGTACTTTAACTTTGTTGTTCACCTCAAGATATGATTCTGCCATTTACTTGGCCAAATTCTAAGTTGCGTCCAAGCTGTTCATCCTCCACCAGGATTTACCCGGGTGATGACCCTTCAGGGTGTTTATGGATTTGGTTCTCGAGTTCAAATCGAGGAGTTTCATAACATCCCAGGTGTTGCGACCCAACAATATTTGCCTTTAGAGTTGAGTATTACACTAAGGCAAATCCCTTTTTGCTCGGATGCACATGCTAGTGTTTTGACTATGCAACCTTGCATCTCACACTTTAATTGTGCATTGAGCATGTATGACACTTCCCTTAGTTGGACGACCCTTCCCATAAATATTGCTTGGAGTAAGTTTCTTGCTCACCCAGCTTGAATCTTAAGGGGGAAGGAGTTCATCTAGTAATCGAAGTGTTACGTTCACCTAGGTGTCATACCAAGGTACATCGACACCGAACCAACGTGCTGGGAGCAATGCTCAAGTAAGTAGGACCGAGTACAACATTGACTCATTAAGTCAATGCGAAGCTTAAGTAACGGATTACCTTGAACCCCGTTTCTTGTGGAACTCGATCATCGAGTTAAAGAAGTCATTTGATTCTTCACGCTAAACCACTCCTTTGCTTCAGTCTCTGAGACGAGAAGCCATAGGTGAGTAGTATGAGCTGGAAATTCTTTAGCAAGAACGTGGATTACTAACCAAGGTCGTGCCTAGCACAGTACCTTGTCAACCACTTCGTGCAACCTACGGAAGTGAGGAGAACCTTACTCTTCAAAGGTTACTCTCTTTGCCACTTCTGAAGGCAACCCTACCGCACCTTTTAAGGGGTAGACATAGTACTTTAAGAAAACTACGAGATGAAAAACCTGGCCCTTTGTTAAGGAACCACAATTACCTGTAAGTTGTGATTAACAAGCTTTAGGGAACTTCCGATCAACAAGAAGTTCAATCACTTTGTTCCATTTTGTATACTCCGTTGCCTTGAGATGAACCTCACCATTCCTTGCTAATACTTTTACCTTAAAACCATCGAACTTGGTCGAGATATGAAAGTAGCAAGTCTTCTCTAGCGCCTTTCATGACCAAGTTCAATCAATCCTCCTGTATTTGGGATACTTCTGACTGTGTTTGGATTGTCTTACCTATTTTTGCTCAAAGTATAATACTGAATGCACCATACCTTGCATAATTATCCGCGGAGTTGCATTGTGTCTGCATAACATCATCCGGTTTGTGATGCATCATAAAACGTAATTACTAATGAGTTTTGAGCAAGAATATGTGACCCCGTTCAGATACTTAAGTAGTGCTTAACATTTTTGAGTTGTGATCAATTTTATCGTTCGCAACGCCTTCGATTGGTTTCATTATCTTGAGTAGCACAAGGGACGCCTTGTGACTAAAACACAGTTGAGTCCTTGTCCTTGACTTGTTGAAACTCAAATCGCCTTGAGTACTTGCAACTAAACAAACACTTGGACTTCCATCCTTGACTCGATAGGTTCAAGTACCTTGATTGTTGCAACTATACCGTTCGTCATCGAGTAGTCATCAGTTCGATGACCAACCTTGTAAAATCCATGAAATCTCCTTCCTCGTGAGGATACCGTTCGTTTGTCAACCTCGTGAAACTCTTTGGGTCCATCTAAGATCTTATGTTGTTATATGGTAACCTTGCTATACTAATTACCTTGTAGTTACCATATGATTGAGTTCTTTGCTGTATTGAAACATATGAGGATACTGAATCCTTACATCCTCATGTGCCACCGCAAAAAGGTCTTCATCTTCTGCTTCTATTGTCTGAAGACGTTGATATACCCAGAAACCTTGTAGTCGTCATATCTTCAATATTCCTGCTGTTTTGATTACATAAGAGTGTTGAGTGTCTTGCTACTCTTATGCTACGGCTAAGGAATCCTATGGTTGACTAAACATCAAACGAGGTTAATGATTGTTGTTTAACCTCGTAAACCATCTTAACTCATGTCAAGGGAAATACCACATTAAGTTGAAAGGACCTATACAAAACCAAGCAAGCAACCAAGAACCAATGCAAGAAAAGTTTCAAACTATCAAGGTGACCTAGAGAAGCAAAGAACAAGTGCAAATTCTTCAAATCAAGACTAGGACAGGACAAGATGTCATGTCAGTGCAGGAGTACAACAATAAAGGATCCGTAACAGATGTGAAAGTTTTACGATGTGATATTGTCATGTCGAGCATCCTGTCAAGGTTATCAACCTAAAGACTGGAATCTCCTGAGGCAAACTTTAGAATTTCTTAAGATGCATGAAGATAATCACTATTTTGTAGAACCCAAGTTTTTAAGGGCATTGCCATTTTCCTTAGTCAATGACCCTCTTTTACGGATCGTTCCCTCATCGTTCTGTTATTCTACCTGTTAGAATCTCGGGACGAGATTCCTTTAAGGGGGAAGGATTGTAAAAGCCCATTTTTCGGAAGAACAAAAACACAAAAATGCGAACTTAAAAATTTTGAAAATAGACTTGGAAATCCAAACTCACATGAACCATATGAGTTAACCAATGTTCACTTAAAATAGGGACTTGTTAAAATTTTACCTATAGAACATGGTTGATAATTAAGGTGTGAAATCCTTAATTTCCAAGTCTTCACATTTTCATTGAAAAATTAAAGGAGAAAAGAAAACAAAATAGAGGGAAAGAAAAAGGAATTATTCCAACCCTAAAATGGGACATCCAAAAATATTCAAATCTCATGCCGTAAATTTTTCTATGAACTTCTAATATTCCAAATAGACTCTCGGTAAAGTTTCAAAATTTTTGAAGCCCATTTCCCATTTATTGGACACGTACTGAGAGTTTAATCAACGTCGACTTCAAATTTAAACTTTGTGCTCAACTTTGTCCAAATCAACTCCAAATTTTTCCTGAGGTCCCTTATGGTTCAAAAAGGTTAACTTCAAAGTTTCAGGATTTTTGAACCTAATCTACTATTTATTTCCTTGAGTCAAGTATCACCACTTGAATTCAAATTTAAATCTGAGTTCAAATTCAACTTGCTCAGTTTTGAAATCTGATTGCACCATAAAATTCTCCACATTTTATTTAGTCACTGGGCCAAATTTGATTATTTTTGAAGCGTCTTTGCTAGCCCTATTTGAATTTCGAAAAAAAAGAAGAGGGAAGTGGGTCCCACAGGTGGTCCCCACCTGGCAGGTCGGCACCGGCTTCCTCTCTCCTCCCCTGCCTCCACGCGACCGCGTGCATGTGCCACCGCGATGGCCACCGCGATGCCTCTCCGTCCATATCGTGTCCGCCCGACCTCGCACCTCCTCCACGCTGCTCCTCTCGCCTTCCTTCTCCCTCCCGACCCCGTCCGGCCACCGGCTCCGCCGTCTCGGTCTGCACCTCCGGCCCGCGCGCCACTCTGCGTCAGCCCGCTCGTCTCCTTCCAGCCGCGCTACGCTACTCCCTCTGGCCGCCACGGCGCGACGCCGCACCACCCCGGCCGTCAGTTCGCCTCCCTGCAGCGTCGCCCACGCCGGCCCGCGTGCCTCTCCCTCCTAGCTCCCGTCCATGGCACCGCCCTGCCCGCTCGCCCACCTCCTGGCCGCCCTCGACACCGCCGACGGCGCGCTCGCCGAGCCGCCCAGCGCCAGCGCGATGCCCGTCGCCCCCCCCCCCCCTACTCCACGACGCCCTGGCCGAGCGCCGAGCCGCCGCGTCACCGCGCCGCCTCCTCGCACCGAGCACCCCCGCGCGCCGCCTCGCCCCTGCTCGCGTCGGCCGACCGCAGCGCCGCCGAGCGTCTTCTACCGCGCCGGCAGCCGTGCCCCAGCTCCTCCCCGTCTCCTCGCCTCCGATGCCGTCCCGGCGTCGTACGACCCGCGCGACGCCCGACCTCACGCGCCTGCCTCCCCGCGCGCATCGCCTCTCCCCGCCAGCGCCACGGAGCGCCGCACCTCCTCCCCCCCGCGTCCCTGCAAGCACTGCGCCGCCAACACCGCGCGCGTTTCCTCCCTGCCGTTGTGCGCCCTGCTCCAGTGCTTTGCCGAGCCATGGCCGACGCCACTGTCTTGCTGCTTGTCCGTGCCTGGTCTGCTCTCGCTCCCGTGCAACACGGCCGCGTTCCTCCTGTCCGCGCCGTTTGCCGGCAACACTCTGTCCACATGCCGTGTTCCGGCTTGCTACTGGCCGCGCCTAGCTCGCCGATGTCTCACCTCCTGCTGCGCCATATCGCCTGCTGCTCGTGGTCGTGCTTGTCTGCTCCCCCTCGACATTATCATGACGTTCTGCTCTGTAGCCGCGTTATGGCAACAAAGCAAGTGATGGGCGTAACCGAGGAGATGCAGGAACACACCTTTGACACCATGGTATCGACAACCGGCTCAAGGTTAGCTCTGATTTGTGCAAAGATTAGTTGGGACAGTGCTGCAGCCAAGATGTTCGATGAAATGTTCAAGAGGAAAGAACCAACTTTGTTGATGTGTAGAACTGGTCTGTGATGCAGGGGTAGAATGAGGTTGAAACCGGCAAGCCCAAGTGCCAAGATGCCCTTTGAATGGTGATGAAGAGACGGAAGTCAAGTGCACACCCTAGTTGATCGGCGAAATGCCTACAAGGTGAGCCTTGCACTAAAATATCCTGCTTGATGTCATCGATGTCCGTTCATCGTGACCCCTAATGGTGCTCATGTCTCGTCAAGTCATACGTCCAGTTTCCGCATTGATATCATTCCCATAGGAGTCCCTAAGTTGACCTCCTTTGTTGTTTGTATCACGTTGGCATGTCCGTGCGTGCTCGTGATGCTCCACCATGAGCCGCGTCGACGTCGTTGACCATATGACGTCGTCGTGACGCTCCGAGCCGTCATCGTGTCCTGGCATCGAGATGAAGGATGCTTGTGATGTGTGTGGTGCTGAAACACCAGCACGACTCGTCGTACAATGGTCGTTTAGCCAAATTAGGGTTTAGTCGAGGCAAGACTCGTCGAGTCCTAGGTGTAGCCTAAATGCTCGATGAAATGCCTTCTAGGTCAAACCGAGTGTATTGGTGACCACCGATGACCTAGGGTAGAATACTGCGAGAACGTTGCGACCGACGAGGAGAACTAGTCCAAGTGGAACCTTGGATAAGAATTTCTTAGTCGTGTCGAGGACGTTTCCTTTCCGCTCGCAGAATTGCTTACCTAGGTGTACCTCTTCATCAACGGTAGGTTCGTCGGGTCTTTTGTCGACAACTAAGTCGAGTCCCTGACTCTTCGACTCATGAAGTGGTGTTCGAGATTCCGCTCACCCCTTTGACGAGTCCGGGTCGATGTGGACCTCGCTAATCTGATCTTCTCGAGATGGCAAAGCATGACCGTCACGACAAGGTCTCGCATCATGTTCGAGTTCTAGGAGTTCACCGAGCTCATCTGGACAATCTTGCAAAGGACACTGCAATAGTGTCACGTAAGCACTTGAACAATGCTCGAGAAGCTTGCCATAGAAACTACCTTACCTAAAGGTCATTTGAACGTTGTCTCGGTATTCACGTCAGGTTAACAAGGCTCGTTATGATGTTTTAAGTCCAAAGAATGTTGACCTCACTTCACTCCCAAGTGTCGCTAGGGTTTCACCCTGGTTCATCCTTATCAGGACCCTGCGACCACACTTGTCCCGTAATTAGGTTTACTCCTTAATGAGTTTGTGTAACTTCATTGGTCGACTTCTAAGTCACAAACTCTTGTTGCACAGTTCACTCACGCCTTAAGCTTTCAATGCTACATCTTGATCGCTTAGTCTTCCTTACATCACACAGCCCAGCAATACTTCTTCACCATTCTACCTTATCACTCTTTGTGCGGCATAGCTCCAAGTGTCGAGTGCTAAATTGCGATGTGTCATTACATTGCACCTTTCAGTGCTTATCTCGACACTACTATGCCACCTTGACTCTTAGGTCATCCTTACCCTACCAGTCCAACACTTCCACACCATTCAGATGTATCGTCCTTGAGTGGCATAACGTCGAGTGTTGAATGCCAAGTTGCAATGTGTGCTTACATTGCACCTTTCAATTCACCTCTCGATACTACTATGACCACTTGACTTCATCCTTTGTTCATTCACACAACAAAGGCATATTTGTCCTTCCTAGTCAAACTCCTCATTCTTAGAGTTTACACAACCCCGTGGAGTCTTTTCTTAAATTGCTTAATTACTTAATTACTTATATGCATATCATGTCGATAGGAAACGTGATGGTAGGTGATCGACGAGGAGCTTCGCTTGGAGGAGAAGGCCAAGGTGTTTCCACTGAGGTTCCATGGCAGGTTCTTTGGAGGAAGATCAAGCCCTAACAATTGACATTTGTTCAGTCGCAAACTAAGGCAAGCCCCGGTTTGCATTTAAGTCGTTTATGAGCTTTTGCTTTATCACTATGATGAATAGTATATGAATTGTGCATTACGTTTAGGGTGAATGATACTCCACTTGCATGACCAAAAATCCCAGGGGTTTATTCGGCACGAGTTACAGTTTGACCTGTAGTAACTGCTTTGCTAATGCATAGGAGATCCGGTAGAAGTCGAGTAGTTGGAATCTACTCGCGAGAGATGTATCTCACAGGATTGGTTGAATAGAACATGGCTCAATTTAATGAAACTGAGACCGGGTAGGGAATGGATAGGAAGCGGCGAGAATTGAGTCTCGGTCGCATAGCCCTGCCTGTGTTGATTAAGGCCCGTCCGTATGCGGCCCCGCTGGACAAGCTTGAATTGTACCGGCAATATAATGGACATATGGAATCCAATAAACTGATGTAACTTGATAACTGGGATGTTGAGACCCATTAACTCACCATCGATAGGGGTGGGTTGAGGACAGTAAGGTGTAAATCGGTCGGCGGACACATGAGGTGTTCCGTGCGGAGACCTTCTGTTTGCGGAGGCGAGACGGGCTCAGCATTTGAGTTTCTTGTGAAAGGTGGCCATATACGCCTAGTACTGAAGTGTTATGTAGGTACAGGTGTGCTCGCTGACACTTCCGAACGACGTATGTGTCGTGTTGTCCGGGTGTGTCTTGATTGCAATCACTGTCCCTCGCAGTAATAGAGTACCACTTGTTCACTGTGTCGTGACGTAGTAAATACTAAAGAAGTCAGAAATTCATATTGTATTGATTTATAAGTATTTTGCAACCTTGTATGATTTAGAGATAGTACAATTAAAAGTTTACAATTTCCCCATACTTTAGCTGTAATAGCACTATGTGCTTTGGGCATGTCATATCATCGGTAAAGCGTTTCTTGTTTGATTGTGGAGCCCATGATGTGCCGTGCTCAGAGAATGTCATTTGCTACTTAAAACTTGATTATAAGGATCCACTTGTAGGCGAGTCATTTATGCTATTCCTTACCTATGTTTAGTGTCCCCTTGCATCTGTCTAGTGAGACGGTTAAGTCTTGCTGAGCCTTATGCTCACGTTTGCGCTTTAACGAATTTTTGCAGGTATTAGTTTTATTTCTGCTGTTCAGGTTGTACATGAGACTCGAGGTGTCGAGATAAATCTCATGTGAACCACGCCGCTGCTGTATGTTCTTCGTGTTGCTAGTGAGAATCGTCCTAGGGCATGGACGCCCTCTCTCCTGCTTAGTTAGGTGAGATTATGAGTATGTATTTTCCGCTGCGTGTGTACTCCTATTGTACACTCTTTTGTAAACTCTTCTTATTATGAAATGAAAACTTTATATGTTTTGGTATCCTTTTTGTGTGTGCTGTTAGGTGCCGCATCGCACGGTACCACCCAATGAGATCCTCGGATGTGTGGACTCTGGTCCCCACATGGAGCCCACCTGACAGCCGAACAACACTCCCTGGAAATGCTAAGTAGAGACGTTGATCACCCAAGCCCACAACCAGCCTCACTGTCCCACGTGTCAAAAGACGAAAATGCTTGGTGCACACACACCGACCCCAGTGACCCAGTGTCAGCCTCACAAAACGCCATGAAAATGCTAAGTCCACACACCTGATACACACAGAAGAATAAAATCCACATTTACTGATATAATAAAATTACGGAAAATATCCTAAAACTCCTTAATTGCTTTTAGAACATATTAGGAGTGACTGGTAGAAGAAATTAAGTGTATATATTGTGGTAGGTTTCATTAGATTGTCTAAAATGAAATGATGATAAAGAAATTAAAAAGAAATCATGTTATGCTCTAAACTAATAAATCATTTTAGAAAATAATTATCTAGGAGTTCCCAAAAATTATATAATGATTATTATAACATAAAAACATTAATTAGTGACACAAATAAATTTTAGAAAATGTGAGTCTTATTTTTAGTAAAATAATTCAATCAACTAGGAAATTGACGAAACCCGTATTTATCCTCACAATTTGATCAAGCCTTCACAAATAATAATATACAAAATTCTAGCATTATTATTTGACATCTAAAACATAATGTAGATAATACTCGGTTAATGAAAACTATGGGATAATTAATTATCATTCTCATAGGAACATCAATTAAATAACCTTGAATTAGCAAGAGGCACATAGAAGTTCCCAACAAGATAATCTTTCCATAAAGAACCCTCTAAATAATTGTGGGAATATGGTGTAAGTAGAAATTGACTAATATGTAATATGGAATAGGTAATTGGTTGTTAGTCCCATAGGAAAATCAAATGATTAATCATAATTAGTAGAATACACATAGAAACTCCCAGTTAAGTATATAATCTCTTTGTATATGAGTTTTGAAATATTCTTAGGACTTTAGATAATAATTAATTAAAATTAAATATAGGATAATGAACTAACTAGTGTCGTTGTAGAAAAGTAATTGGGAAGTTATTGGATAGCGGGAACTCGCATGTAAGCCCTAAATAGAATATATCCTCCACTAGTAATCCTCTGATGTCTTAATATCCATGCACTAAAGGAATTCTATAATAAAATCATAACATTTAGAGTATACTAAGACAATAATATATTAAGAAATAGAATGAGATGATATGTCACACACTAGTCTTCACTGGAAATGTTGCCTTAAGTTCAAACACGTTATGACTCATGATTAGTCTCTAAAATAAGTAGGTCTTACATTAGTATAATTTTAATGAATATAATTTTGTGAAGATAAGATGGTTATCAAGAAATCTCATATAGGTTAACCCTTGACCATAACATAAATAATTTATCATATAAACAAGTGAATTAACCATAATAGTCACAAACACAGTATAACTAGAATACCCGATAAAAAACCATTATAACCTCTCAATGAACAATTTGATTGGTCAAAGAGATAGTAATGTTCCTAAATAAGCTACCAGTAGAATGACGTATCCTCCAATAAGCCTTCTCAGGATCTTAGAAACCGTGATAAAGGACGATTGTTTGTATTTATCGAAATTTTATTTGGATTTCTTGGATCTTCATCGATAAATCGTATTTTCTTCGCGTAACTACATACTTAGTAATTGGAGAGTTCACGAAGGAGATATTCAAGACCCGAATCATGAAGAACAAGACAAGGATGTTGGTAAACGACTATAAAGGCAAGCTCTAACTCCTTGATCATATTTCACCTATGTTTTGCAATCGCACCTATGGCCTGTTTTCATTGCATGACTGTATGTCTATTTTAAAATATTGTTATGCTATGAACCACTTGATGTGGTAGCATGAGCTATGTTGATGACTGAGTATCGGTGTTAGCCACTAGCCAATGATGAACAGTAACACATAGGTTACTCTCTATCAATGGCTTGAAACAAGACACTGTATCAGTTACGATAATAGCAGTGACTATCACAATCCCCTCCTTGACCTTGACAACACAACCCCTTGACAACCTAACAGCTTCATTACTGCGCTATAGCAGCGATGTGAGCACCTCCTTGTCAGTACTATGCTTAGGAAGCCCTGCGATGTTCACATCGCAAACCACTACACACTGTATACATAATTGTGAAATGTGTTAAAAGGTGTTTGGTGGTGTCAGTTTATGATATGGGTGGGATATTAATGAACTGCGTGGGTGAACGGGATGGGTGGTCGAGGCGGGTATGGTGATGGGATGTTGTGGGCTCCCTAAGAGGTATACCAGCTGCGGCTGTGTATCCGGTGTAATCCACCGATCGGCGCTGAGTTCTTCAGTAGTAGTCCGATGACCATGTTTTCCGGATTAGCCTTATGCTGAGTACTTCAGTTTAGTTCGATGCTGTGTGTTCCGAACTAGTCCTCTTGCCAAGGACGGATGGAGCCACCTCACCAATATAAGGACCAGTTCATTTGAACTCAACATAGTGATTTCATACAACCACATAACCTATATGGGCGGGACTCCCCCTACCTTTATGGTAACTGCCACAAGAGAAAACCTAGAGAGCCATGGAGGGCACGGTGGACCAAGAAATGGCACAGAGACCGAGGGTCATCTGGTGTCTGGCTGGGTTAGTAATACCCGAATAGCCCCTAGGTCGGGCCGAGCTGTGTTTGTGGGGTTGCGCGGGGAAGATGGGATGAGCGTCATGTCATACCCTTGCTAGGTGTGCATGGCTCGTAGGTAAAGTGTACAAACTTTGCAGAGTCTTAATCTATCCGAATAGCTGTTGTCACAGTCTTGGCACACTTTGCTTTGGACTCCTATTTATTAGTATTAGCACATCTCATTGAAGTGTGTGTGGGTGGCCGAGGCCGCCGTGTTTTGGGAAGAGTTGGCATGCGTGCCAGAGTCGTCAGGGCCTTGGGTCCGAAGACTCATATAAAAGTGAGGGAGCTGGCGGGATGGTCTGAAACTCCCCCAGGGCCCACCAACTATAATAATACTGATTCAAATACCTCTCTCTCTTATTGCAAAACTCTTTTGAAATAGAACCTTGCATAAAATGCTTTTCGGCAAAACTAAGCCGTATGGCCTCTCCTTGCTACAAGCCCCAATGCATTAAACACCTCCCCTTGGGTAGTGTTAGGGCTTGCGGAGTACCTTATGTACTCAATCTTGCTTTATATGTGGTTTTATCAGAAGACAAAGAAGTTGAAGCGTGTGAGGATGACGACTAGGTCTAGTCCTACTTCCCAAGTCTGCCTGTTGGGCATGGCGCCGTTCTGCTCCGCTGTTTTGAAGATTTCTTCAATTTTGGTGGTCATCTCCGACCACACCCACTATAATCTAGATCATGTTTGTAAGACTTATACTGTTTATAAATAAATAATTGTTGTATGGATCTTGATCTATTCTGTTGTGCGTACCAACTACTGATCCAAGGATTGTTACGGGATGCACAAGTGGACCCTTGAAAGGCGGCTCCTGACACTTGGTCACGTAGGCTTTGATCACCTAACGCGTGTTAGTGCTCTTAATCGCATACGTGTGCTGCCTAAGCTTAAAAGAGACAAGGAAATTGTGTGCTCTTCTTGTAGACATGCTAAGATGGTTTCAGGTTCACATACTCCTCTCACAATGATCATGACAACTGAACCGGGTCAAATTTTGCACCATGACACCGTAGGACCTTCACGTGTTAAATCCTTTTGAGGTAAATGGTATGTTCTTGTTATTGTTGATGATTATTCTAGATACTCTTGGGTTTACTTTATGGCATCTAAGAATGAAGCTTTTAGTCACTTTAGAACTTTATTTCTTAGATTATCAATTGATCACCCAAGATCTTTAAAATCAATTAGAAGTGATAACGAAACTTAATTTAGAAATCAATTTATGATCACTTTTGTGCTGAAAATGGAATAGATCATCAATTTTCTTCACCTTATGTACATCAACAAAAAGGTGTTGTAGAAAGAAAGAACAGAACCTTAGTTGAGATGGCTAGGAATATACTTGATGAATATCAAAATCCTAGGAAATTTTGGGCTGATGCGATTGCATCTTATTGTTATGTCTCAAATCGTGTTTTCTTGCGCGCTAAGCTAGGTAAAACACCATATGAGCTCCGGTTTGGACATAGGCCTAGTGTTACGCATTTTCGGATCTTTGGTTGCAAATGCTTTGTTAAGAAACATGGTAATCTTGATAAATTGAACATAGATCCATTGATGGCATGTTTCTTGGTTATCCATCTCATACTAGAGGTTACCATGTGTTTTTACTTGACACTAACAAAATTGTGGAGACTTGTGAAGTGTCTTTTGACGGAGCTAGCCCAGGTACTAGCTCATGTATTACAGGACCAGATCCATATCCTCAGGGGGAGGCTATTTTCGAAGATGAAGAATAGACCATGCTACTACCTGATAGTTCCGAAGCTGACACGTTTCCAGCTCTGAACTGTGAACAAGATCCTACTACCACCTCTGCTTGTTCTGATCGTCCACAAGCCACAAGCTCATCAATCTGCAATGACCCTAATGAAGAAGAAGCTTGTGAGACATCTGTTCCTCTACAGATCTTCAAGATTCATCCTCCACAACAGATTATTGGAAGCTTACAGGAACGAGTTACACGGTCCAGGTTTTGCAATCCAAACTCTCATGCTCATTCTGCTTTTGTTGCTTCTTTTGAACCCAAAGATATATCACACGCACTTACTAATGAATCTTGGATTATTGCCATGCAAGAAGAGTTAGAAAATTTTGAAAGAAATAATGTTTTGAAACTTGTACCTCCTCCTCAAGGTCACACTTTAATTGGAACTAAATGGTTGTTTAAAAATAAACAAGGTGAGGATGGGTTGTGGTTAGGAATAAGGCTAGGTTGGTTGCTCAAGGTTTCACTCAAGTTGAAGGTCTAGATTTTGATGAAGCTAGATTAGAAGCCATAAGAATTTTGTTAGCTATTGCTGCATCTAAATGTTTTAAGCTATATCAAATGGATGTTAAAAGTGCTTTTCTTAAAGGCTACATAGATGAGGAGGTTTATGTCAAACAACCACCGGGTTTTGAGAATTCAGATTTTCCTAGTCATGTTTACAAACTGTCCAAAGCCTTGTATGGTCTCAAACAAGCCCCTAGAGCATGGTATGATAGGTTAAAAATATTCTTACTTGAAAAGGGGTTTACCATGGGCAAGGTTGATACAACTCTTTTTGTGCTTAAGCATGGCAATGACTCATTATTCGTTCAAGTGTATGTGGATGATATTATCTTAGATTGTGCTTCTCATGATCTTGTGTCCAAGTTTTCAGCTATGATGAGTTCAGAATTTGAGATGAGTATGACGGGAGAACTCACGAACTTTTTGGGTCTGCAAATCAAGCAAACCAAGGAGGGTACGTTTGTGCATCAAACGAAGTATACAAAAAACCTTCAGAGGCGCTTCAACATGGACAAAAGCAAGCCTCTTCGGACACCAATGGGAACAACAACAACACTTGAACTTGATGAAGATGGTGGAACCGTGGATCAAAAAAAAATATAGAAGCATGATCGTATCACTTTTGTACCTTACGGCATCAAGACCGGGCATACAATTCAGCGTATGTCTTTGTGCACGGTTTCAACCCTCTCCACGTGCTTCACATTGTCATGCCATCAAAAGGATTCTCAGGTACTTACATGGAACTCAAGAATTTGGTATTTTTTTCTTCTTCCTCAACCGTTACTTTGAAAGCTTTTTCCGATGCTGATTTTGGAGGTTGTAGGATTGATAGGAAAAGTACTTCCGGTGCTTTTCATTTTCTTGGTAATTCACTTCTTGCTTGGTCCTCTAGAAAACAAAATTATGTTGCACAATCCACAGCCGAATCTGAATATATAGCTGCTGCTAGTGCTTGCTCTCAAATTCTTTGGATTGTTCGAACACTTAAGGACTATGGGGTTGATCTAGATAGTGTTCCACTATTTTGTGATAACACTAGTGCTATTTGCATTGCTAAAAACCCTGTGCAACATTCTAGAACTAAGCACATTGACATTAGGTATCACTTTCTCTGTGATAATGTTGGAAAAGGAAACATTGTGCTTCACCATGTAGATAACGAACAACAATTGGCTGACATTTTTACAAAACCTTTGGATTTCACTCGTTTTTGTTTCATTCGTAGTGAAATAGGGGTTATGCATCCTCATGGCTTAAATTGAGGGGAGTTTTTCAAACATGAGAAGTCTATGTATGAATCTGAAATTAAAATAATATGAGCATAGTATTTCATACATATATGACTTTGTGATTCTTTTTGCATGCTGAAAGTTCTTACTATATTACTCGTGTTATACATTTTGTAGTTTTTGCCATGTAATTGGAATTATTACTTACACTAAATCTGGTCATGGTCGAACTTTCTTGCTGTTTTGATCTTGTTGCATGCTCACAAGTGCTTTTAATCATAAAGAATTAATCAAGTAATCAACTCACATGTTGAGATTTTGTGAACAAATATAAGTTGAGAAAAGATCAAGAGAATATGCATGCATCACACTTCTTCTTTTGAGATGGCTTATAATTGCACTTAGGTATGAACTTGGAAGAAGTTGTGTATGACTAAAACCATGTCCTTAAGCTTCTAATTGTCAAATGACATAGGCTTGGCTTGGTTGGTTAGAATAAGGCAGATGCGCATATAATCTCTTGCAAATATCATATGATCTAAATTTGTGCCTTGAAAAATAATAAAATGCAGCAACAAGTGCCATGCTTTCAGGTATTGAAATAGTTAAGATCGTGAGATCATGACTTGCTTGAATTGAAAATTACATTTGATCTCTAGCATGGCTTACACTACTTTATGTATCTCATAGATGTGATAGTGTAAGTTACTTGATAATATGACTTGAATGAGCTTTGTTTTATATGTATATGTTATAATATGCTCATAACAATTAAAATTTCTCTTTTTTAACCTTGCTGAATACATTGTCAAAGGGGGAGAGATAATGTGCAGGGAGAGGTAATATGTGCATGGGGAGAGATTTGATTTTCAAAAAGGGAGAAATTGTTTTGGGAGAAATCGTTTTCAAAACTTTTAATGTGAATAAGCCAATGTTCGGATTTTAAATGGTGTTGCCAATGCATTCATCAAGGGGGAGATTGTGAGACCTATGTGTGCTTAATACATTGGCTATGGCGATAAAAGTTTTGAATTCTGCTAAAACACCTTTTTAGCAAAGTCCGACTCTAGCTCTGAGCTACAACAAGGTCCGATGGTAGGTCCGGCTTGTTTTGGGTAGCTCCGGGTACGTCCGTTTCTAGGTCCGATTTGCTAGCAAAGTCCGACTAGCTTTTGGTTAGCTCCGGTGAGTTTTGTCTTTAGCTCCGGCATGTTTTTGATAGCTCCGACATGTTTTTGCTAAAGCTCCGAGTTGCTTTTTCTATCTCCGGTTTTTGGGTTGACTAGCCCTGCTAGTTTTTTGTAAGCTCCGGCGGGTGCTTGGTTCCATTAGCTTTGGTAAGTTTTGGCGCTAGGTTCTACTAGCTTTGGTAAGCTCCAGCTCAAGGTCCCGTTAGCTTCGGCAAGAACAGGAGCTTGACCGCTGTGTTGCTGCTTTTCATTTGCAAAGTTTCAAACTTGCTTTACATTGTTGGAAAGTTTGCTTAGTATTCATTTGCTAAGTTTTTGGATTGTTTTGGTTGATATGGATGATATCATTTTACTGTGTTTTTGCAACATTCTTATGTGAGGTCCTCGCGTAAGGTGTTGTGTTCGAAACTGACTTGAGTCAAGTTGAGGACTTGGGCTCGTACGGATTGGTTGTTTGTTCATGTCCAGGCGTTGCTTGAGTTCAAGTCATGGCTGGTGACAGGATCCTTTGGACTAGTCTCAGGGAGAAGATGAGGTTCCAACAACCAAATTCAAGAGGAATTGTGGTTGAGGGGGTCAGGAGGTCGTGCAGGATGATTGAATCAAGGGCAGTACATATGAAGGTTACTGGACGTCGAATGAAGGTGTTTGCACGTATGCATGCGGTGCATGACGTGGCAACATGGTTCCGAAGATGGTTTATAAATGGGAAGATCTAGTTGGAAGGATCGGATCGTATCGGTTGATGACTCTGGCTGCGGCGGACTCGGTTATGGCTCGGTATGGAAAGTATCGAGTTTGTTATGATAGGATTTCGTGTGGGTCACTAATTTGAGTTGTTTTAGGAATGTGGGATACGTTCCTAAAGTGTTTGGAAGTCTTAAGATTGCTTCTATCTGCGTATAGAAGAGTCATAAGCAGTTATAGAAAGTTACAATTCATGATCTGAGTAGGATTGGAGTCCTACTTAAGATTTGGTTGGCCTAAGGGCTGCTTATATAAGCAAGGGAGCCCTGAGCTCGTGAGAGACGACTTTGGGGGCTGTTCCTCTTGTGTTCTATTGAATAAAATTTATATTTTGAAGGAACTTTTGTGCCTTGTTCGTCCGACTTGTTCCAGACAAGTTTTACTCGTCGAGTTTTTGGACAACACTACCTTTCGTCGGTGGTTTTATCATAAATCGATTTTTACAGATCCAATTGATGTGATTATTTTTGGGTTGTCTTCAAAACTTGATTATCTATCACCTGTCAAAATTTCACGGTCATTGGATTTGTGGTTTCTGATCTACACGAGTTTCTTTGCAGCATTCCAGAACTATTTTTCTCGGGTAGGACAGATTGACCTTTGTTCGATCTTTCGATCCTAACTTGAGTTTCTCACAGCGGATTTGAATGATTCTTTTTGTGTCTTCTTAGTGACTTGATTCTCTCTGATATATATCATTTTTTTCACAGTGAAACACGTTTAGATTAGTCTCACACAAGATTTCTTTAACAGATCATTTTTCTGTCAAAGGGGTTGGGATTTAATTGTTACCGCTGCGTAAGATTTTTAAATCTACCATTCACCCCACCTCTGGTAGCTTTTCACGTGCCTTTCGATCCTATAATTAGTAGTTCATATGTTATAAAGCACCAACTACAAATATGTCCTACTAAATATCCATACATGATTTGTTCCCCAGGTGGGAAAATATCAGCTCATAGTATGATTCCTAAAGCACCACTATGCATGTGTGGAAAAATATATCCAACCACTCTCATAATCTTAGATGCCCAAAAGATCGATGTCATATTAGGTATGTCATGGTTACATCACCACGGTGCTGTTTTGGACATCGTTCCTTGAACTGTTCATTTGGATTCTTCACTACATAGCCCACATACTCTCATTCTTCATCGACCCGTTCAGGAAATTGCAGCAGCATACCACTCTGAATCCATGAAGTTAGAAGACATTCTTGTGGTCCGTGAATACTCCGATGTGTTTCCTGATGATCTACCGGGCATGCCGCCCGAACGGGACGTTGAGTTTAAGATTGAACTTATGCCGGGAACCACACCAATCTCTCGAAGACCTTATCGAATGGGGCCCTGTGAGCTAGCTGATTTAAAAGAACATCTCAAGGACCTGCTGGACAAAGGATTTATTCGCCCAAGCTTCTCACCTTGGCGATGCTCCACGCTGTTTGTTAAGAAGAAGGACGAAACATTGAGGTTATGTGTGGACTATCGTCCGCTAAATGCCGTGACTATCAAGAACAAGTATCCACTACCTCGCATCGACATTTTCTTCGATCAGTTAGTGGGTGCTAAGGTATTTTCCAAGATGGATCTTCGGTCCGGATATCATGAAATCAAAATTTGGATGGAAGATATATCAAAGACGGTATTCTCAACGCGATATGGACTATATGAATATATCGTCATGTCATTTGGTCTCACCAACGCTCCGGCCCACTTTATGTACCTTATGAACTCGATGTTCATGCCAGAGTTGGACAAGTTCGTCGTGGTCTTCATCGATGACATTTTGGTTTATTCGAAATCAGAGGAAGAACACGCCGAACACTTGCATATCGTACTCCAACGATTGTGAGACCATAAACTCTATGCAAAATTCAGCAAGTGTGAATTTTGGATCAGTCAAGTGCCATTCTTGGGACACATTATTTCAGACGAGGGCATTTCTGTGGACCCAAGTAAAATTGTTCATGTGCTAAAATGGCAATCACTAAAGTCCGTACATGAATTATGAAACTTCCATGGTTTAGCGGGATATTATCGGAGGTTCATCCCAAGCTTCTCAAAAATTGCTAAATAGATGACAGAGCTGTTGAAGAAAGGTACCAAATATAATTGGAGTGAAGCATGTGAGAAGGCATTTCAAACATTAGTGAAGCATCTCACAATAACCCCAATTTTAGCTCAACCGGATACGATGAAACCGTTCGATGTTTATTGCGATGCATCCGGCATCGATCATGGCTGCGTTCTTATGCAAGAACGACGTGTGGTCGCATATGGATCATGGCAGCTCCGCGATCATGAACAGCATTATCTGACTCACGACTTGGAGCTCGCAGCTGTGGTGCTTGCAATAAAAATGTGGAGGCATTATCTGCTTGGAAATTTGGTTCACCTATACACCGACCACAAATTGTTTGAAATATATCTTCAGTCAGAAGGAACTGAATATGAGGCAACGAAGGTGGCTTGAGTTGATCAAGGATTATGAGATTGAGATTCATTATCATCTTGGCAAAGCTAATGTGGTTGCCGATGCGCTTAGTCGCAATTCTCATGTCAATAACTTGATCATCACACCTATGGAAGAGGATGAACCGAGTCTATACTTGGTTCCATAAGGAGCTTTATACAATATTGCTCTTATTCCGACATTCCGAGATGATATTATTGAAGCTCAAAAGAAAGACAAGGATATGTCTCACATACTCAAGAGAATGGACAGTGGTGACATGAAGTGCTTTAGAAAAGATGAGCAGGGTGCTCTATGGTTCAAGAATCAGATTGTAGTGCCCCATGACATGTGACTTCGAAAGAAAATTTTGGACGAAGCTCATTCGTCAAAATATTCTATTCATCCGGGCAGTAATAAAATGTATCAAGACTTGAAGACTAATTTTTGGTGGACACGGATGAAGCGTGAAATTGCTAAGTACGTATTCGAGTGTGGTACGTGTCGGCGAGTGAAGGCAGACCATATGAAGAAAGCGGGACAGCTGCAACCACTAAATATTCCGGCATGGAAATGGGAGGATGTGAGTATGGATTTTATAGTTGAATTGCCACTCACATTACAGAAGCATGATTCGATTTGGGTGATAGTCGATCGACTAACCAAATCAGCACATTTCATTCCGGTAAATGTCGGATTCAATGCCAAAAATATGTAGAGTTGTACATATCAAGAATCGTGTGCCTACATGACATCCCTCGCATGATTGTTTCAGATTGAGGCTCGCTGTTTGTTGCTCGTTTCTGGGAGCAGCTGCATGCCTTGTTGGGTACTAAACTGATTAGAAGCTCCGCCTATCACCCGCAGATCGATGGACAAACTGAGCGGGTGAATCAAGTACTTGAAGACATGTTGCAAGCATGTGCCATCCACCACGGTAAAAATTGGGATGATCATTTGCCGTTGGCGGAATTCTTGTACAACAATTATCAAGCAAGTATCAAGATGGCACCATATGAAGCCATCTATGGCCGAAAATGTCACACCCCGCTGAACTGGCGCGAGTCCGGCGAAAGAGTGACCTTCAGGATTGATCCAGTCAATAAAAACGAGGAACAAGTTTGGATCATTCAAGTGAAACCTGAGAGCGGCTCAATATCGACAGAAGAATTATGCGGACAAGCGTTGTCGCCTGCTGCACTTCGATGTCGGGGATCACGTGTACATCCGCGTGTCTCCGATGAAAGGAATTCACCGGTTCGGAGTAAAAGGAAAGATAGCTCCCCTGTTTATTGGTCCGTTTGCTATTACGGAGAAGTGGGGACCTGTGGCTTATATATTGGAATTGCCGGCATCTCTCACTGGTATCCACGACATTTTCCACGTATCTCAGCTCCGGAAATGTCTCAAGTTCACAGCTACAGTCGACACGGATGAAATCAGCGAGTTGCAACCGGATCTCACATACTCTGAACATCCGGTTCAGATTCTCGACGAGAAGGCTGGAACATCGTGGAACCGCACGCTGTGGTTCTATAAAGTGTTATGGAGCAACCATAATGTTGAAGAAGCGACTTGGGAATCCAAAGAATACCTCCGCTCCATTTATCTGGATTTTTATCGTCTCATATCCGGTAATTTCTCACCTACATTCATCTCTTCGTTGTAATCTCGGGACGAGATTCTTTTAAGGGGGGAGGAATGTAAGACCCCTAATTTCAATAATTCAAAGTTCAGTTAGGACAAAAAAATTTGATTAATTAAAAGCAATAAAAAGGAAATGAGAAAAAACAAATAAATACAAACTCCAAGTGAGGGAATTCAAAAATATAAACTTAGCTACTGTTCAAATGAATTTAACATGAAGATTTGAGTTGACCAATGGATTCCACATATTTAAAATAGCCTTCCTGCAAACTTTCATAATTTTTGAAGGAAGTTTGCTATTTAATTCAATAGCTACATTGAATTCAACTCAAATTCAAATTCAAGTTTGAATTTCAATGAAAATTTTTCAAATCAACTATGTAAATTCAAAATCAAATTCTATATGATTAATACAGACATCCCACAAATATCTAGAAAATTTTGGAATGAATTAGATGGTAGAATTGATGGGCAAAGTGCTGTTTTGGCTCTCCAAGTGACACCACATGCCATGCAATGACCAGGCAGCTGCATGCACTGTTGTGGTCGTCTCCAGCTTCCCCCAGCATGCCCTGACCTCCTCCTTACCCCCCCCCCCCCCCCCCCCCCCCACGGCCCTGAGTCGACCATTTCTTCCCTGTTAAGCTTCCAGCGACATTGTTGCCTCCCTCACGAATTCATCTCTGTCCAGCCGAATAGAAGCAAGGTTGCTCAGGTTTGATCACCTTGTTTTGCCTTTCCTCACTTACCAAGGACGTGTGCACCTGCCTGACCCTTTTATTGCCCTGCCGGAGCCTCCCCGACGACAATCGGAGTGGAACCGTGGCCGCTGGAATAATCCTCTGTTTGGCCGCCCTCTGCTCCCTAGTCAACCCGGCGATACAAGTGCCAACTTGCCTCGGTCCTTGAAACAAAAAGGTGTGCCCATACGTCTTCTAGGTTCTGGTAAAATCTAAGCTCATTCCATGCCATATAGCTTTGGTATTTCCATGTTTTCCGATGAACTTTTGGTATCAACAGAGCTAGGTCTCAGCCCAAATTGTCTTCCACGCTTGATTATCTCTCCTGGCCGTGAGATTTTATGTTCCTGATGTTAACACGCACCTTCTCGA
This sequence comes from Tuctoria greenei, assembly GCA_036927565.1. NCBI lineage: Eukaryota > Viridiplantae > Streptophyta > Magnoliopsida > Poales > Poaceae > Tuctoria > Tuctoria greenei. The sequence continues at coordinate 177,518,098 of JAYESD010000001.1, forward strand.
AGAAAAGGCAAATAGAATAATCGAATAGATGCTTGGGAAATCAAGATTTCCTAGCCGCCGATCGAAAACCACGACCTCACCGTCTCACTTCAGATTACCGGCCCATCCATTAAATTTCCGTCCCCTAGCCATCTTCCCCATGCTTCCATGAAGCTTCCAGAACTCTTCCCGACCAATTTAGGCCACCGTAGGACCCGGCGGCATGGCCGAAACCCTAGATCTGCCCGCCGCCGTCGCACTGCCATTTTCGACCACCTATCGCCGTCGAGGACTGCACCACCGTGTTCCTTGTCCAATTTTAGGTAGGGCGGCGAGTGTGGGAGGCTGAGGTGCCCTATCGCATGCTGCGGTGAGGCGCCGCCGCCTGCCACCATCGGGCACCGTCCGATTGCTGCCGGCGCAAGGAACAAGACGACTCGGGGTGGGCCCTGGTCGTCAGTGAGGGATCGGCGCACCCCGGATCTGGTGCGGCCTGTGGAACGCATGTGGCTAAGCCCTTTGATTCTTCATCCCCGTGTTGCTTCAACCCGATTGGCCCATTTTAAACCTTTGGGCCCAGCCCTTTATTCAAATGTTTCCAATTGGAAATTTATTCCAGAAATTGCTGGAAATTGGAAAATCCATATCTCTTATAAAACTTATCCCAAAATTCCCAAATAAATTTTGCTAGAACCAATATGATCTGTAATTTCAAGTGGTGCACTTGGATTTGTATGAAAGTAAATAGGAAATTCTCCATAATTCAAATAAAAAAATGCTTATAGAATTAATTCCTATAGTTCTGCTCTTTGGAAAATTGCCAAATTTTTCCACAACCTTCACATGAATATCCTTGAACTCCAGTAAAAGTTTCAGGATCATTAGACTTCATTTACATGGTCTGATCACCTGTGTAACCTCTATGCACATAAAAATAGCCAAATTCATTTAGAATTTGTACAGAAAGTTGTGCAAGTTTCTAAATTAAATATCTCTGAGTAGGAAGCTTAAAAAATTGTCAAACTAACTTTGTTGGTTTGCTCTTCATCCACACTAACCAGAACTACAAAGGTTGTCAAGTACCGGTTGGTACTCCGTGTGGGGGCCTCCTGCTCGTAGCGGTATGGTTCGGCGTGTAGGTAGCAGATGAAAGGTTGCTGCATACAACATGAGTGGAGTGTCCCATCGCAGCTCCATGTGTTGGTGTATGTGTCGTGCTATTTGGGTATCCCTTCAGGTGTATATCGATTCAAGTCGCCGTCCCTCGCGATTATTGAGTACCGCTTGTTCACTGAGTCGCGACGTAGTTAATTATTTGGAGCTGAATATTATTGAATCATGCTTTATGGAATAATTATGTTTTGATGCTTGTATGTTTAGATAAGATTGTTCACTAGATTTCAGATTCATAAAGCTTTAATTCTCTGCTAAAAGCCGAAAGTAAGGATTAACATTGAGGCGAGTCTTTTTATTGCAAACTGCTGTCCTATCTTGCGTATATCCTGCATATAGAGTTTCATGCTTAGTGGAGACGGTTAATTCTTGTTTTGCCTTCATGCTCATAGTTGCTATTTTATGTGTTTGCTGCAGATGATGACATATATGATGAAGGGTTCTCCGGTGAGGCATTGCCCACGTTGGGGTCCACGGCCGAGTGGGAACCCTGCACGCCGCCGTGATGTTTTTTGTGTGCTGCTAGTGTGATAACGTTCTAGGGCTAAACGGAATGTCTTTTGCATAGCTTAGGCTTGAGTGTCGAGAGCTATGAACTTCTGTTGTAGTGTATTTAAATGTATATTATTTGTAAAAGACAAAGCTTGTATAATACTATGTTGTTTTATGTAATACGATATATCTTTTTCTGTGTGCTGTTGGGTGCTGCATCGCATGGCACCATCAATTGTGATTCCTGGAATGCGTGGACTCCGGTCCCCACAACCGAAAGCTCCGATGCCAACTTGGTGATGTTCCCAGTAGAATTAGGATTATGTAGTATAGCACGCAGTGGATAAGAAGTTACCACTGATATCTTGTGGGCTTGGAAGTAATGAAGAATCTTCCTTGACGCAATAAGGACTGCATAAAGCAGCTTATGCACCTCAATGTATCTGGTCTTGGCATCATGGAGTACTTTGCTGATGAAGTACACTTGCCGCTGGACGGTCCAGACCCTCTCATAGGGGCCCATAGCTTCTTCCGCATCGACCAGGACCCTCCCGAAGGGGTCTAGACCTTCCTGCTCATCTTCTCAGGCCTTCCTGGAGGGGTCCAGAACTTCTTCTTCGTCAATCCTGACCCTCTCGTAGGGGTTCGGATCTTCCTGATCAGCCGTGTGAACTCCCTCAAATGAGAGAGGTTGATCTTCTAACAATTCACCTTGAAGATCCGTGCCTGAGGGCTGGGACCCAGACTCACATTCAGGTAGCTCTGGACCCTCCCGAAGGGGTCTAGGCTCCTGAACTGGATGTGGCTCTTGTCTTTTTGCGACCTGGATCATGCTGACAACTTCTGTAGTTGCAAAAATGTAATGCAGAAGAGACTCACCAGGGTTTGGAGCTAGCAGGATTTTTAGCATGGTGAGGAGCTGCTTCAACTCTTGTAATTCCTTTTCTGCTTCTTTGGACCAATGAAATGGCCCGAACTTCCTCAATAGCTTGAAGAAGGGAAGTACCCGCTCTGCCAGTCTTGAGATGAACCGGTTGAGCGTAGCCAGACATCTTGTTAGTTTCTGGACGTCCTTGATGCGGGATGGGGGCCGCATATCTTCGATAGCTTTGATCTTCACCGGGTTTGCCTCAATTCCTCAGTGAGTCACCAAGAAACCAAGGAGCTTCCCGGAGCTAACCCTGAAGATGCACTTGTTTGGGTTCAGCTTGGTGCACATGATGTGCAGCTTGTCGAAGACGGCTTGCAAATTGTCAAGGAGTGACTCTTTGTTCTTGACCTTCACGATGATGTCGTCGACATACACCTGCACCAAGTCCCTAATGAGTTCTCCAAAAGTTTTGTGCATAGCTTGCACAAAGGTTGAAGTAGCATTTTTTAGACCAAACGGCATGGCAGTATAACAATACAATCCATCTACTGTTGTGAAGGCAGTATGCTCTTCATCTTCCCTAAACATCTGGATTTGACGATATCCGGAGTAGGCATCTAAGAAACACAATAGCTCACACCCGGATGTGGAGTCAACTATCTGATTTATTCTAGGTAGTGTAAATGGATCTTTTGGACATGCCTTATTTAAGGTGGTGTAGTCAATACACATCCGAAGCTTCCCACCGGCCTTGGGTACAACGATTGGGTTTGCCAGCCATTTTGGGTGATGAACATGACGGATGAAACCATCTTCGAGCAGCTTCTTGATCTCCTATCGGATGAAGTTCTACCTTTCAACTGATTGCTTCCGAGGCTTTAGGTGTATTGGCCGTGTGTCGAGGTAAATCTTCAGATTGTACTCAATCACCTCCCTAGGGATCCCAGACATTTGTGACGGTCACCAGGCAAACACGTCAACATTCACCGGGAGGAAAGTGATGAGCATGAGTTCCTATTTGTTGTTCAGATCTCCCGATATACGGGTGGTCTGAGCAGCGTTGGAACCAATTTGGACGACTTTGACGGGTATGTCGTTGTCGCCACTTGGCTGCACACGTGGTGCAGAGGTTGTGCCTCGATGACGAGTGCTCAGAGGTTGAGCAGCTTGCTCTTTGCTGGATGCCTCCTCTTGCGTTGTTTCAAGCACATGGAGTTCTTCTAGTGCAGTGACTCCTGCAGTACAGTCCCCACGGATGCGGAGAACGCCCGAAGGTGTCGGCATCTTCAACACCAAATAGCCTTCGTGTGTTGCATCCATGAACCTATACATGACAGGCCTCCCTAGGATGGCGTTTAAGTGTAAGCTGATTTGCGCAACGTCAAAGACTAGCTTCTCGGTCCTGTATTTCTTCCATGTTCCGAAGGTCACCAGGGGTGTGATGGATCCAAGCGGGCTAATGGCCCCCGGACCTACCCCGGATAAAGGTCGTGAGGGATGAAGGTCTGAGGGTCAGAGTTGGAGCTTGACGAAGGCTTCATAGCACAGGAGGATTAGCCCCGCACCTCTGTCCACCAAAACATTGTAGAGTTGGACATTGTTGATGGTAAGAGACACCATCAGTGGCAATTGGCCAGCTCCGATCATGTTTCGGGGGCAGACTGTAGCATTGAAGGTGATGGGAGTGTCCATCTATTTCCGATGATGTTCCGCCCTGGCGGTAGGAGCTACAACAGCCATGTCCTGTCGCATTGTCTTGAGGACGGGGTGAGAAGTGATGTCCCAGGAACCACCATAGATGGTGTTTAGGGTCTTCCGATGCTCATTGTTGGAGATGTCAAAGTCGTCGTTGACCGTGTTGTACATAGCCTTCAGGACCTTCTTGGGGTCCTGGAAGCCTAGCTCTGTTTCAGCCGGAGCTTCGTCGACTTTTTGCTTTCCTTCCCGCTGGCGAAAAGGAACTTCTTCTCGGCGCTTGTTGTAGCGCTAGACAAGGTTCTGGACATCCCGACCATCCTCCAGACTATGCTTTTCCTATCAGACACCACATTCTAGAGTTGTCGCCATCTTCTGATGAAGGTCGAGGTCATTTTTAGGGGTGTGGCCTTGACCACCCGGAGCTGCAGCAGCTGAAGCAGAAGGTGCGCTAGCCGACGACATTTTCTTGCCGTTGGTCTTCTTCTTCTTCTTTCCACTACAGGAGGTAGTGACTTCAGCCTTGGAGGACTTTTTGTTGGCCTCCGGAGCTGGTCTTGAGTGCATCTAACGGCCCTCCACAGCTCTGGCACATTTGTCAGCCAGGCTGAAGAGCTCCGTGACGCTGGTGACTTCGTTTCTCGCTAGCTTCTCCAACATCTTCTTGTCCCGAAAACCCTGCCTGAATGTCACAATAACAGAAGCATTGGAGATAGAATGGATGGTATTGCGTATCTGAGAGAATCGTTGGATAAAGGATCACAACGACTCTCCTAATTTTTGTTGTATTGAGGATTCACTGGTGCTTGCGTGTGTATTAGCTTAGTTGTCTATGTATCGTGCGGCGCTGCCCATTTATAGTCTAAGGACTGGCCGTTAGAACACTTTCCTGGCCCGACATGTGGCCCTGGCGTAGTTAATTGTTTAATACACAATTGCTGAATATTAAGTGTGGTTAATAGGATGATAACGTGCCTTAATGATGACATTACCCCTAATAACAATCCACCGATCGTGTGTCATTAATATGGCATTAATGACACGTAATCATGTCTTTAAACTTTCGCTTTAACTGTCCCTTGAAGGTCCGAGCCGTTGAAGATCTCTCTATCTTCTATTGAAGTCCTAGCTCCGGAGGTTCGACACGTGGTTGCTCTGGAGTTTCCCATCGTGGGGAGGTAGGTCCGGAGCCACTATACACGTGGTAGCACCAGAGCTTCTCTCTACTGGGGGTTAGGTCCGGGGTCACTGGGCACGTGGCAGGGCCGGAGCTTCCCTATGACGGGTGTAAGGTCCGGCCTTGTAATACACGTGTTAGTGTTTAAGCTACCCAAACGAGGGAGGCGGGTCCAGTACTATGTAACACTTGTGGCCTTCAGAGATCTTCAACTTGAACAGGGGGAACACCTTAGCTTTTCTTGCAGTATCATGGGGTACCTGGTAGACAGGGTACCGACAGACACTTTCTGTTAGTGACCAACATAGGTTATTCATTTCTCCTTTGACATTTGTTAATTCAAAGAATGTCAATATTTTCAGGATCCAGCAGAATATAAGAGACGTTTTTGGGAGCAAGCTGGACGATACAGTTTAGATTGATCGATGGGAGCTTTAGAAATAAGTTTAGATTCAAAATTAGTTTAGAGGGCACACAATGTTTGAACTATGAAATTCATTGAGTAGCAAATTAACCCTGAGTTGCAATGTCATTGCGTTTGTTTAGCCCTAAATTCCAATTATATCCAATAATTTGCAATATCATTGCGTTTGTTTATCCCTGCAACGGACGCACACGATAACGTGCGAGTGGCAACGGAGGCTCACAATATCTTGCGAGTGGCAATAAGGTGAAGAGTACATGAGAGACAAACTTTAGAAAGGCACGTCTCAGATATCTGATATCCGGCAAAAGGGAGGCGCGCCTTACTCAGGCACGTTTCCGATTCGTGCCGAAGATCTTTTGTCCCACTTCGAACAGTTGTGTGTGTTGCAACAGTCATAAAAGGAATTGCACGCAGATGCCAGTGGGACATGCCCAAACGCCAAAAGATGTTGTTCTTGGCTTCAACACACCGTGGCGCATCTTTTGGCATACTTGGTGCCCGTTCGGCAAAAAAAATAATGCAAGATGCGCCTTAACTGATCTCGTCTCCGATTCATGCTAAAGATCTTTTCTCCCACCTCAGAAATCTGAGCGTGTTGCAATGACCATATAAGGCATTGCGCACAGCTTCTAGTTGACATGTCAGCATGTAAAAGTTGTTGGTCACGGGAACAACATCTTTCGCATGCTGCGTGTCTGTTGGGCCACAAAATAATGAGAGATGTGCCTTACATGGGCGCGTCTTCGATTTACGCAGAAAATCTTTTGTCCCACCTCGGAAAGCTGACCGCAATGCAACAATCATATAAGGTATTGTGCAGAGTTGACAGTAGTACATCCCCGCATGCGAAAGATGTTCCCGGATTCAGCACATTCTTGCTCGTCTTTTGGATGTGGGAAAATGCCCTTATGCGAAAGATGATAATGTGAGATGTGCATTATATATGTGTGTCTCTGAGTTATATTTTAATCTCTCGTGCGCTCTATGGCAAAAAATTTCTCGCGCTCTCTCGACCAAAGGACGTTGAAATGAGAGACGGGTGTTATACGAGCACATCTCTGAGTTTTGCTATTTTTATTCATCGCACGCTCTCTCCCAACATTTGGCAAAAAAAATTATCTCTCGCGCGCACTCTCGACCTAGAAATCGTAGCTCCTGAGCATGCAACCGCCGTCCCGTCATCGTAAACATCGCGCTACCGCTGTCGAGCCTGACCCCGTCGTCGACCCCGACGTTTGTCACCAGAGAGTTGAGCATGCTGGAGCACGCCGCCTCATCCCCTTTCCCCGGAGCACGCCGCCGCCTCGACCCCAACCTTGGTAATCGGTATGAGCATGTCACACCTTCACATAAGTGGAAATGTTCTCTCTGTCCCCGGAGCACGCCGGCCTGCTGTCATCAGAGAGTTGAGGAACCGCCACTCCGGCACCTCCGCCAGCTCGTCCCAGAGCATGCCGCTGCTTCGTCCCCTATCCTTGGAGCACGTCGCCGCCTCGACCCTACCTCAGAGTGTAGATTCCTGTGATTTTATTGAATTATAGGATGTCCAATGAAGGCTCATCGTTAATGAAGTCCTTGATCCAAAGGGAGAATTTTTATTATGGTATACATTCATCTTCCTCGTTTATGTCCAATGCAGAAGTAATGTGTCGGTGGTTTTGATCCGTCAGATCTCCCGACACTACTAAAAGTGTTTGCGGAGTTTGAAGTTTAGAGTGGGCGCGCGGAGATTCAAGAAGGTGAAATGTAAAATGACACAGGAGACACAAAGATTTACTTGGTTCAGGCCGCCTAAGCATGATACCCTACTCCACGGGGTGTGTTGGTGTTGTATTGGATGTATGAACTCAACTCAGGTGACATGAGTTGAGAGCGCGTGTGAGCCGATCAGACCAGATCAGATCAGATCAAATATCTATGTATCATCGGCCTGTCCTTTTATAGTACAAGGACATGCCGTTACGAGTTGGCTTGGCCCGACATGTGGCCCCGGCGGCTACTAATATTGATACACATTTGATGCGCTTAATTACCCTTAATGACCAAGTTACGGGCTTTGACAGCGCCGTTACTGGTAATTAGGGTCATCCGATCGTGTGTCATTAACATAGTATTAATGACACTTAATCGGGTCTTGAAGTCCTTGATTCTCCTTTGAAGATCCGAAGCCGTTGTGGATTCTACCAGAGGTTTGAGGCTGAAGATCCGACGGTTGGACACGTGGCAGCTCCAGAGCATACTATGGGGAACAGATAGGTCCAGTGCCACCAGACACGTGTAAGTTCCGGACCTTCCCTCAGTCTGGGGTTAGGTCTGGGGGTGCCGTTATGGTACATAGCCCGGAGCTTCCCCCTTGTGGGCGGTAGCTCCGATTCGATGGTACACGTGGTGACTCTGGGACTAACCTTGTTGGGGAAGCGGGTCCGGTTATATCTGACATGTGGGCCTCCGAAGGTCCTCAAATCAAGTAGATGACATTTCCTTGAGATCTGGTATACGGTACCTAGGGTACCGACAGTGGCCCCCTAGGCCCACCTCTGGGGAAGATCCCTTGGGTGAAGTCATTACGCCGGAGGTGGGTCCATCCTTCGACTTTTGAGCCGAGTCTTCAAAGGTCTTCAGATGAATGAAATCCACAATTTGTTAATGAATTTCAATTTTTGTCTTCAACACTTCTGTCTTCACTTGGCCAGAGCTTGTGGCTGTTAACCACAAGGTCAGAGGTTCGAACCCTCCTTCTAGCGCCACGATTAAGTGTCATTAATACTATGTTAATGACACACAATCGGATGACCCTAATTACCAGTAACGGCGCTGTCAAAGCCCGTAACTCGGTCATTAAGGGTAATTAAGTGCATCAAATGTGTATCAATATTAGTAGCCTCCAGGGCCACATGTCGGGCCAGGCCAACTTGTAACGCCCTATCCTTGTACTATAAAAGGACAGGCCAACGATACATAGATATCTGATCTGATTTTATTTGATCTGGTCTGATCTGGTCCGATCGGCTCACACGCGCTCTCAACTCACATCACCTGAGTTGAGTTCATACATCCAATACAACATTAACACACCCCGTGGAGTAGGGTATTACGCTCAGGCGGCCCGAACCACGTAAATCTTTGTGTCTCCTGTGTCATTTTACATTTCAACTTCTTGAATCTCCGCGTCCACACCAAACTTCAAACTCCGCAAACACTTTTAGTAGTGTCGGGAGATCTGCCAGATCAAAACCACCGACAGTTGGCGCACCAGGTAGGGGCGCCTGAAATTTCAAGAATGGTGAACTCGGCTGCTGAATCATCCAATGGTCATCCCGCTGTTCAAGCTGCGGGGGGCAATCCCTCTAATATGCAGCCACCAGCAGGAACCTCAGTTCCAGCAGGAGCCACACTTCCACCACTGCCGTCTCCACCAGCAAATCAAGCTGGGCAGCGTGATGGTGTACCGGTGTCAATCAATGCGTTGGCGAATCATGACAACCCGGAACACGCACTCCATGCAGCACGTGCTCTCCTTCAGCGCCCACAACCTCTAGATGCATCCCAGGATGCAATGGAGCAGTAGAGGGCTGATGTGGAACACTTGGTTGCAGTAGCAGCCGACCGCATCAGTATCCAGGGTCCTCCTCCTTCAGGACGGGCCCCATCGCAGGGATAGACCTTGTCTGGCAGACTTGGTCCGCACGTTTCCAACAACAGGAGACGTGATGCGTCACAGCAAGTGACGTCGTTGCCTTCCGGGGCGCAACGCACTCACACGGTATCAAGGCTTTCAACTCATGACCTCCCGGCAGATCTTTATCGTCGATAGCATCAACAAGACGACCGAGTCCATATCGAGCGTGCTCGTGAAAGACGAGAAGCTCAGGACATTCCTTCCCCTGAAGGAGTAGGAGGAGGCTGTTCAGCCCTAGCCATGCATCTGCGTATGGTCAGGTGGCCACAGAAATTCTGGCCTCACCTGCCGAAGAAGTTTGACGGGACCGTTAATCCCGTCGAATTTCTTTAGATTTACTCCACTTCTATCCTGGCAGCTGGAGGAAATGAGGACGTAATGGCCAACTATTTTCCAATGGCTTTAACTGGGACCGCCTGGTCCTGGTTTATGAGCCTTCCACCCAACTCCATCAGCAGTTGGGAAGAGTTGTGCCGACAGTTCACCGCCAACTTCGGGAGTTCATACACCCGACCAGGCACTGAACTGGACCTTTTTGCAGTCGTGCAAAAAGGGGAGAGAATCCCTGCGATCATTCATCCAAAGATTCTCTCAGGTACGAAACACTATCCCTTCTATCTCTAGCACTTCTGTCATTGTGGCATTTAGACAGGGCGTACGAGATAAGAAGATGTTGGAGAAACTGGCGATCAAGGAGATCACCAGTGTCACGGAACTCTTCAACTTGGCCGACAAATGTGCCAGAGCTGCGGAGGGCCATGAAATGCACTCCAAACCATCTCCGGAGGATCGTAAGAAATCCTCCAAAGGCGAAGCCACTACCTCCGGGTGTGGCAAAAAGAAGAAAAAGACCAACGGCAAGAAGAAGTCATCAGCCGGCGCATCTAATGCTGCAGTTGCTGCAGCTCCGGGTGGCCGGGGGCCACGCCCTGAGAAGCGACCTAGACCGTCTTCTGAAGACGGTGGAAAACCCAAGGTGTGGTGTCCAATTCATAAGACGGACATCTACAATTTGGAAGACTACTGGGAGGTCCAAAACCTTGCCGAGCGCTATAACAAGCGCCGAGAAGGAGTTCCTTTCCGACAGAGGGAAGGAAAACAAAAAGTTGACGAAGCTCCGGCTGAAGAGGAGTTAGGTTTTCATGATCCTAAAAAGGTCCTGAAGGCCGTCTACACCTGCGTCGACGATGATTCTGACGTCTCTGACAACGAGTGTTGGAAAACCATGAACACCATTTTTGGTGGATCATGGGACATCACCTCCCGCCGCGTCCTCAAGAAATGCGTCGGGACATGGCCGCTGTAGCTCCTACAGCCAGGGCGGAGCCTCATCGGAAGTTGATGGACACATCCATCACTTTGGATGCATCAGACTACCCTCGAAGCATGGTTGGAGCAGGCAAGTTACCTTTGATGGTATCTCCTACCATCAATAACATTCAGCTCCACCATGTTATGGTAGACAGAGGTTCAGGGCTGAACCTCATAAGCTTCGAAGCTTTTACCAAGCTTCAGCTCCGACCTTCGGATCTTCACCCCTTCTGACCTTTCTCTGGAGTAGGTCCAGGAGCCATTAGCCCACTCGTTGCTATTTCTCTCCCCGTTACCTTCGGGACCCAGGAGAAGTATCGCACTGAGAAGTTGGTCTTTGATGTTGCTCAGATCAACTTACCTTTCAACGCCATCTTGGGTAGGCCTGCCTTGTACAAATTCATGGCAGCTGCTCATTATGGCTACCTGGTGTTAAAGATGCCAACACCAGTATGCGTTCTCCGGATCCGCGGAGATCACACCGCCGGAGTAACCGCTCTGGAAGAACTTCATGCGCTTACTACGGCGCAAGAGGAGGACTCCAGACAAGAGCAATCTCCAAAACCCCCGAGCATTCGACAACGAGGCTCGACTTCTGCACCTCGTGTGCAGCCAAGCGGCGACACCGACATTCCTGTCAAAGTCGTCCAAATCGGTTCTGATGCCGCTCAGACCACCCGTATATTGGGGGGACTGATTGATAAATAGGAACTCACGCTCATCGCTTTCCTCCGGGCTAATTTCGATGTGTTTGCCTGGCAACCGTCACAAATGCCTGGGATCCCCAGGGAAGTGATTGAGCACAATCTGAAGATCTACCCTGACGCCCGCCCTGTGCATCAGAAGCCTCGGAAGCAATCCGTGGAGCGACAGAACTTCATTCGACAAGAAGTGAAGAAGTTGCTCGAAGCTGGATTCGTCCAAGAAGTCTTCCATCCAAAATGGCTGGAAACCTAGTCGTTGTGCCCAAGGCAGATGGGAAGCTTCGGATGTGTATTGACTACACAACACTCAATAAGGCGTGTCCAAAAGATCCATTCCCACTACCTAGAATAGATCAGATAGTGGATTCCACCTCTGGGTGTGAATTACTGTGTTTCCTAGACACATATTCTAGGTATCATCAAATCAGAATGTCTAGGGAAGATGAAGAGCATACCTCTTTCATCACAGTAGATGGATTGTACTATTATACAGCCATGCCATTTGGTCTCAAGAATGCAACTTCAACCTTTGTACGAGCTATGTACAAAACTTTTGAAGAACTCATTAGAGACATAGTGGAAGTGTACGTCGATGACATCGTGGTCAAGGTCAAGAACAAGGAGTCACTCCTTGACACCTTACAGGCTGTCTTCGACAAGCTGCGGGTCACCCGCACAAAGCTAAACCCAGAAAAGTGTGTCTTTGGGGTTAGCTCCGGAAAACTTCTTGGTTTCTTGATAAATCCCCGGTGCATAGAGGCTAATCCGGTGAAGATCAAAGCCATTGAAGACATGCGGCCACCAGCCCGCATCAAGGATGTCCAAAAGCTGACTGGATGTCTAGCAGCCCTCAGCCGGTTCGTTTCAAGACTGGCGGAACGGGCACTTCCCTTCTTCAAGTTATTGATGAAGTCCGGACCATTCCAATGGTCTGAAGAAGCAGAAAAGGCGTTCCCAGAGCTGAAACAGCTCCTCACCACCCTACCAACTCTGGTAGCTCCGAACCATGGTGAGCCTTTGCTGATTTACATTTCAGCAATTGACAAAGTCGTCAGTCTGGTCCTGGTTGCGGAGAGACCAGAACCATCCCATGCTCAGGAATCCAGACCCCTCCAGGAGTGTCCGAAGGTTCCTGAAAGTGAGTCTTGGTCCTAGTTCCCAGACTTGAGTCCACAAGAAGTTACTTCAGAAGTCCAAGCGCGTCCCGTACAGTCGGGAGAGGGGATATTGTGGATCAAAGGGTCCCACAGGCAGGCAGCGAGGACAAAGCATACGTGAAGCTATCAGAGTAGGCCTAACACTATGTTGTGCCGCTTGTTATTCATGGGCTGAAACTGCGCTTAGTCACCTTTTATTCGTGGGTCGAAACTGCGCCGGGACGCTTGGTGGTCATCCCTATGACGCGTGAGCCCATATACGGGTGCGCGTCTGGCTCTGACAATTTGCTATATAAATAAGTTATGTTGCAATGGGGGTGGTATTCCGATTAAAATAAAGCATACACATAAAATTCTTTGAACCGCAGCAACATAGTGATATAAATAAGGATTAAATACTAGATATAAACATCGACGGAACCAAATAGTAGTGTTCAACGTACCATTCTAGGCAACAAACTAATCGACAGAACTAGTTGTTACATAATCCCCAATAAACAAAAAATAAACTAATCGGCACATCTAGTCCACAGCACTACCCTTCAAGCAGTGGTAATAACTTCTGGCCGTATATAGGAGTAGTGGTAATGATGACACCGCGTATAGGGGCATCGGGCTAGTGGTACACTGGAGTTCTACCTATCTTTTTCTAACATTTTTCTCGTCCATTCTTTTCTTTTCTCTCTGTTCATTGTCTCCACTTTTTTTCCAGTCGTTGCTACCTGTTGTGTTTTCCAGTTACTGCGTACTAGTACTATATACTACTTTATAGACCGCTTTGCAGGCCCCGCTACGAGCAATCTCCTTTGGCCCCTTCAGCAGCTAAACTCCCGTACCGACCACTTTAGAGGCTACCGGCAATGTGGAGGGTCTTTCATTAACAGAGAATACAGATAGAATAGATAGTTCACTAAACAAACAGAAAAAAAACAAAATAACAGTTGGAACAGACGAACAACATTGAGTTCATCAACATAAAACATTACTACAAAACAAGAAAAATGACATCATGAAACAAGAAAAACAACATCACATAGCCTTATAAGTCTTTTATATATAGCCCATACCAGATAACACCTCACGGCAGAATACGAAATGCTCATGTCTAATCCTACAGTCTTCACTATAGAAGACCTTGCAGCCGCTCCACCCTTGCTTCCCGCAGCCGGCAGCCGTACACGGGTCAACCTCCTTGTTGGGCACCGACACCTTCGGCGGTCTCAGAGGCGGGTGCGGATGCACCCATGTCAGATTACCAATTTCAGCTAGGGATTGAATCCGACAATGCTTGCACTCATTATTGGCCCTCATGATGGTGACGGACCCGACCGCTTTCTCACCAATGCCGACCTCGCCTTCAACCTGCCGAATATACTCAAAGGCATCGCGGGCCCCACGGTCGGTGTCGTAGCGGAGGAGGCCAAGGACGTATTGTGCGTCCATGTGGCTGGCCCGGCCACCCGGGTGAGAAACTAGGTGTCCGGCTGTGCGCGATCGTCCGCGAAGACGAGCTCGATCCCGGTGACGTAGCACGCACGAGGGTTGCCGATGATGGCGAGTTTCTCCACGAGGGCTTTGTAGCGCCTCGTGTCACGGCACATCCTCCGGGTCACCCGCTCCAGAGCCACGCGCTTGCCCACGGCGCCATCCTTGCACACAGCATGCATGGCCTTGCAGGTGGCATGCAGACTACAGAGGTAGTACAACTGATGCAGAGAGGTTGAGGCGAGATGACCCGCGATCTCGACCGCAATATCGTGTGTGAACAACAACTCCATAGGCTTCGGCGTCACCGTGCTGCGAAGGGAACCAAGGAGGGTGCGCGCGGCGAGGACAAAGAGGAAGCTAGAGTACATGCGTAGAAGACGGTGATGTGTCTTTATAGAGTACGGTCGGAGAAGACGATGGAGACATTATTTAAAGACACGCGCTATTGTCTTCTCCGCACGTACTAATGGAGGTCACGCACAGTGATGGTTTGTCTTCCAACGGTGGCGGATTCCACACATCCTCTGCAATACTGCGCAGGTGCATGAAGGGTGGCTGACATGTGAACACCACAGCCTATGGGACCCATGTCTCTCGCATGCACTGATGGGATGCATGAAGTAATGGAACCGCTCTGTTTTCAACATGAGCACAAGAATAATATCCTTTCATCAATAGAGATAACATACTATATTTGACAGGATTAAAGGCTTTGTTTGGGAACATAGTATTTGGAGTTTTAGAGCAATACTTTGGTATTTAAGATTATCAAGATATTTTTTACAGAATGGTGTTTGGCAACCAACTAAAAAACTATGTATTTAAACCTATGGTTTATTCTATACTACGGTATTTAAAACCAAAGTTATTCTCTGCTTGCTTTCTCTTGATGCTTGCTACTTTGCTCCCAAACAGTCAAAACAGCGGTATTACAAAATTGTGGTATTGAAATACTTTGATATTGTCATGACATCTTAAAAACTATGATTCACAAAATCTTTGATATTAAAAACTTTGTTCCCAAACATAGCCTAAGACTGGAATAATCTGCGCTAGAAATTTCATATTTTACAGTTTTGTTCTCCACACTCTTTCACCTTAATTCATAGGTACTACCTATCTTTTTCTAAAAAATTTCACATCCTTTCTTTTCTTTTATCTCTATTCATTGTCTCCACTTTTCTTTCCAGTCGTCGCTACCTGTTGTGTTTTCCTGTTACTACATACTGGTAGTATTGTATACTACTCCTTCCATCCCAACTGAACTCTACTTTTAGCTTTAGTCAAACTTACTTTTGACTAATGATTTCTATAGATTCTATTAACTTCAATGATATATTAATCGTATATTATAAAAATATTTTTCATGGTGAATCTAAAAGTACAATTTTTATATTGTTAAAATTGTTCAAGATTACATAAATCATTGGTCAAAGGTAAATTTGACCAAACCCAAAATTAGAGTTCACATGGGATGGAGGTAGTACATTACAGACCGCTTTGTAGACGCGCTACAGGCGATCTTCTCTGGCTAATGTACCGTATCGGCCAATTTAGAGGCTACCGACGGTGTGGAGGGTTGTTCATTAACAGAGAATACAGATAGAACAAATAGTTCACTAAACAAACAGATAGAAAACAAAATAACAATTTGAACAGACGAAAAACATTGAGTTCATCAACATAAAACATTACTACAAAACAAAAAAAAATGACATCATGAAACAAGAAAAACAATATCATAGCCTTATAAGTATATAGCCCATACCGGAAAACACCTCACGATAGAATGCGAAATGCTCATGTCTAATCCTACAGTATTCACTACAGAAGACCCTGCAGCCGCTCCAACCTTGCTTTCTGCAGCTGGCAGCCGTGCACGAGTCAACCTCCTTGTTGGGCAGCGACACCATCGGCGGTCTGGGTGGCGGGCGCGGATGTGCCCACGTCAGATGATGGATTTCATCCAGGGATTGAATCGGACAATGCCTGCACTCATTGTTGGTCCTCATGATTGTGGCGAACTCGGCCACTTTCTCATCGACATCGACCTCGCCCTCGACCTTCGGAATATACTCGATGGTGTCACGGGCCCTGTGGTCTGCGTCGTAGCGGAGGAGGCCAAGGACGTAGGCTGCCTCCATGTGGCTGGCCCCGGCCGTCTGGGCGAGAAACTTGGCGCCCTGTTGCACGCGATTGACCGCGAAGACGAGCTTGAGCCCGGTGACATAGTACCCATGAGGATGGCCGACGATGGCAGGTTCTCCAAGAGGGCTTAGTACTGCTACCGGTCGCGCCAAATCCTCCAGTCACCCGCTATAGTGCCACGCGCCTGCCCACGGCGCCATCCCGCCATGCCACATTCATGGCCTTGCAGGTGGAACGGAGACTGGAGAGGTTGTCCAAGGGTTGTATGGAGCTTTCAGCAACGCGACCCGCGATCTCGACTGCAATATTGTGCATGAATAGCAACTCAGTATGCTTCACCGTCACCGTGCTGCGAATGGAACCAATGAGAGTGCGCGCGGCGGAGACAAAGAGGAAGCTAGAGTATGTGTGGAGAAGACGGTGGTGTGTCTATAGAGTACGCGCAGAGAAGTCAATGGAGACATTATATAAAGACAGATGGCATCGTCTTCACCGCGCATACTGATGGGGGTCGCGCGCACTGATGGTTCGGCTTCTCGCGGTGGCAAATTCCACATCCTATGCAGTATTGCAGGTGCATTAAGGGTGGCTGACATGTGAACCCACAGCCTGTGGGACCCACACCTCTCGCATGCACTGATGGGACGCACGAAGGAATGTAACTGCTCTGTTTTCAAGATCAGCACAAGAATAATATACTGTCATCAATATATATAACATACTATGTTTGACAGTAATCTGCACCAAACATTTCCTATTTTATAGTTTGGTTCTCCACGCTATTTCACCTTAATTCGTACGTACGTACTACCTATCTTTTTCTAACATTTTTCTCATCCTTTCTTTTTTTTGACTATTCATTGTCTCCACTTTTCATTCCAGTCGTCGCTAATCAACAGAACTAGCTGTATATAATCTCAAGAAATACAAAATAAACTAATTGCCACATCTAGTCCGCAACACTTCCCTTGAAGCAGCAGTAATAACTTCTAGCTGTGTATAGTAGTGGTAATGACGACACCGCGTATAGGGGCATTGGGACAGTGGTACATTGGAGTTCTACCTATATTTTTCTAACATTATTCTCGTCCTTTCTTTTCTTTTCCCTCTGTTCATTGTCTCCACTTTTCTTTCCAGTCATCGCTACCTGTTGCGTTTTCTTGTTAGTACTGTATACTACTTTACAGACCACTTTAGAGGCGAACTCCTGAAACCTCCAGCGGCTAAAGTATTGTACAGGCCACTTTAGAGGCCACCGGTGGTGTGGAGGGTCGTTCATTAACAGAGAATATAGATAGAATAGATAGTTCACTAAATAGCAAAAAGAAGACAAAATAATAGATGGAACAAACGAACAACATTGAGTTCATTATTATAAAACATTACTCCCTCCTTCATATTTGAACTAGAAAACTTGTCCTAATTATTAACGACAAGTAATATGGGAAGGAAGAAGTACAAAACAAGAAAAAACATCACGAAACAAGAAAAAAAATAAAACATCATAAAAATAAGAAGAGAAAAACATAAAGACTGGATTAATCTGTGTCAAAAGATTTCCCGTTTTAATGTTGGGTTCAACTAGAATGTAATCAGATATTTGGTGCAATCGTGCAATCAATCATCCTCAACCATTGAATCGATCTATATTACGATCATTGAATCTTTTTATTTAACCCCCTCCACCAGGTGGAGGGGTGGTGGTGGTGGTGGAAGGGTTTAAATGAAAAGATGAATAACCGTAAGATGTAGACCCAACGGATGAAAATATTTGATTACACGATTGCACCAAAACATTAATTGCATATATGGCTGTCAACGAGTCAAACTCGAGCGAGCTTGTCTTTCTAAGCTTGAGTTTGATAAAACACCGAGTCGATCTCGAGTCGAGCCAATAATTCATGTATATACAATAGAATCTACTAAATTTAGGTTCACAACTAATTAATGTAGTAGGAAGGTGGACGATGTTGCACATTATTTGTTTCTATCATATATAAAAATTGTGTCCCATAAAAAAATTTTAGTAGAAATATATAGTTTAGTTAATCATGCGTACATATCATAGATGACAATAATAAATGAGCTTACCCGAGCTTTTCGAGCTTGAGCTCATCAAGCTCGCAAGCTCAAGCTTGCCTCGTTTAGAATTGGCACAATACTCAACTTTATCCTCAAACTTTCAATCAAAACTCAGTTTGGTCCTTGAACTTTCAAATGGGTCAATTATTTAGTCCATCAACTTCACACAACCGTTTCACTTTCATCCTTAGTCTGAGTTGTACTTCCACATTGGCATGCCACATAAGCTATTATGCCATGTACATCATCTACCCCGTCCACCTCACATAGAAAAAGATAATAATTTTTTATCATCTTAAAAAATAACTAGCAAATTAATTGGGATGGATTTACGTAGTTGCATGGGATATACATATTTCTCCTCCTTTTTTTTTTTGCAAAACCATCAAGTGATATATCCTATGTCATATTACATATGTAAAAATATTGTACAATATAAAACTTTTAAGCCTAGGGAAGAGCAAACCTAGCAAATAGAGAGGAAGAGCAAACTTTTAAGCCTAGGGAATAAAATATAAAACGAAGCTACACGGCTGGTCGGGTGCACTTACGATCTGGGCAGGTGTGCCGGTGCACCTTAACCCCCGTCGTGCATCCTTGTTGGTTGTTGGGAAGACCCTTGCAGGCAGACCAGGATCACCTGATGTAGTGAATTTACTGCATGCGTGTAGTAAAGATTGCATCCATCGTTTGTTTTGATCTGACGTTTGTACTTCTCAACGATCCTCAACCCGGCCTAAAAGAGGGTTTACTAACTGAGCGGCCTAACTGAATCATCTCCTCTCCTATTGTCTGCTTGCTTCAATGTGAGACAAAGTTTACTATTACTGATACATACTTCAACCATCTAAATAAAACAAACTTCTATAATTGAGGACATAAGGGAGGGTTTTGAAAAATATTTGGCTATCAATTATATCACGCATTTGTCGACAATCTTTTTCATATACCATCTTGGCAAATTAAGGTTGATATAATACTGAAAGTATTATCTATTTTCACATTATTTATTTGCGATGGCTAATTAATAAGTAATCCTTATAGTCAAAACTTAATCCTAACATATGACAAAATTAATATTTTTTCTATAGTCCATACATTAATACAACATTATATTGACTGGTTATTTTACAATAAACATAATATTGAGCAATTAAAAGATCATCAACATCGCTGAGAACATGGTAGTTAGGCTTCATTCAGAGCATATTGGGGTCGGGAGGAAAGAGGTGACGATAAGTTGATTTGCACGAATCTCAAAAGTAGAATCAATTGTCACCTAAAAGAAATCCTATTTTTAGGAGTCTTAAATATGGTATTTTCTCATTAATTATTGCGGTCTATACAACACTTCATGCTCCAAGCAAAAAGGAAAAAAGACTGTAGTTCATTCTGATGCAAACAAGAGGCAATTAAAATAAAAACTCTTGAGTTCTTATCAAGTTTATAAAATGAAAGCATCGGAACCCTACCTAATGTCCTCGATAGTTAATGTGTTTTTAATCCTTTTAATTTGTTATAGAAGTTTATTTTATTTAGATGTTTCAAGTATGCATCATTATATGCATGTAAACTCTTTCTCATGTTGAAGCAAGCAGGCAAGAGTTTAAGAAATGATTTGAATGGACCCCTTAGTTGGATAGCTGGGAAGTACAGCCGTCGGATCAAAACAAACGGTGGATGCAGTCTTTACTACACGCATGCAGTAAAATGTTGCTACGTTAGGCGATCCTGGTCCAGGCAGGTATGCTCTAATTCTTGTCCTCCAACTCCATCTAGACTTCCGATGACGTAGGCGATTCATAACCAGACTGTAGAAAGGATAAGCACACACACATGTAACAGTCATTGTTGATTGCGTTGGTCTAACGTTAACAGTCATTGTTTGACTGTGTTGGCATACGTTTAGTCATTAACGCTAGCCTTTGAATCTGTTTAGTGTGAAAGGGTTTAGTTTTTTTTTCACACTACACTAGCTAGCCTATATAAAGTGTATCTGTGTTCCCTGATGAATACACAACAAACATTCTCCAAACGGAATAGTCCAGTAACCATTCTCTATATGGTATCACGAGACCAATAATCTTACCCTGTATGCTTCTGCTTTCTTCTACCATGACGTTGAGTCCAAAACCAGCAAAGCCTTGGTGATAAGCGGCATGCATGTTTCTTGATGAGAAACTGACTGCGGGGGCGGGCCTCGGCGTGCATAATTCACAGGAAGGATGTTCCCTCAAGGGTTTGAGGATAAAAGATACTCCCTCCATTCCACAATAATTGTCGTTGTCCAAAAAAACAATGTTATGGGAAGGAGGGAGTATACCATCTAGGCAGCCAGCCGAAGGTTCGACGGAAGCTACACATCTGGCCGGGTACACGTACGGTCCAGGTGTGCCGGTGTACCTTAACCCCCCGTCGTCTGTCCCCAGAGGTGGTTGGGAAGAGACATGCAGGTATGCTCTGATTCCTATCCTCCAACTCCATCTAGGTTTCCGATGACGCAGGCAATTCACCACCAGACAACCCAGCAAAGCCTTGGTGATAAGCGGCATGCAAGTTTTTTGATAAAAAACTGACTGCGAGGGCCGCCCCCACAATCAGTTTTTCATCAAAAAAAATTTGCATGCCGCTCATCACCGTCCCATGCAGTCAGTTTTCATCAAAAAACATGCTTGACACTCATCACCAAGGCTTTGCTGGTTTGTTTGGTAGTGAACCGCATGCGTCATCGGAAACCTAGATGGAGTTGGAGGACGGATTCATAACATCCTACAGGGGTCTACCCACCACCACCGGGGAAGCACGAAGGGGGTTTAAGGTACAAGGGCACACCCAAACCGTACATGTGCCAGTGAAGATGGAACTCGGCAGTCTCACAGTTCATGGATTGAAAAAAGGAAGAAGAAAAAGGATGGTGCACATTTTGATCCATGAACCGTGATATTGCTGACTTCCATTTTAATTGGCCAGTTCTCGATTCCGCTGATCTCTACAGCATGCATTTACACTAGCTACTCTCTGGTGGCTGGACCCAGGGTATGCCGTGGCCCACTCGGCATACCCAATGCATGCGCCCCTGAGAAAAGTTGTTGTTGTAAGTGGTGTTTGGTTGAGATATTGCAACTTGTGGTCATAACGATAAGTATTAAAAACTAGGAGTATATCAGATTCAAAAATCATCATTACTTTCTTAACTTGGGGCTCGGGCACATCAAATTCAGAAACTCCTCCACTCATATCGTGACTGCATCGGTTATGTATCCACGCCCATTTACAAAATCCAAACTAGATGTGTAGACAAAGATTTTGCACAAGAGAGAAGTTGTGTCGTGCCATGATCACCACCACCGTGACGTCCTCCGGCGAGGTTGTGGAGGACTGGCTCGACGAGGTCCTCTCCGTCCACTGTTGGCGCCTTCACAAGCTCGTCGTCAGGCTTGACCTCGAGTGGCACCCCAGCTACTCCATCGACCAAAACCTAGTCGCCATTCTGCAGGTCTACGTCGGCCGCCGTCGGTCACCCCAATTAATTGCATCTAGGGCTGTCGACGAGTTGAACTCAAGCGAGCTTGTCTTTGTAAGCTTGGGTTTAATAAAACACTGAGTCGATCTCAAGACGAGCCTAGAATTCATAGAATCTACTAGTTTTAGGATTCACAACTAGTGAACTAGGAAGGTGGACGATGTTGCAAATTATTTGTTGCTATCATATACAAAAATTGTGTCCCATAAAACATTTTTAATAGAATTATATTGTTTAGTTAATAATACGTACATACATATCATATATGACAAAAATAAATTAGCTTACTCGAGCTTTTCGAGCTTGAGCTCATCAAGCTCACAAGCTCTTGGCTCGTTTAGAGTTGGCACAATACCCAACTTCATCCTCAAACTTTCAATCAAAACTATGTTTCATCCTTGAACTTTCAAATGCGTCAATTATTTAGTCCCTCGACTTTGCACAACCGTTTCACTTTCATCCGTAGTCTAAGTTGGACATCCACATTGGCATGCCACATCATCTACCCCGGCCTCCTCACCTAGAAAAATATAATAATTTTTTATCATCTTAAAAAATAACCAGCTAATTAATTGGGCTGGACTTATGTATTTGCATGGGATATACATATTTCTCCTCCATGTTTTTTTTTGCAAAACTACCAAGTGATATATCCTATGTGCATATTACATATGTAAAAATATTGTAAATATAAAACTTTTAAGCCTAGGGAAGAGAAAACATGTAGGATTAGCAAACATGAATAAAATATAAAACGAAGCTACACGGCTAGCCGGGTACACGTACGATCTGGTTGTGCCGGTGCACCATAACACCCGTCGTGTGTCCCATGTCAACTCTATTTTTAGGTTTGGTCAAATCTATCTTTGACGAATGATTTACGTAATTTTGATCAGTTTTAACAATACAAGAATTGTACTTTTAAATTCACCATGAAAAATATTTCCATAATATACAATCTACATGTTATTGAAGTTAATAAATCACATATAAATCATTGGTCAAAGGTAAGTTTGAACAAAAGTAGAAATAGAGTTGAGTTGGGGCGGAGGAAGTACTATATGTTGCCATTTTCCGCATAAGGTTTTGTCCTTAAAGCCGTAGCCATTTGTGCAAGCGGCTGATGCGACGGGGCGCACTGAGCTTATGTGTGTGCCAGTTACCGATGCGCCTTAACCGCATGCAGCGCATGCGCATCTTTGAATCCAATTGGAACCGCTCCGCGTCCCATCGCCACTACTGTGTGCGTGGAGAGACGAACAGCCAGGCTGCTACTATGCTATAAGATTACCCGATCATGCCATCGTCTTCTCCGCACAGCCGCTCTTCCTCTCCTCCCAAAACCACTCCGAGAACACCATGGATGACAAGAAAACGCCGCTGCTAAGCCCGCCGAAGGATGCCAAGGGGAAGCGACCCTGACCATACTACAACCCGGACAAGGAATAGGCTCTTTGGAAGATGGCGCGTGATGTATTTGACAATACATCGCGCTCCATGCGTCGCCTTGGGATTGGTCCCCTTCCAGAGTATACAGAAATAGGGACCACAGGACACTACGTCTTCGGCATGACGGACTTGGTTGGTCCCCTCGACATCCTCTGGGACACGTTGGCGGTTGAGCTCAGCGTCGCCGGCCGCGACAACCTGGTGGCGGCGATGTCCAGAGGGCTTCCCGTCTCTGCCGCGGGAGGTGCCCCCGCCTTAAAATGAGCCTAAGAAGGAGGAGGAGGAGGAGGAGGAGGAGGAGGAGGAGGAGGAGGAGGAGGAGGAGGAGGAGGAGGAGGAGGTGGAGGAGGAGGAGGAGGTGGTGGTGGTGGAGGAGGAGGAGGAGGAGGAGGAGAAGGAGAAGGATGTCGAGGTGGAGGAGAAGTAGTTTCTTTTCTTGTTCTTAGTTGTGTTGTTTTTCTTTTCTTGTTTCTAGTTTGTGTTTTTCGTTTTTCTTGTTTGTAATATATCGTCTTAAGGTAATGAACTTTATTTTGCTGTTCATTGGTGCGCAAAAATAGTTCATCTAATGTTGTTGTTCTAACGATAAACTAGTGGACTATTTATCTCTTTTATTTTTTTAGAATGGAATATATTTCCACTTCCAACCATACTGAGCTGAAGATCCAGAAAGTGACTTCTACCTAGTTCATCTGACAGCACCAGGGAGAGCCTTCCCCCTCACCCTGTGCCCACTCTCTATGTTGAAACCCAACACGGATCCAACATAATGAGCTATCAAACAACAAAGTATGTAGTAAATCACAAAAGATGCTAGAACAGTTTCTAGAGTATCAGCTTTAGCCCAGATTAAATGCTCGTTGGCGTTATTACAGAAGGGTGAAGACAAAAAAAGACTTGATTCGCATGGCTTGCAAAGACAGAATTCAAGGTCATCAAAGTTTTTGCCCGATTGGATTGAGTTGTAGTTATAGACTTCCATATTAATAAAATGTTTTGGGTGTTTACGTTTCACTAGTGTGTCGAGTTGAGTCTTTTGTTGTTGATCTTCACAAACTTGGTGTATTAGTGTGGCCGTACTATATACTGAGGGAAAGGTCGATTTAATTATTTCCATTATCTAAAAAAACTTTAGCCCGGATTAACAAAGCACCGTCCACCGAGCGCCGTCCTCACTCTCGTCGTGCATGTTTGACATGAAGAATGTTACCTCGATGATAGGAAAATGATGATGATGAGTAGGTTTAGGCCAATTGATAGGAGAATTGGTCCCGATCTTCCGAAAGGTAATGGGTAAGTCGATTGATGGAGATCTCGACGTTGATGATCCGAGGCTCTCGAGTAGAACACGAACAGCCCCTGCAATCACTACACCACCGCTCCGTTGGTTATCAACCGTGCTTCACACGATTGACCTCGCCAAGAAGGCTAATCCCTGCAAGTGCAACCGAGAACACAGGCAAGAACGTAGAAGAAGCAATCTGAAATTGCTGAATTGGGGTTTCACAAACCGAAAAACAGCGATATTATTGATCTAAGCAAAACCCAATTGTCTATGGCGGCTACCATGGAGTATATATAGGTGGAAAGACGTCCAAGGGGGTGTTAGGGTCGTGACCTAACCCTAAGACACGAAAATAACGGACTTAGACTTGATACAAGGCCCAATGGCCCAATACGGTGGCGCAGCACCCTGACAGATTCTGTACTTGAATTTGTTTCGACGATTGCCGTCGACTCCGAACGTATTTTGACATGGGACTGGTGACATTGGAAAGTTTATCCTCTCCCCTTTCCGTGCATATGTAGAACGTCCAAAACGGAGTTCGTATGCATCCTGGGCGTCCCTTTTAGTGCGTACTGCTCCTGGACTCCGAGTTGGATACGATTTGGAGTTTGGTTCGGTTTCCATCTTCTTTGAACGAATTCTCTGATCTTCCACGTCCCTAATACTCCCTCCAAGTACTCCTTGAACCTCTCCATGGATCCTAATCACAAATAAATCATAAAGTAGCAATCTATACTCAAAAACATATAAGGAAATATATAAGAACGAGTTCACCTCTGAAATTAATTGTTGTGTATGAACTCTATTGATTGCATCTTGTATATTCAATGGAGTGTTGTTTGTATCCATATAAGTGATGTCCTTATCATCCTCCCCTTCTTGAATTGGAGTCATCCTCGACTCAAGTTCGTCTCCTCTCATGTGTTGGTCCAAATATGCAACGCCATCAAATCTTCTTGTATGCATGAATGGAGGAGGCCAAGGTGGTGGACGACATAGTGCGCCATCTTGATCTTGTCCATCAAATAAGAGTGCACATTCACTTGAGCCAGGATCCCAAACAAATAAACATTGTTTCATGTTTGTAGGTGCAATAATAATATGCATGATCTCATCATTCTCCCCTTCTTTATGACAAGCCGTCCTCGGCTTGCTCGTATGTCCAGGAAAAAAGATTGCTTTGGGGGTAGAATGAACATTGTCCATATTGCACAACCGCAGTGAACAATGCTTCTTTTTTATTTGTTGTCCTTGCTGCAATAAAAAAATGCTAGAAAAACTTGACAATACATCTTTAGTGTTAGTGCATCCATTCATTTCACCATATTGTTGCAGCACAAAAGGAGCTTGCACATTTGAATATATGTAAACTTTATGCACCATAAATTCACCACTATCTTCATAGTTTCCTATAGCATGAAAAATATTTCTACTTAATAAAGGCAATTCAGATTGAGAAAATATTATCTTCTCTATGATATCTAGATCATAAAGAGTGTCAAATTCAATATAGCCCAAAGTATTTAGAGAAGATAACAATTTCAGCTCATCACTTTCACATGTAGTTGGGATCAAATGCTTAATTTTAGCACAATTGAGTGATAAAGTATCAAATTCATTTGTTTGTTCTAGCATAGGTACAATATAATTATCAGCACACAACTCATTTTTGTTGTAAGAATCAGTTGGAAAATCAACTAGTGGTAAACGTGTATTATGAAAAGGTTAATCTTGTTGCTGCTCATCGATAGCATGATTGGTAGCAAAATTCAGCACATCTGAAAATGTCATACCGTGGTTAACTGTAGAGCATTGTCCATTAACACTACTCTCATTTTCAGCAAGAAATTCAAATGCATTATGAGTTGATTCATCAAAAAATTCATAAGAGTTGTTCAACACCTCACTCTCATTTGCATCTCCATTTATTTGTTCATGTTCCTGCAAAAGGTTAGGCAAAGGAGGAGGTACAACAAGAAAATTCTTCTCAAGTTCATGTATTTCATCTTTACAATTAGATACATTAGCAAAAGTTTCTCGCATAAGAATTTTCATATCTTTCCATGTTCGAGGTCTTTCTAAATCACTTAAGTTGTTCCACCAAGTCAATGCACAACCTACTAATGCACTTGCAACATTTCTAATCTTTCTTTTCTCACACATATGACATTGTCAAAAAATTTTATCCAACTCTATTTCCCAAGCAATATATTCATCGTAACCAAAACCATCATAAGAAGGAAGAGATGGGAGAATGTAATTACTTCTTGTGGAAGGTGTTGTAAAGGTGGTCTGAATGTCATGTGAATCCTTGGTTGATGTTTGATTTTTAGTGAGCAACTCCATCGTCGTCTTCATCATGTCCATCATCTCAGCATATAATGCATGATTCTTGCTTTTACCTGACATTGTTAGTAGAAAACAGAAGACAACACAAAAAATATGTTATCCCTATCAACTACAAAGGATAATTGAAAAGTGGAAGTGGAATCACACAATCTCAAGCGTCTTACCACGCTCTTACAAGTGTTATTACCGACACTGCAGGTGGCAAACGGTGGCCGGTATGAAGAAACCAATGAAGCGTGGGATGATTGCAAAGGTGTATCGATCCTGCTCAAGAGTAAAGTGTAGCTTGGATGGCACTTTATTTGTAGCAAGGATTAGCAACAATGAAATCAGATAGTAAAGTTGAGTAAGTGTCCAAAGTACTTGTCAAAGTTGCTGGCCTAAATGGGTTCCTAGTAGTTCAAGCTAGCAAGACATGAGACAAAATTAGATGACACAAAGAATGCAAGCACTTCTTTTTTTTTGTTGTTTTTTTTTCTCCTTTTTTGTGCGGCTTTTGTATCTTCTTTTGCACTTTCCTTTTTCTTTTTTTCTTCCTTTTTTTCAGAATGTGCTGCAAAGGAAGAGCACAATGCAAACACTCAAAGATATCTTGTATGTCTGTTACAGATTTTCTGCTCAATGTTCTAAGGACAATTAAGCACCTTTATAGTCCCCAAATATAAAAACTTTGAACAGAAATATTGTAGATCTATCTCTCCTATTTAATTTCAGTATATGGAAGATCTATTTTGGATAAGAACAATGGGAGATATCGCCCCCGAAATACAGACTATTCAGAATTTCTAGATCAATAACAGATTCAGATCTAATGCAATTTCGACATTGATAACTACATTTTCCGGGAGAATGAATAAGAAAGTTATAGAGAACTTCTTAAGATTTCCAGAAAGTATAAGAACACAAAAATCCGAGTTCGTATGAGCTAGATATGATGAAAATACTGAATTGGACAGAGATGAATCTAATCTGGACGTGATGACGTGATTCAAAAGGATCAATCAACACAATGCAAAACTCAAACTAAGACTAAAAACACTTCTAACCCAGCAATATGACTCAACCACGGACACAAACTCAACAAAACCAAATTGAATAACAAAGTTGCAAAGGCTCAATGTGGTTTGGACAAAGTAATGAACAGATCTACTAAACTGCAAGTTTTTTTGTGGCTTTTTTGTGGACTCTAGGTATGAAAAACAAAACTAATGTAATGGATAGATGAATTACCTAACGGGCAACCTGGAAATCTGATACCAATTGATAGGAAAATGATGATGATGAGTAGGTTTAGGCCAATTGATAGGAGAATTGGTCCCGATCTTCCAAAAGGTAATGGGTAAGTCGATTGATGGAGATCTCGACGTTGATGATCCAAGGCTCTCGAGTAGAACATGAACAGCCCCTGCAATCACTACACCACTGCTCCGTTGGTTATCAACCGTGCTTCACACGATTGACCTCGCCAAGAAGGCTAATCCCTGCAAGTGCAACCGAGAACACAAGCAAGAACGTAGAAGAAGCAATCTGAAATTGCTGAATTGGGGCTTCACAAACCGAAAAACGGCGATATTATTGATCTAAGCAAAACCCAATTGTCTATGGCGGCTACCATGGAGTATATATAGGTGGAAGGACGTCCAAGGGGGTCTTAGGGTCGTGACCTAACCCTAAGACACGAAAATAATGGACTTAGACTTGATACAAGGCCCAATGGCCCAATACGGTGGCACAACACCCTGACAGATTCTGTACTTGAATTTGTTTCGACGATTGCCGTCGGCTCCGAACGTATTTTGACATGGGACCGGCTTTATTGGAAATTTTATCCTCTCCCCTTTCCGTGCATATGTAGAACGTCCAAAACGGAGTTCGTATGCATCCTGGGCGTCCGTTTTAGTGCGTACTGCTCCTGGACTCCGAGTTGGATACGATTTGGAGTTTGGTTCGGTTTCCATCTTCTTTGAACGAATTCTCTGGTCTTCCACGTCGCTAATACTCCCTCCAAGTACTCCTTGAACCTCTCCATGGATCCTAATCACAAATAAATCATAAAGTAGCAATCTATACTCAAAAACATATAAGGAAATATATAAGAACGAGTTCACCTCTGAAATTAATTGTTGTGTATGAACTCTATTGATTGCATCTTGTATATTCAATGGAGTGTTGTTTGTATCCATATAAGTGATGTCCTCATCATCGTCCCCTTCTTGAATTGGAGTCGTCCTCGACTCAAGTTCGTCCCCTCTCATGTGTTGGTCCAAATGTGCAACGCCATCAAATCTTCTTGTATGCATGAATGGAGGAGGCCAAGGTGGTGGACGACATAGTGCGCCATCTTGATCTTGTCCATCAAATAAGAGTGCACATTCACTTGAGCCAGGATCCCAAACAAATAAACATTGTTTCATGTTTGTAGGTGCAATAATAATATGCATGATTTCATCACTCGAGAGTTCGAGGATAGAATACCATCTAGGAACAGCTCACTACGTACGTAGTTCATCAAATTAATCGCATGCCTTGCACAGTACAATATAATTTCCAACCATCTTGTACTCGTCCTTTCGAAGAAATGACAACCGTAGGCGCTAGCCACTTTGTTTTCAGATTTTAGAAACAAATGAACACACTTGTGAAAACACGTATGCCACATCCGATCCTCAACGTCATCAAATTAACATGATCCTCAACAAGGGGAGCCACGTCTCTCCATGATGTTCCGCCTGGTGTTGCACACACGACTCTCGCCTCACAATGGCCATGTATCCTGATGCAACCATACAACTTCCAATAAAGGAGGACTAGAAGATTGGTGGAAAAATAATACGTATAATAAAAAGGGAACAATAAGAAGAAGGATGGCGTGCATTTTGATACACGAACCGTGATACTACCGACTTCACTCTTCATTGGCTAGTTCCCGATTCCACTCATCTCTCCAGCATGCATTCACACTAGCTACTCTTTGGTGGCTAGAACGAGGGTATCCCGTCGCCCACCCGACATACCCAGTGGGTGCGCCCCTAAGAAAAGTTGTTGTTGTTGTACGTGGTGTTTGGTTCAACTTCTGGTCATCACGATAAGAATTAAAAAATACTCGCTTCGTCCCGGAAAGTTTGTTGCTTTGTTGTTCATATTTGAACTACAAAGCGACAAACTTTTTGGGACAGCGGGAGTAGAAAGCATATGTCAGATTCAAAAATCTTCATTACTTTCCTTACTTGGGGCTAGGGCCCGTCAAATTCGGAAACTCCTCCGCTCATATCATAACTGCATCAGTTATATATCCATGCCCGTTTCCAAATCGAAACTAAAGGTGCAGACGAAGTTTTGCTCAAGAGAGAAGTTGCGCCGTGCCGCACTGCTGCAGATGGCAACTGTAGGGACGACAAGGAGAGAGGACCTAATGGTGGGGACTCAGGTGTATAACGTGACGTTCGAGGAAGACGTGATCACCACCACTGTGACATCCTTCGGTGAGGCAGTGAAGGACTGGCTCGACGAGGTCCTCGCCGTCCATCGTCGGCGCCTTCACAAGCTCATCCTTGGTCTCAACGTCGAGTGGCGCCCCAGCTACTCCGCCGACCAAAACCTCATCACCGTTCTGCAACTCTGTGTTGGCCGCCGCTGCCTCATCTTCTAGGTCATCCACGCTGACTACTTCTATGACGAGCTGGAAGATTTCCTCGGCGATTTCGACTACCGCTTCGTGGGCGTGGGCGTGGAGGGTGATGCCGACAGACTTTGGAAGGACTGGCAACTAAAGTGGCCAAAACGATGGACTTGGCCGAGCACGCGACGCAGGAGATGGATCACACGAGCCTCCGCCGCGTGGGGCTAAAAGACATCACGAGCGTCGTGATGGGCGTCAGCATGGAGAAGAAGCCTTACCAGGTGAGGAAGAGCAACTAGGACGCATACAATCTCTCCGGCGAGTAAATCAACTATGTGTGAATCGACACTTTTGTCTCCTTCGAGTTCAGCTGCAAGCTGCTCTCCGGCAACTACTGATCTAACCACCGAGTTTGCAGATCGGCTGCCGTCGATCATCTCGGCATGGAATTTGCAGGTGCTGCTCTCAAGTTCTAGCTTTTCTTCTTGTGCGCCTGTCGAAGTGTAGCAACGACACTTCCCCTGGTACTACTAAAGTGTAGCCCGTGGAGGTTCTTCTTTTAGTTGGGGCACGCAGAGATCAAGAGCAAGATGGTGACACGGGTGATTTACGTAGTTCGGCCCGCCTAAGAGTAATACCCTACTCCATGGGGTGTGTGTTGTTGTATTGTGAATCGCTAGAAAGCGTAGTCTCTGGCTCCACTTGGCGTTATTTCTGTATCATGCGGCTCAGTCCTTTTATAGTCCAAGGACTGACCGTTACATCATTAGCCTAGCCCGACTTATGGCCCTGGCGTATTAAATAGCCTAATACACTGTCTATGAGTATTAAGCATGGTTAATAGTGTGATAACGTGACTTATTGGTTGTGTTACCTCTATTAAAATTGCTCTGATCGTGTGTCGTTAATCAGCATTAATGACACGTAATCAAGTCTTGTAACTACCGCTTTAACTGTCCCTTGAATGTCCGTGCCGAAGGAGATCCGTCAATGTATTCATTGATGGTGAAAGTCCGGAGGCTCCACACGTGGCAGCTTCGGAGCTTCCCCTTGCAGGGAGATAACTCCAGAACCGCTATACACATGTCAACGCTGGAGCTTCCCTCTGTTGGGGGTTAGGTCCAGGGTCATTATACACGTGTTGATCGCGGAGCTTCCCTGTGTTGGGGGTTTAGCTCCGGATTTACATTACGCATGTCAATCTCCGGAGCTACCCATATGAGGGATGCGGGTCCGGTGTAATATGACATGTGGGGCCTAAGGAGACCTTCAACTTTGACGGGTAGAACTCTTTTGCACTTCTTGCAGTATCATAGGTTACCTGGTATGCAGGGTATCGACAGTGGCCTCCGGGCCCACCTTTGGGAGAAAACCTTTGGGTTAAGTTATTCTACCAAAGGTGGGGCCAACCTTGATTCCCGCGCTTTGACTTCAAAAGTCTCCTATGTGCCGTTGGGGCGATGGTCTGGGGTTAAACCATCGCCGCGTGGCTTGTTATGAATGCGGCAGATGAGATCTTTTAGTGCGGATCTCACGTAATTGAAGGTCACTAGTTCCCAATACAAAAAACGTATCGGTTCCGAGCGCCTTGTCGGGGTGCTTCCTTTGGGTCTCCCGCCGCCCATCATGACAACGGTTCGCATGGGGTAATAACCTCGATCTCTTCGTCGGGGTGGCCCCGGACCCATTCGTCATGGACAGGGTGAATTTTTGAAATGTGACCGCACTCTTGTTGTTGTTTCCATCCAAGCATCGCGGAGGATTACTTAAGAAGGAAAGTATGCGCGATTTGAGTACTCTTTACGCTTTTGATCAAACTTGCGCTCAGAGCCTCCCAAACATCTCCTAGTTTTCTCTTCCTTTGCTCCACTTTGCCGCGATGTAGGTGGGCCTTCCCAAGAGCCGCCTCAAGAGCAAGGAAGATTTCATGAAGGTCCAGACCTATATGGGGTGGTACAGTGACTCCTTCAGCCACCTGATCCGCACCGGCGAGCTCCCGTTCAAGAAGGAGCGTAATATGGCGACATGGTGTACTTCTCAGCGTACGCCATGAAGGGATTGATCCCACCTTTTTCAACCTTTCTTTTAATGCTGCTAGACTTTTACGGTCTCCAGCTGTATCATCTTGGCCCCCATTCTCTTCTTCTAGTGGCGACCTTCGTCCACTTTTGCGAGATGTGGGTGGGTGTTCCCCCCTGCATTAAGTTGTTTCGTACCTTCTTCATCGTCCACACCATCGGAAAGGCGACCGAGATTCTTGGCTTCTACTACTTCGTGAAGTGCCAGAACTGCCCCTTCAAATACTTGAAGTCATTCCCTTCCAGCCAATGGGATGATTGGAAGAAGGACTGGGTCATCATTGCAGTGGAGGAGCATGAGAGGTTGGAGCTGCCCCAAGGACTCCCCGACGTTGACACCGACGCTTGGAGTGTAGTACTGGAACTTTCAGATGCCTTCAACCCCGTCCTGACAAAGATCCGCGAATGCGTGGAGGGTGGAGTGACCCCTCAGATTGTCTTCTGCAACTTCCTGGTCAACAGATGGGCTCCACTGAGAAAGAGGGAGAAGCTCGCATGGGCCCTCAACAGCGTGATGGATGACGACCGAATTGAAACTGGTCTGAAGTCCAACCTGGATGACGAAGCTTTGAGGATTCATCTCAAAAAATTCTAGCATGGTATAAATGTCGACGTCGACGACTTGGTTCTGCCGGTTGCTTTTCTTCCTCTGAACATGGAGCCTCAGTTCAGCAGAGAGCTCCGGAGGAAGATGTTGGCGCTTGATGACCTTGGTGAAGTGGAAAGGCGTCCGACCTCCAGAGTGGTCATCCCTAGAGCTTCTGAAGGAGGGCATGCCTCCACCCTGAGCCGGAGGGTTGAAGACATAGGCAAGGGCAAGGGCAAGGGCAAAGAGCTAGCCAAACCCTCCAGCCGGAAGAGGAAGCTGAAGCATGCTAATGGGAGGTCTGTCAGGGCTGCTCCCTCTACAACAGCTCCTTCTCCCTAGCGGAGTCGGTCTTCTATGACTGCACCTTCTCCAGCGCAAGCATCTTCCAGAGGCGCTAGCTCCGGGCAGTCAACCCCGACCTTAGTGTTGGCTAAGAGATCCAAGCATTGGAGTTCTTCTTGACCAAGAGAAGCTCCGGACGAGAAGACACTGGCTACCGCAAGTAGTCCTCATCCGCGGTCCGAAGTCGTCGTCTCACCAGACTTGGTGGGCTCTGGCTCAAGGCCTCAAAATAAGAGGTTCCGAGGCGACTGGGGTGGTAGCATCCCTAGGTAAGCATTGATTGCTCACCTTAAAATGCTAGTCTGGTTTTTGTTGTGTCTTTAATCTTCTCATCTTTTTATTTCCAGGGTGTCGAAGAACGGGTCAGGAACTTCGGCGTCTGTCGTAGCAACCGGGGCTACGCATGCCGAAACTCTGGCTTCATGCACCGAGCCTCCTCCTCAAGTGGTGGCAGAAGTCAGGACAGCTCCGGTGCCAGCTGTCGTGGACTTGGATTCAGAGACCTCGCCGAAAGATTTCGTGGTAGCGCCGGACCACGAGGGAGAAGTTGAAGATGTACCTCTGACAATGGTGTCGAAGGCTGATGCTCCAGCAACGGAGCCGGAGATGATTGAAGCTCCGTTCTTTGAACCGGAAGTTGTCAAAGCCCTGGTCGCTGAGCCAGAGGCAATTGAAGCCTCGGCCATTGAGCCGGAGATAGTTGAAGCTTCAGCCTTTGTGCCAAAAGTTGTTAAAGGTCCAGCAGCTGAGTCAAAGATGCTTGAAGCTCCTGTCGCTGAACCGGAAGTGACTGATGTGTCACCGTCTGATCCGAAGGTGGTGGGGGCACCGAATGAAGCTCCAGCTACTGCCCTGGGGATAGCTGCCCCGGAGGTGTCTGGACTAGAGCTAGAGCAGTCTGAAGTGGCGACAAGTCCTCCACCTTCGGAGCCAATAATTGAAGACCCGGAAGCAGCGCCTTCAACTTCCGGTCTGGAGGTGGGAGTTCTCCTAGTGGGTTCTTCCTCTGCTACTGCTGAAGGGCTTTCGGAGAGCGGCCCTATCACTGCAGGAGCTCAGGGGACCATCCTTGTAGTGTGGGACCCAATTTTTGTGATGGAAAATCCTATAGAGCATGTGGAGATGGTCCCAGCAGGCCCGGAGCCTATCCCTCTAGCGTTGTTCATAGACAACGCCTGCTCGATCCTCCAAAAAGTCCAGCTCGCCTTCGATCATGAGAGCAAAGCCCTGGAGGAGGAGCGCAACACCTTGAGGCGTTGGTGCAACATACTCCACTTCGAGACAAGGCTTGCGCAAACAAGGCTGGCTGATCAGAAGGAGTGGATCAAAAGGGAGAAAGCCCGGTTGGAATACTGGGACAAGCTGCTAGAGGAGAAGGAAGCCACCCTCAGGGCGCTCGACGCTATCTCAAGGGAGATCCTTGAGCAAGCAAAGGAGAGGCGTGATGCTGCTGATGAGTGTCACGAAAAACTCAATGAATTGAATGAGGTCCTCCTGAAGCGCCGAGCGGACCTTGAGGCGAGGGAAGAAAAGCTCCTGGAGCCGTAGGATGATGTCGTGAAGAGGGAGGCGGAGGTCACCCAAAAATTGACTCTGGGTGAACAGAATTTGGTATATCGCAGCAAAAATCTAGATCTATGGAGCAAAGAGGAGAAGAAGAATTATTGGAAATTGGTGCAGGAGCTCTCGAAAGGAGAAGCCGACGTTACCACTAGGGAAGGGAAGGTGAGAGGCAGCAAAAAGGACTTGGCGGAAAGGCGGAACTGCATCCACCTCCGGGAGACAGAGCTGAGTGATCATGAGAAGTAGGTTGCTGAGAATATGCAGCATCATGCTAAATTGTTCGAGCGCCTCGCTCGGGAAGGTTTGGAGCTTGCAGCAGCCTGGAAGTCACTAGAGGAGCCGCAGAGCTTGAAGGAGACTGAGTCCATCCAAGTATGGGAATTCTTAGGACGAGCCAACGACGCGCTAACGCCACTAGGCTTCAGTCATGTACGTTCGGACAATCCGGAGCTTGACATGGACCGAGCACTGGTGGCCCTTAATGCTGCTAGTGGCAAACTCGACGTAATAGGTGGCGTCATTGCGGACCAGCTAGAGACAGAGGGGAAATCTCTGGCTACAAACGTCGCAGAGTATGTGCTGACATGCTATGTGAGTCGAGACTCCCAATTCTCTCTGGACCTGGTGCTGCAAGGTCCCGTTGCTGAAGAGGAGGACGTTGCCAGGGCTAGCGTCCAAGGAGTTGTCAAGGAAGTCGCCTCATTCTTCCGCAGGACTTAGATCCTCTAGTAGCTAGGACTTTTCCCTTATGCCATCCGTTGTAATCCCAATTTTGTAATCCAATGCTTCAAACTAATGAAATCCATTTTGCCATGAATTTCACTTTATTTTTGTCTTCAATATAATGTGCTCTATCTTATTGGCCCCCTGGTATATGTGTACGATTGAAGTGTGTACATGTACCAAAGGATTTGACAGTATATTGATGACTTGAATGCTTCGCAATTGTAGATTTTAGGTCCGAAGTCTTCATTTTTGATGCGTTGACAGCAGGCCCCCTGGGATTGGTGAAGCTTGGTAGCTTCGACGGTACCCACTATCAACGTATAAAACATCGACGGCGGGCCCCATAGGATTTATCAGAGCTTGGTAGCTCCTGATGTCGCCGCATGAATAGTTGAAGGTAGACCCTCCAGGGGTTGTCAGAGCTTTGTAACTCCGACATTACCCACTATCAACATATTAAATATCGACGGCGGGTCCCCTCGGAGGATGTCAGAGCTTAGTAGCTCCGACGTCGTCCACCGCCCCTATGGATTTCTATTTTTCCTGCACCTTAAATACAAGAAGAAAGTAAAATTTGTCCTCTTGTCTATAAATCGTTTGTGACTTATTGTTCCAACTTGAGTTTTTATTCCGAAGTAACTCGATATGGTAACAAGTATATTGATGTAACCATTCCGGACCCATATGCTTTTTTAGTACACACCCTACTGATGCCTGTCGGAGTGTAGGTAGAGTGGCGTACTTAGGGTGCAGGACCAAGCTAAGTCGATAGAACACTCCGGACCTATGTTTGCTTGGCGTTCTGGCAAGAAGTCTATACAGCATGTTAAGATCCAAATAGGTCAACAATATAACTTGTAACATATATGAATAACTCAAAAAAGAATTGCACAACTTCATTATAGACAAGAAGTTTAAAAACAATAAATTGATAGATCGAGCCTTGTACAAAAATAAATGCACGTGGAGTCTGTTTTCACACAACAATGTCTTTCATCATAGGTCTGGATCACAGGGGAGACAAGGACACACTTAGGGTGCGGGACCAAGCTAAGTGCGCTATACATCAAGTACTAACCTAGGGTAGGTCCACTTTTAGTGTGGTGATTGTATGAAGTGTACTTAAACATCCTGGACCCTCCCGGAGGGGTCCGTATGTTCTCCCGGAGGACCTACCCCTATCTGTTTAATGACTCTATAACATACATCATGTGTAATTTCAGATTTACCTCAGTGATTCTAAGCATAAAACTTACGGAGGTGCTCGATGTTCCAAGGATTAGGAAGCGGAGTCCCATCCTCAGTTGCTAAGCGAACGCATCTGGGTCGGGATACTTTTATCACTCGGAAAGGACCTTCCCAGCTGGGGGAAAGTTTGTTCATTCCTTCACGAGTTAGTATCTTTCGAAACACTAGATCACCTTCTTCATGCTGTCGATTGCGCACATTCCTTTGATGATAGCGCCGGAGCGCTGGGCGATAATGTACATTTGGAACAGCTGCTTGGCACCATCCCTCATCGACAAGGTCAAGATCTTCACGCTGGAGCTGGTCTTGCACGGCTTTGTCGAAGGTCCGTACATGGAGGGACCCCAAGGTGATCTTCGGAAGAAGGACTGCTTCAGCGTTGTACACTAGGAAGAAAAGTGTTTCTCTAGTTGACCAGTTAGATGTTGTCCTGTTCGCCCATAATGTGGACGGGAGCTCTTCAATCGAGTTGGCTCCATGTTTTTTCAAGCGCTCATATGTACGCATCTTGAGTCCTTTTAAAATTTTTGCATTTGCTCTCTCGTCTTAGCCATTCCTTGATGGGTAAGCTACTGAGGCGTAGCTGAGTTGAATGCCGAGGTTTCGCAATATTCTTGGAATGCGGCACTTGTTAATTGGGTTCCGTTGTCTGTTATTATTTCATTCGGAACTCCAAATCTGCATATAATGGACTTCAAGAACTTGATTGCTGATTGCTTGTTGATTGTCACAACTGGAGTTGCTTCCGGCCACTTGGTGAACTTGTTGATGGCGACATACAGGAACCTATAACCTCCGACAGCTTTTGAGAATGGTCTCAATATGTCCATGCCCCACATAGCAAATGGTCATGTAGGAGGTATCATTTGTAGTGACTGAGTCGGTGTGTGAATATGTTTTGCGTGGAACTGGCACGCTTCACATTTTTTCACTAGCTCAACCGCATACTAGAGTGTTGTAGGCCAGTAAAAGCCGTGTCAGAAGGCTTTACCGACTAACGTACGGGAAGATCCATGATTCCCACACTCGCCTCCATGGATTTCCGCGAGGAGCTCGTGAACTTTTTCCCTTGCAATGCACCACATTTGGATGCCATTGGCACCGCGCCGGTAGAGATCCCCTTCTACCAACGTGTATCTTTTAGCCAATCTGACAATCTGGTCAGCGGATACACTATCTTCAGGAAGGATATTGTCTTTCAAGTAGCTCCGCTTCTCCGAGATCCATGCATCAAGGCTAACTTGAGCTTCTGAGTCTTGCGTGCTGGGTTGCTCAGAGCTTTCGGCAGCACCTATGACCCTTAGTGGGCGCTATGGTAACAGGGCCATCGGGACTGCCAGCATCGTGGTGCTGGTCTCGCCCCCTTCACTCAGTTTGGTAGGCTGAGCTGTTTGTTTTGACAACCTCCGGATGAAGATTCCGTCAGGAGCCAAAGCTCCAGTTGAGGCTTTCGTCGAGAGTTCGTCAGATTTAGTGTTGTGAAGACGTTGAACATGGTGGAGATTCAAGACTTCGAAGTCCTTTTGAAGCCTCTAGACTTCAAGGAGATAATCAGCTAGTTGTGGATTGTTACAGGAGCATTCACCTTTGACTTGTTTAATGATGATTTGTGAATCTCCCTTCACCAACAGCTGTTTTACACCATAAGATAGTGCCACCTTGAGTCTGTGGATAAGAGCTTCATACTCCGCCATGTTGTTGGTCACCTTGAAATCAAGGTGAACCATGTATTTGACTTTCTCCCCAGTCGGGGCAAGGAGAAGGATTCCAGCTCCGGCTCCCTGCTTCTGCACGGAGCCGTCGAAGTAGAGAGTCCTGTGAGGCTTGGTGAATACCGAAACCTTGGGTTCCTATGTCTGCTCATTATGGCCCTCAGGGTTTGATTGAGAGGGAGTCCATTCCGCCAAGAAGTCGGCCAAGGCTTGACTTTTGATTTCTTGTCATGACATGAATTCTAGATCAAACTTAGCCAGTTCCACTGCCCACTTTGCAATGTTCCCAGTAGAGTTAGGGTTAGCAAAATAGCACGTAGTGGAAAAGAAGTTAGCACTGATATTTTGTGGGCTTGGAAGTAGCGTCGAAGCTTTCTTGAGGCAATAAGAACTGCGTAAAGCAGCTTATGCACCTCAATGTATCTTGTCTTGGCGTCGTGGAGCACTTCGCTGATGAAGTACATTGGGCGTTGGACGGTCCAGACCCTTTCAGAAAGACTCAGAGCTTCTTCTCCATCGACCCGGACCCTCCTGGAGGGGTCCGGACCTTCATGTTGTGCTTCTTGGACCCTCCCAGAGGGGTCCATAATTCCTTCTTGTTCAACCCGAACCTTGCTAGAAGGGTACATATCGTCTTGGTCAGCCAGGTGAACTCCTTCAGGTGAATGAGGTTGATCTCCTAGCATTTCGTCTTGAGGTCTCGTGTCTGGAGGCTGGGACCCATAAACTCCTTCATTTAACTCCGGACCCTCCCGGAGGGATCTGGGTTCCTGGACTGGATGAGGCTCCGGTCTTTCCGCAACCAGGACCATACTGACAACTTCGGTGGTTGCCGAATAGTAAAGCAGTAAAGGCTCACTAGAATTCGGAGCTACTAATAGCAGTAGTGTGGTGAGGAGCTTTTTTAGCTCTTGAAATGCCTTTTCTACTTATTTAGACCAATGAAATGGTCCGGACTTCCTCAAGAGTTTGAAGAAGGGTAGCGCCCGTTCTGCAAGTCTTGAGATAAACTGGATGAGTGCAGCTAGACATCTAGTTAACTTCTATACGTCCTTGATGCGGGATGGGGGTCGTATATCTTCTATGGCCTTGATCTTCACTGGATTTGCTTCAATTCCTCAGTGAGTCATGAAGAAACCTAGAAGCTTCCCGGAACTAACCCCAAAGATAAATTTGTTCGGGTTCATCTTGGTGCGCGTGGTGCGCAGCTTGTCAAAGATAGCTTGTAAATTGTCAAGGAGTGACTCCTTTTTTTGATCTTCACGACGATGTCATCGACGTACACCTCCACCAAGTCTCTAATTAACTTTCCGAATGTTTTGTACATCGCTCGCACGAATGTTGAAGTAGCATTTTTAAGACCAAATGGCATGGCAGCATAACAGTACAATCCATCTACTATTATGAAGGAAGTATGTTATTCATCTTCCTTAGACATTTGGATTTGATGATATCCAGAATATGCATCTAAGAAACACAATAGCTCACACCTGGAGGTGGATTCCACTATCTGATCTATTCTAGGTAGTGGAAATGGATCCTTTGGACATGCCTCATTTAAGGTGGTGTAGTCGATACACATCCAAAGCTTCTCGCCGGCCTTGGGTACAACAACTGGGTTTGCCAGCCATTTTGGATGGAAGACTTCCGGAATGAATCCAGCTTCGAGCAACTTCTTGATTTCCTGTCGGATGAAGTTTTGTCGCTCGATTGATTGCTTTTGGGGCTTCTGGTGTAGATGCCGTGCGTCAGGGTAAATCTTCAGATTGTGCTCAATCACCTCCCTGAGGATCTCGGGCATTTGTGACGGTTGCCAGGCAAACATGTCGACATAAGCCCGGAGGAAAGTGATGAGCGTGAGTTCCTATTTGTTGTATCTCGAACACCCTGTCTGAATGCAATGATAACAGAAGAGCTCGAGATTGAAGGAATAGTATTTCGTACCTGAGAAAACTGCTAGATGAAGGATCGCAATGATTCCCCTAATGTTTTCTTTACAACAAACAGATCCAATTCAGTGCCAGGCCGGGTGTAAGAACTCCTGAAGTTGGCAGTGAATTGTTGGCGTAGCTCCACCCAACTATTAATGGAGTCGGGTGGAAGACTCATGAACCAGGATCTTGCAGTCCCAGTTAGAGCCACCGGGAAGTAGTTGGCCATCACACCCTCATAACCCCCCGCTGCTAGTATAGAAATGGAGTAGATTTGAAGGAACTCGGTGGGGTTGACAGTCCCGTCGAATTTTTCCGGCAAGTGAGGCTAGAACTTCTGTGGCCATATGACCATGCATAAATGCATGGCCAGGGCAGAACAGCCTCCTCGTACTCCCTGCGGAGCAGGGTTGTTCCAATCCTCTCGCCTCTTGCAAGCACGCATGATATGGATGTGGTCGTCCTACTGCCGGTAACGGCGATCCAGTTCCGACTGCAGGTCATCAGTCGGAATCCTAGTGATGGTGTGGGTGCGTCGTGCCCACGGAGGCAATGAAGT
This sequence comes from Tuctoria greenei, assembly GCA_036927565.1. Classification (NCBI taxonomy): domain Eukaryota; kingdom Viridiplantae; phylum Streptophyta; class Magnoliopsida; order Poales; family Poaceae; genus Tuctoria; species Tuctoria greenei. The sequence goes on from JAYESD010000001.1 coordinate 177,559,457, forward strand.
CACCTGCTGGGATGCACCACGTCACCTCTGCTACGAGACTTGCGGACCAAGTCGGCCCGACAAGGTCCGTCGTTGTGACGGTGCTCGCCCCGAAGGGGGAGGACCTTGACTGCTCATGTCAGCGGCTGTAGCTGCAACCAGATGGTCTACATCAGCTCTCCACTGTTCCATAGCAACCTGAGGTGCCCCTGGAGGTGGTGGATGTTGTAGAAGAGCTCACGCAGCAATGGGTGTGTGCTCAGGGTTGTTGTTTGTCAATGAAGTGATCGACGCAAATGCCCCATCTTATCGTCCAGCATTGTTTTCCGGAACAGAAGACGGCTATGGTGCCATAGTGCCTGCTGAAACAATGGCACCTGCTGGCTGCAACACATTAGAGGGACTGCCACCAGCAGGTTGTTCAGCTCGATTATTGTTGGAAGATCCTGCGGCAGAATTCACCATCTCGAGATCTCGTCTCCCCTACCTGGCGCGCCAAATGTCAAAGCGTAGCAACGACACTTCCCCCCGTACTACTAAAGTGTAGCCCGCGGAGATTCTCGTTTCAGTTGGGGCACGCAGAGATCAAGAGCAAGATGGTGACACAAGAGATTTACATGGTTCGGGCCGCCTAAGCGTAATACCCTACTCCATGGGGTGTGTGTTGTCGTATTCTGAATCGCTAGAAAGCGTAGTCTCTGGCTCCACTTGACGTTATTTCTGTATTGTGTGGCTCAGTCCTTTTATAGTCCAAGGACTGACCATTACATCATTAACCTAGCCTGACATGTGGCCCTGGCATATTAAATAGCCTAATACACAGTCTATGAGTATTAAGCATGGTTAATGGTGTGATAACACACCTTAATGGCAGTGTTACCTCTATTAACATTGCTCTGATCGTGTGTCGTTAATACAACATTAACAACACGTAATCAAGTCTTGTAACTATCGCTTTAACTATCCCTTGAATGTATGTGCTGAAGGAGATCCGTCAATGTATTCGTTGATGGTGAAGGTCCGGAGGCTCCACACGTGGCAGCTTCAGAGCTTACCTTTGTGGGGAGATAACTCTGGAGCCGCTATACACGCCGGAGCTTTCCTCTGCTGGGGGTTAGGTCCGGGGTCATTATACACGTGTTGATCGTGGAGCTTCCCTGTGTTGGGGGTTTAGCTCCGGATTTACATTACACGTGTCAATCTCTGGAGCTACCCATATGAGGGATGCGGGTCCAGTGTAATAAGACATGTGGGGCCTCAGGAGACTTTCAACTTTGACGGGTAGAACTCTTTTGCACTTCTTGTGGTATCATAGGGTACCCGGTACGCAGGGTACCGATAGTGCCCAATCTCTCATAAAATTATTTTTTCTTGAGGAAACACTATATCTTGTATTCATATCAGATGTGTGGCCCACCATTGTCGGGTCCACATGTCAGCTGCAGTAATAACTGCAGGGCAGATGATTTCATCGCCACTGTCTTGGCACTTAAGTTAATGTTTTGTAGTTTTTGTGATGATTGTTCAAAAAAAAATAGTTTTTGTGATGGAAGAATTAGCTGGAGTCTATTTGTCATGTTTCTGAAATTTGAGAAAATTTTAGGTAACAGATAATTAGTTGGTAATAATTATTGTCATTAGTCACTTATTTGCAATTAATCATTATCCATTAATTTTATAGGTTAAGTAATTACAAATTAGCATTGTCCTTACAATTACAGAATTACAACTACTAGCTCCCTCCATCCAAAATTATTTGTCACTCTTTTTAGATAAAAAATGAACTAATTAATTAAAGAGTGACAAGTAATTTGGTAGATGGAGGGAGTACATATTAATTATTTCAAATAAGTAAGAAACCTAATTTACCCTTCTTACGGCTGGTCGGCTGGCGGCGCCGCCGCTTCTGCGAGCTTCAAGCGCTGCCACCCCAAGCTCCACGGCACCGCGCCCTGTTCCCCCACCTGTGTCCGCCTCGCCATCGTGTTGGTGGGTGTGCCGCCGTTTCAGCGCACTGCCTTCAGCCTCCGTGCCGCAACCGTCGGTTAGATCAGCAGCGCGGGCCGAGGTGAGGGATTTTAAAAACATGCATGTTATTTCACATGCATCGAGGTCTTTCACATGCATGTTTGTTGTCCATGCATGCTATGCCCCAAACATGATCAACGAGCCTCAAACATGATGATCTCTCAACAAAAAAAAAACACGAAACATCATCAAACTCGCAGTTGCGGCGGAGGCGGAGGCGCTGCCGACGGATGCGAAGGCGGTGGTGGAGGAGGTGGACAAGTCCTCCTCCGAGTAGAGTAGGATTAGTAGTAGTTTTTTCTTTTGTTTTCTATGTGTTTTTTTCTTGTTTGTAATATATGTGTTGTTTTTGTATTAATAAAAAATGTCTTTTATGTTCATGAACAATGTCTCCTACAGTACATGCATTAACGAAAAACTCCTTCTTTTATCGAAAAACATCGCATATGGAAAATTAACACATTAGTAATATTATATCTAATAAATATTAAACACATTAGGATGTATTATTATATTCCGAAAAATACAAAAATAAAAAGCTAGACCGTGTAATTGTACATCGCACACGGATGATGCAAATACTATTTAATTTTATTTCTCTTCTCTTTAACAGCTGTCATCGTGCCCCCCCCCCCCGACCTGGCCCTAGGCAGTAGCCCCTCCCGCCTAGGCCTAGAGTCGGGCCTGCCTTTAAGACCATCCGAAGTGGTTCACGGTAAAGTTTACTGGACTGTAAATATAGAGTAGATTACTGGAAGTATATAGGTGTCTGAGTGAAATGCTGGATGTATAGAGGATATACTGGAAGTATAGAGGGATAGAGACATAGAATAAGTTTTAGAGGTAACCGATACGGATGGTCTTATCTCTTAACCCCTTGGTGCGGGAATCGAATTCTTTGCGGCAGGGCCGCACAACCGTACGTTCATGCTACGAATCATACAGCCATACAACCATGGGTGCACTGCATGTTTCCTGCGACTATGCCACCCTGCCCTGATGATTGCCACGTACACCAACGCACCGAATCTTGCAGCGCGCACGGGCACACGAACTCCACGTCCAAAATTTGCTCAGCGATCCGAATAACTTGGCGCCCAGGGTGCACGATCCAACATCATGCACACGAGCACGACAAGGCCAAAAAGATCTGTGTTTGGTTGCTTGTCTTGGATTGGATTGACTTAGATTAATTGGATGGTTCAGTCATGTGTTATTTGTTTTGCGGTCAGACGGACAGGGTGATCCAGGTTTGAGGAATAAAAAATATTCCTCACAGATGCTGAATGAGATGGTCCAGGATATTTGGTTGGATGTAAGTCCATCCACCTTATCTAATTATGCTTCTCAGTAATGTAATTAGTGATAATTAACTTGTTTATTGTTTATTAATAATTAAAATTATGATATTAACATTAATATTTGCTAGTAATTTGATAATTAGTATATAAATAATTAATATTATGAAATTATCAACTTAGATGATTCAATAATCCACCCAAGGTTCATCCAACCTACCAAACAAAAGATTGGATCGTCCACTCCATCCAACCAAACATTAATTTGGATGATCCAATACATAATGAAATGGATGATCCAATACATAATGAAATGGATGATCCAATATCCAATCCAACTTCGACGTCAAACCAAACACAATTGAAGACTGAGCACTTTGTCACATGACACTAGAGTGTACGCACATACACAGCCTCAACATTGGGTTTAGGGTGCATTGTGGACTAACCACATGACCCAGCCAAACACTCACGTAATTAGCATACACCTGCAAGAACAACTATCTGGCCGCATCCTTCGCGTATGAACAACAACTCCGACCAACTTATACTTTGTACTACGTACAAAGAATTTTCCTTGTCTATGAGCCAAGCAAGCTCTTCTAATGCAGCAACTAATAATCAGCACGTGATCAACGAGCCTCAAACTATATATATATATATATATATATATATATATATATATATATATATATATATATATATATATATATATATATATATATATATATATATATATATGTATATGTATATATATATGTATATGTATATATATATGTATATATATATATGTATATATATATATATATATGACGATCTTTTAACAAAAAAGACAAAACACGTAATGTTGTCGTCAAACATGATTGCGAGGTTTTCAAGTGCATGTTGTTACTTGTCCATGCTTGCTACGCCCCGAACATGATCAACGAGCCTTAAACTATCTATCTATATATATGTATTCTATATATATATATATATATATATATATATATATATATATATATATATATATATATATATATATATATATATATATATATATATCTTTCAACAAAATTAGAAAATACCTAACGTCATCAAACATGAATGATCGATCATCAAACATGAATGATATATATATTGTCGACTGTTAGAGTCGGCAGATCTCCTGACACTACTAAAGTGTTGAAGGAGTTTGTAGTTCGGTGTGGGCGCGCGGAGACTCAAGAAGGTGAATTGCGATTGGACACGAGAGACTTAGTGGTTTACGTGGTTCGGGCCGCCTGAGCGTAATACCCTACTCCACGGGTGTGTGGTGTTGTATTACTTTGAGTATGAAAGCTCACGTCAATGCGTGTGTTCCTGAGAGCGTTCCAGAGCCTTTTCGTGTATCGTCGGTTTGTCCTTTTATAGTACAAGGACAAACCGTTACAAGTTAGCCTGGCCCGACATGTGGCCCCGGCGGTTACTAGTATTGATACACGATTAATTGTTGTTAATAACCCTGTAACGGGCTCCGACAGTGCCGTTACAGGTGTTAAGATTGTCCGATTAAGTGTCATTAACATGGAATTAATGACAATTAATCGGGTCTTGAAGTCCGCGGCTATCCATTGAAGATCCGGAGTCGTTACAATGTCTTCCGGAGGTTTGAGGCGGCCAGCTCCGACGTTTGGACACGTGGCAGCTCCGGAGCTTGCTTGTGGGAAGCGGGAAGCTCCGGGGTGGCCTGGCACGTGTCAGGTCCAGAGCTTCTCTCGGTCAGGGGTTATGTCCGGAGGTGCCGTTTCGGTACCTAGCCCGGAGCTTCACCCTTGTGGGTAGTAGCTCCGGTCTGGCAGTACACGTGGCAACCTAGGAGTTAACCATGTTGGAGAAGCAGATCCGGTTATGTCTGACAAGTGGGCCTCCGAGGGTCTTCAATTTGAGTAGACGTCCTTCCCTTGAGATCTTTGTAACCTCGGGGGGTGTATGGTTTTTAGGGTACCGACAGTGGCCCCCTGGACCTACCTCCGGGGAAAGTCACCGGGGTGAAGTCATTCCGTCGGAGGTGGGTCCATACTCGCGACTCTTGAACTGGGTCTTCAAGGGTCTTTGGAGGTGCCGTTGGCGGGGCTTTACGGTTAAATCCCGACGCGTGGCGCACCTCAGGCGGCAGATAAGATCTTTGACGTGCGGATCTCTCGCAATTGAAGGTCGCCGGTTCCCGATACGAAAACTGTATCGGTTCCGCACGCCTTGTCAGTTCGCCGCCTTTGGGGTTCCCGCCTCGTGATGACAACTGTTCGCCTGGGTAAGAACCTCGACTTGATCCTCAGGGTGGTCCCAGGCCCTCTTGTCATCGGCAGGGTTGAATTCTTGAGTAGTATCCTTGACTCTCCTGCAGTTTCCATCCAAGCGTTGCGAGGGCTTACTTAAGAAGGAAAGCGCACCGTCGGGAGTTCTTTACGCTTCCCATCTGTTCTTGCGCTCAAACTCCCGACTTGTACTTTGCTCCTCTTCTCTTGCCTAGCTGTGCTGCGATGGAGTTGGGTCTGCGTGAGAGTCGCTTGAAGACGGACAGCGATCTGAAGAAGGTCCGGGCCCTCATGGGGTGGTCTTCGGACTTCTTCAACCACTCGGTCCGCGCCGGCGGGGAGCTCCCCTTTGAAAAGGAGCACGCCGGCGAGATGGTGTACTTTTCCTCGTACGCCATGGTGGGGCTGATCCCACCGTTTTCTTCTTTCTTCTTGATGCTGCTGGACTTCTATGGTCTGCAGCTGTACCACCTTGGCCCTCACTCCATTCTCCTTGTGTCTATCTTTGTCCACTTCTGCGAGATGTGGGTGGGCATCCCTCCCTGCATCGAGCTCTTCCGAACCTTCTTCACCGTCCAAACCACCGGCCGAAGCGATGAGTATCTTGGCTTCTACTACTTCGTGAAGCGCAAGAAGTGCCCATTCAAGTATCTCCGGTCATTCCCTTCCGGGAAGTGGGATGACTGGAAGAAAGATTGGATAGTCATCCGGGTGGAGGAGCATGAGCGGTTGGAGTTGCTAGACGGTCTGCCCGGCATTGACACGTCGGTATGGAGCGAAGTTCCGGTGCTGGCGGAAGCTTTCGACCCTGTCCTGACCAGGATCCGCCGATGTGTGGAGGGAGGATTGACTCCTCACGCGGTGTTCTGCAACTTCCTGTCCAACAGGTGGGCGCCGTTGAAGAGGAGGGAGAAGCTCGCCTGGGCCCTCAACAGCGTGATGGACGAGGACCGGGTTGAGACCGGGTTGAAGTCCAGCATGGCGGGGAAGACCTTGGAGTCTCACCTCAAGAAATTCCAGCACGGCATCGACGTTGACGGAGATTACTTGACTCCGCCGCCGGCCTTCCTCCCTCTGAACATGGAAGTTGAGTTCAGCAGGGAGCTCCGGCGGACGATGCCCGCGCTTGACGACCTTGGTGTCATCGAGAGAAGATCAACCACCCGGTTGGCGATCCCCGGGTTGTCCGAAGGCGGCTCCGCCCCTGTCCCACAGCCAAGAGCTGAGGTCATCGGCAAGGGCAAGGAGCTGGCGGAGGAGCCGGAGAGCCGGAAGAGAAAGCTGCGACATGCTGACGGGAGGTCCGTCGGGCCTGCTACTTCCCCCTCGGTTCCCCCTCCTCAGGAAGGAAGATCCTCCGCCGCCGTGGCGACTGTCCCCGTGGTGGGGTCCTTCCGGAACGTTACTGTTCCGGCGGTGGGATCCTCCCGGAGTGCGACTGTCCCCGCGGTGGATCCCTTCTGCGGTGCTAGCTCCGGGCGCGCGACTCCGGCATCTGGAGCGGTGAGGGCCTCCAGGTCCAGGAGTTCCTCCCGATCAAGGAGAGCTCCGACCCGGGAAACGCCCACGGCTGTGGCAAGTCCTGGGAGTCCTCCCGGAGCTCCTACGCCGACCGTGGCCAGCCCGGATCGTCCGGGAAAGAGGTTCCGCGCAAGCTGGTGCGTGAGCCTCCCAAGGTAATTTTTCTTTTTTACCTCGATTAACTTTTTAATTGTAGCATCTGTTTGCTCAATTTCTTCGTTCTTCATCTGCAGCGTTCCCAAGAAGGGGAGTGAAGCTCCGCCCTCAGCCACAGTGTCTGAGGCTGCGAGGGCTTCTGCTCCAGCCCCGGTGCCGCCCCAAGCGGAGGCTGCGACAGCTCCGGCGCCGGCTGTCGTGGTCATGGACCTCGACTCGTCTCCAGAAGTTCCCGTGGTAGCGCCGGACCACGGGAGTGAAGATGCGCTAGCGGCACCCGTCCCGGAAGTGGAAGCTCCGGGTCCTGGTGCTGCAGTAGTAGAAGCTCCGGCTGTTGAGTCGGAGGAAGTAGCCTTCCCGGCTTCGGAGCCGGAAAGTGCTGAAGCCCCGGCAATTGAGCCGGAGGTGGCTGAAGCCCCGGCATGCGAGCCGGAAGTCGAAGTAGTTCCAGCAGTTGAGCCGGTTACTTCCGAAGCTCCGGCCGCAGAGCCGGTGATTGCTGGAGCGCCGGCCGCAGAGCCGGCGGCTGAAGAGGCGAGGGAGCTTGAGCCTCCCTCAGAAGAGGTGTCCCGGCCGGAGCCAGTGGAGGCGACGACGCCGATGGTGCCTGTGGCAGAGCCAGAGTGCCTGAACGAAGTCGCCGGCCCCCCGCCTGAGGGGGCGAAAGAAGACTTGGTGGCGGGACCTCCTTCGATGGTGACTGAGGCCATCCCGGAGGAGGGCCCTAGCGCTTTGGAAGCTCGGGGTTCCACTCTCGTAGAGTGGGACCCAATTTTTGTAAATGAAGACCCGCTGGAACCAGCGGAAGAGATCCCAGCAGGTCCGGAGCCCATCTCGCTGTCGATGTCCATCGACAACGCCTGCTCCAGTCTACGTCAGGTCCAACTGGCCTTCTTCCACGACAGCAAGGCTCTTGAAGAGGAGCGCCAAACCCTTAGGCGGTGGCGTAATCGGCTCCACTTCGAGACTAAGCTGGCGCAGTCGAGGCTTGCGGATGACAAGGAATGGATCAGGCGGGAGAAGATCCGCCTGGAGCTCTGGGGTGAGCTGCCGGACGAGAGGGAGAGCATGACTCACACCCTCGACACTCAATCCCGGGAGTTCCATGACCAAGCTAAGGCTGCTAACGACGCGGCCAATGCTCGGTTTGATCAGCTCGAGGCCATCAGCACCGCACTCATCAAGCACCGAGAGGCACTTGAAGGGAGGGAAAGACGGCTCGAGGATGAGGAGCAAAAACTCTTAGAGCTACGGGATGACGTCTTGCGACGGGAAGAAGAGCTCGCCGAGAAAACAGCTCTGGCAGACAAGGGCCTCGAGGAGCGCACTAAGAAATTGGAAGAGCGCTGCCTCGAGGAAGAGGAGAAGACCTAGGTGCGGGGGCAGGAACTCTACGAATACGAGTGTGCCCTTATCGCCCGGGAGAAGAAAGTGGAGGCTAGGGAGAAGGACCTGGTCGACCGCCGGAACAAGATCCATCTCCGGGAGGGGGAGCTCGGAAGACTTGAGAAGCGGGTTGCTGCGAAGATCCAGCAAAACGCCAAAGAAGTTGAGCGCCTCGCCCGCGAGAGTTCAGAGCTGACGGCGGCCCGGAGATCCCTGGAAGAGATGAAGAACTTGAGGAAGGCGGACTCCCTGCAGATTTGGGAGTTCTTGGGCAAGGCCGACGACGCGCTGACGCCGATGGGTTTCAGCCCCGTGCACCCGGATGATCCGGAGCCGGAGCCGGACCTTGCGTTGCAAGCGTTGAGCACCGCAGGCAGCAAGCTCTCCAAGGTGGGCGACGTCATCGCGGACCAGCTGGAGGTCGAGGGGCAATCCCTGGCTAGGAACGTCACAGAATATGTGTTGACGTTCTACACTAGCCGGAACCCTCGATTTCTTCTGGACCCGGTGCTTGAAGGCCCCGTCGAAGGAGAAGGCGAAGCTACCCGAGCCAGCGTGTCGGAGGTCGCCCAGAAGGTCGCCGAGTTCTTCCATAGGGTCTAGGACCGTCTCTCTTAGCCTTTATTTGTATCTTCTCCTCTTCCTCAATTTTGTAATCCCTTGTCTCCAGATGTAATCTCCGGTCTTCAGATGAAATGAAATCCCCAATTTTTTGCGAATTTCATTTTTTTGTCTTCAACATCTTTATCTTCACTTGGCCCCCTGGTAGATGTGCACAATTTGATTGTGGACATGTACCAAAAGGATGTTGAGTTTTGTTGAAGACGAATTTGCTTCGAACTTGTGGAATTTAGGTCCGAAGTTTTTGATAGTGAAGGTCCCCTGAAGTTGTCGGAGCTTAGAAGCTCCGACACTGTCCATCGCTGGAGCTTAGTAGCTCCGGCAATAGCCTCTATCAACACGTTGAGTGTCGGTAGTTAATACTCCAAGGTGTCGGAGTTTAGCAGCTCCGGCAATGACCTTTGCCACACTTGGTTTGTTGGCAACAGACTCCAGTGACGGGGTCTTCTCACCATCTTTTAGTCAACGCCGACAGTTGACGCCCTGGTGGGAGTCGGAGCTTGGATAGCTCCGGTTTTTCTCTATCAACGTAGGGTTCATTTTTCCTGCACACTTAAGCCAAGAAAAATAGTAAAATTCATTCCTTGTCTATAACTTCGTCGCGGCTTACATTTCTCAAGAGAATTTTAAGTTGAACACGATTTTTAATACGACTGGATGAATTGTCTTTTCTTTTAGATCCAATTGTCCATGGACCCACCTTACTTTGGCCTGCCGGGATGTAGGTAGAGTGGCGTACTTAGGGTGCTTGACCAGGCTAAGTCGATAGCGCACTCCGGCCCTAGAATGGCTTGGCGGCTTTCAGGTGAGCTGGCCACAGACGATATTTAAATCCAAAAAATCTGACAATTCAACTCGAATCGTATGTAAACCGGTCAAACTAGAACTTCTTAAGAATTGCACGTTTCTGTTATAGACAAGAAAGAGAAAAATAAAAATGTCGAGCCTATGCAAAAATGAATGCACGTGGAGTCTATTTCACATGAAGATGTCTTTCATTATAGGTCCGGGGTACAGGGGAAACAAGTACACTCTTAGGGTACGGAACCAGGCTAAGTGTGTTTGGTTTCTCGTTTGACCCAGGGTAGATAGCCACACTTTTAGTCTGGAGACTGTGTCAAGTGTTGCATGAGCTTTTCAAACCTTTCGGGAAAGGTCCGGCTGCTCTCCCGGAGGAACTACCCGACTCTGTACAATGACTCTATAACATACATTTCAAGTTACTTAAGACTCACCTCCGTGAAATTAAGTGTAGAACTTACGGAGGTGCTCGATGTTCCAAGGATTTGGGAGAGGTGTCCCATCCTCGGTAGCCAAGCGAACGCTTCCGGGACGGGATACTTTGATCACTCAAAAGGGCCCTTCCCAGCCGGGGGAGAGTTTGGTTTGCCCTTCTCTGGATAGTATTCTCCGTAGCACCAGATCGCCTTCCTCGAGCTGTCGGTTGTGTACATGCCGCTGGTGATAGCGCCGTAGAGCTTTGCGGTATCGGGCATTCCGAACAGCTGCTTGGCACCTTCCCTCCTCGAGGAGGTCTAGGTCTTCGCGCCGGAGCTGGTCCTGCGCGGCTTCGTCGAAGGTCCGGACTCGGAGGGAACCCAAGGTGATTTCCGGAGGAAGGATCGCTTCAGCTCCGTACACCAGAAAGAAGGGTGTTTCTCCGGTTGCCCGACTTGGAGAAGTCCTGTTGGCCCATAGAGTGGGCGGAAGCTCTTCGATCCAATTGGCTCCGTGCTTTTTCAAGCGCTCATAGGTGCGTGTTTTGAGTCCTTTAAGGATCTCTGCATTTGCTCTCTCGGCTTGTCCATTGCTGGCAGGATGAGCTACGGAAGCGTAGCAAACTTGTATGCCGAGGTCTTCGCAATATCCTTGAAATGCGGAGCTTGTGAATTGAGTCCCATTATCAGTGATGATCTTATTTGGGACTCCGAATCTGCTCACGATGGATTGTAGAAAATTGATTGCAGATTGTTTGTTGATCGTCACAACGGGAGTTGCTTCCGGCCACTTGGTGAACTTGTCGATGGCGACGTACAGGAACTTGTAACCTCCGACGGCTCTTGGGAAGGGTCCCAAGATGTCCATCCCCCACACAGCGAAAGGCCATGTGGGAGGTATCATTTGTAAGGACTGAGCAGGTGTATGAATTTGCTTTGCATGAAATTGGCATGCTTTGCATTTCCTCACCAGTTCAGTGGCATCCTGGAGCGCTGTAGGCCAGTAGAAGTCGTGCCGAAAGGCTTTTCCGACCAGCGTGCGGGAAGATGCGTGGTTCCCACACTCGCCTCCATGGATTTCTGCGAGGAACTCGCAGCCTTCTTCCCTTGTGATGCACCGCATTAGGATGCCGTTGGCACCGCGCCGGTAGAGATCCCCTTCTACCAACGTGTATCTTTTAGCCAATCTGACTACCCGGTCAGCGGATACATCATCGTTAGGAAGGATGTTGTCTTTCAAGTAGCTCCGGATCTCCGAGATCCATGCATCGGAACTGACTTGAGCATTTGAGTCTTGCGTGCTGGGTTGCTCGGAGCTTCCGGCAGCACCTACGACCCTTGATGGCTGCCATGGTAACAGGGCCATCGGGACCGTCAGCTTCGGGATGCTGATCTCGCCCCCTTCGTTCAGTTCGGCAGGCTGAACTGTGGGTTTGGACAACCTCCGGACAAAGGTTCCATCAGGAGCCGGAGCTCCAGTTGACGCCTTGGTCGAGAGTTCGTCAGCTTCAGCGTTGTGAGCACGCTGAACATGGTGAAGGTCTAGGACTTCGAAGTCCTTCTGAAGCCTCTGGACTTCAAGGAGGTAAGCAGCCAGCTGGAGATTATTGCAGGAGCATTCACCCTTCACCTGCTTGATGACGAGTTGTGAATCTCCTTTGACCAGCAATTGCTTGACACCGTATGATAGTGCCACCTTTAATCCATTGATGAATGCTTCATACTCCGCCATGTTGTTGGTTGCCTTGAAGTCAAGGTGTACCATGTATTTCACCTTCTCCCCAGTTGGTGCGAGGAGAAGGATTCCAGCTCCGGCTCCCTGCTTCTGCATGGAGCCGTCGAAGTAAAGGGTCCAGTGAGGCTTAGTGAAGGTTGGAACTTGAGGTTCCGTCTTCTGCTCGCTGGGGCCCCCAGGGTTTAACGGAGAGGGAGTCCATTCTGCCACGAAATCCGCCAACGCTTGACTCTTGATTGCTTGTCTCGGAATGAATTCGAGATCGAATTCAGCCATTTCCGCTGCCCACTTTGCAATATTCCCAGTTGAATTGGGATTATGCAGGATCGCTCGAAGTGGATATGAGGTCACCACCGAGACTTTGTGAGCTTGGAAATAGTGTCGAAGCTTCCTTGAGGCAATAAGAACTGCATAAAGCAGTTTATGCACCTCTAGGATCGAGTCATGGCATCATGTAACACTTCACTGATGAAGTATACCGGGCGTTGAATGGTCCGGACCCTCTCGGAGGGGTCCAGACTCTCTTCGGGGACATCCGGGTTCTGGGTGGAGGAACGCGGAGCTTCTTCAGAAATGACCTGGACCCTCTTAGAGGGGTCCGGGTCCTCTGAAGTGGCTTCTTGTGGGTTTGAGTCTGGGAGCTGGGACCCAGACCTGCTTTCAGGAACCTCCGGACCCTCCCGAAGGGGTCTGGATTCCTGAGTATTGGGTAGTTCCGGTCTCTCCGCAACCAGAACCATACTGACGACTTCGTCAGTAGCTGAAATGTAAAGCAACAAAAGCTCACCAGGGTTTGGAGCTACCAAGACTGGTAGGGTGGTGAGGAACTGTTTCAGCTCCTGGAATGCCTTCTCTGCTTCTTCAGACCATTGGAATGGTCCAGACTTCCTCAGTAACTTGAAGAAGGGGAGTGCCCTTTCCGCCAGTCTTGAAATGAACCGGTTGAGGGCTGCTAGACATCCAGTTAATTTTTGGACGTCTTTGATGCGGGTTGGTGGCCGCATGTCCTCAATGGCTTTTATCTTCGCCGGATTGGCCTCTATGCCCCGGTGACTTACTAGGAAACCAAGAAGCTTTCCGGAACTAACCCCGAAGACGCACTTGTCTGGGTTTAGCTTCGTGCGGGTGGCCCGCAGCTTGTCGAAGACAGCCTGCAAGGTGTCCAAGAGGGACTCCTTGTTCTTGACTTTGACCACGATGTCATCGACGTACACTTCCACTATGTCTCTGATGAGTTCTTCGAAAGTTTTGTACATAGCTCGTACAAAAGTTGAAGCTGCATTCTTGAGACCAAACGGCATGGCTGTGTAACAATACAATCCATCTACTGTGATGAATGAAGTATGCTCTTCATCCTCCCTAGACATCCTGATTTGATGATATCCAGAATATGCGTCTAGGAAACACAGTAACTCGCACTCGGAGGTGGAATCCACTATCTGATCTATTCTAGGTAGTGGGAATGGATCTTTTGGACATGCCTTATTCAGTGTGGTGTAGTCGATGCACATCCGAAGTTTCCCGCCGGCCTTGGGCACAACGACTGGGTTCGCCAGCCATTTTGGATGGTAGACTTCTCAGATAAATCTGGCTTCGAGCAACTTCTTCACTTCTTGTCGGATGAAGTTCTGTCGCTCTACAGATTGCTTCCGAGGTTTCTGATGCTCAGGCCGAGCATCGGGGTAAATCTTCAGATTGTGCTCAATCACTTCCCTGGGGATCCCAGGCATTTGTGACGGTTGCCAAGCAAATACGTCAACGTTAGCCCGGAGGAAAGTGATGAGCGCGAGTTCCTATTTGTCATTCAACCCACCCCATATGCGGGTGGTTTGAGTGACATCGGAACCAATTTGGACGACTTTGACGGGAATGTCGGTGTCGCCGCTTGGCTGCACACGGGGAGCAGAGGTTGAGCCTCGTTGCCGAATGCTCGGAGGTTGTGGAGCTTGCCCCTGTCTGGAGTCCTCCTCTTGCGCAGTGGTGAGTGCATGGAGCTCCTCCAGAGCAGTTACTCCGGCGGTGCGATCTCCACGAATCCGGAGAACGCCTGCTGGTGTTGGCATCTTCAACACCAAGTATCCATAATGAGCAGCTGCCATAAATTTGTATAGGGCAGGTCTACCCAAGATGGCGTTGAATGGTAAATTGATCTGAGCGACGTCGAAGACCAACTTCTCGGTGCGGTACTTCTCCCGTGTCCCGAAGGTAACGGGGAGAATTATAGCTCCGAGTGGGGTAATGGCCCCCGGACCTACTCCGGAGAATGGTCGAGAGGGCTGAAGATCCGAAGGTCGAAGCTGAAGTTTGGTAAAAGCTTCAAAGCTTATAAGGTTCAGCCCCGAACCTCCATCCACCATAACATGATGGAGCTGGATGTTGTTGATGGTGGGAGATACCATCAAGGGTAATTGGCCAGCTCCGACCATGCTTTGAGGACAGTCCGAAGCATCAAAAGTGATGGGTGTGTCTATCCACTTTCGATGTGGCTCCGGTCTAGCTGTAGGAGCTACAGCAGCCATATCCCGCCGCATAGTCTTGATGACACGACGAGAAGTGATGTCCCATGATCCACCAAAGATGGTGTTCATGGTTTTCCGACGCTCGTTGTCAGAGACGTCGAAGTCATCGTCGACGGAGGTGTAGATGGCTTTCAGGACCTTTTTGGGGTCCTGAAACCCTAACTCCTCTTCAGACGGAGCTTCATCAACCTTCTATTTTCCCTCCCTCTGTCGGAAAGGAGACCCTTCCCGGCGCTTGTTGTAGCGCTCGGCAAGGTTTTGGACCTCCCGGCAGTCTTCTAGCCTGTGGCTGCCCGTTTTGTGAATGGGGCACCACATTTTGGATTTGCCGCCGTCTTCGGAAGACGGTCGAGGTCGCTTCTCGGGGCGTGGCCCCCGGCCACCAGGAGTCGCAGTGGCTGCAACGTTGGATGTGCCGGCCGATGGCTTCTTCTTGCCGTTGGTCTTCTTTTTCTTCTTGCCACTCCCGGAGGTAGCGGCTTCTTCTTTGGAGGATTTTTTGTGATCCTCCAAGGCTGGTTTGGAGTGCATTTCACGGCCCTCCGCAGCTCTGGCACATTTGTCTGCCAAGCTGAAGAGCTCCGTGACGCTGGTGATCTCTTTGATCGCCAGCTTCTCCAACATCTTCTTGTCTCGTACACCCTGTCTGAATGCCACAATGACAGAAGCGCTTGAGATAGAAGGGATTGTGTTGCGTACCTGAGAGAACCTCTGGATGAATGACCGCAAAGATTCTCCCCCTTTTTGCACGACCGCAAAAAGGTCTAGTTCAGTGCCCAGTCGGGTGTATGAACTCCCGAAGTTGGCAGTGAATTGACGACACAGCTCCACCCAACTGTCGATAGAGTTGGGTGGAAGGCTCATAAACCAGGACCTAGCGGTCCCAGTTAAGGCCACTGGAAAGTAGTTGGCCATTACGGCCTCGTTTCCTCCAGCTGCTAAGATTGCAGTGGAGTATATCTGCAGAAATTCTACGGGGTTGACAGTCCCGTCGAATTTTTCCGGCAAGTGTGGCCGGAACTTCTGTGGCCATCTAACCATGCGCAGGTGCATGGCTAGGGCGGAACAACCTCCTCCTACTCCTTCTAGAGTAGAAAGGTCTTGAGCATCCCGTCTTTCTCGAGCTCGCTCGATATGGACACGGCCATCCTGTTGGCGGTATCGGTGATCAAGCTCCGCCCGGAGGTCGTGTGTCGAAAGCCGAGATACCGTATGGGTGCGTCGTGCCCCAGAGGGCAACGACGTCACTTGCTGTGACGCAGCTCGTCTTCGGTTGTTGGAGACATATGGACCAAGTCTTCCAGACAACGTCCGTCGCTGCGACGGGGCCCGCCCTGAAGGAGGAGGACCCTGGTTGTTGAGGCGTTCGGCCGCTGCTGCGACCAAATGCTCAACATCAGCCCTCCATTGCTCCATGGCATCTTGAGATGCATCCGGAGGTGGTGGTCGCTGGAGAAGAGCACGCGCTGCATGGAGCGCGTGTTCTGGGTTGTCACGACTTGCCGGCACAGTATGTGACGCCGGCGCACCATCGTGTTGCCCGGCACGTCTTGCCGGAGAAGATGGTGGTGGTGGGAGTGTGACTCCTGCTGGTGCTGAGGCTCCTGCTGGTGGCTGCATGTTAGAGGGATTGCCCCCTACAGCCTCAGCAGGTTGCCCGTTGGATGATCCAGCCGCAGAATTCACCATTCTTGAAAATCTCAGGCCCCCCTACCTGGCGCGCCAACTGTCGACTGTTAGAGTCGGCAGATCTCCTGACACTACTAAAGTGTTGAAGGAGTTTGTAGTTCGGTGTGGGCGCGCGGAGACTCAAGAAGGTGAATTGCGATTGGACACGAGAGACTCAGTGGTTTACGTGGTTCGGGCCGCCTGAGCGTAATACCCTACTCCACGGGTGTGTGGTGTTGTATTACTTTGAGTATGAAAGCTCACGTCAATGCGTGTGTTCCTGAGAGCGTTCCAGAGCCTTTTCGTGTATCGTCGGTTTGTCCTTTTATAGTACAAGGACAAACCGTTACAAGTTAGCCTGGCCCGACATGTGGCCCCGGCGGTTACTAGTATTGATACACGATTAATTGTTGTTAATAACCCTGTAACGGGCTCCGACAGTACCGTTACAGGTGTTAAGATTGTCCGATTAAGTGTCATTAACATGGAATTAATGACAATTAATCGGGTCTTGAAGTCCGCGGCTATCCTTTGAAGATCCGGAGTCGTTACAATGTCTTCCGGAGGTTTGAGGCGGCCAGCTCCGACGTTTGGACACGTGGCAGCTCCGGAGCTTGCTTGTGGGAAGCGGGAAGCTCCGGGGTGGCCTGGCACGTGTCAGGTCCGGAGCTTCTCTCGTTCAGGGGTTAAGTCCGGAGGTGCCGTTTCGGTACCTAGCCCGGAGCTTCACCCTTGTGGATAGTAGCTCCGGTCTGGCAGTACACGTGGCAACCTAGGAGTTAACCATATTGGAGAAGCAGATCCGGTTATGTCTGACAAGTGGGCCTCCGAGGGTCTTCAATTTGAGTAGACGTCCTTCCCTTGAGATCTTTGTAACCTCAGGGGGTTTATGGTTTTTAGGGTACCGACATATATATATATATATATATATATATATATATATATATATATATATATATATATATATATATATATATATATATATCCCCTCGTTCATGTTTTTGAATGTGTGGTACGGTGTGTTCATCGTGTTCCTCAAAAATGACAATTCATAAGAAAGAATTTGATTATTTTTTTGGACAATTCATGAGGAGGAGGAGGAGGAGGATTTAGGTTTTCTTTTGATGTTTTTCTTTTCTTGTGTCTTGTACTTTTTTCTTGTGTTTTGTGACGATCATTCAACTATATATGACGATCTTTCAACAATAAGAGAAAACACGTAATGTCATGAAACATGATCGAGGTATTTTGTGTGACAAACTGAAAAAGACTGGAACATTGCATACCTTGGTCCGGTGGGCCCTTTGCGTGTCAAACATAACTGGAATTGAAAAACTGAAACACCATGGGACGGACCTACAAAGTATGTCAGGTGGGCCCTTGCATACCTTGTACCCTTTGCGTGTCAAATTAAAAAACTACCTGCGAAGCTGAGATGGGACGCGTCGAGCTGTTGCGATAACCTAGAGGAGGCAAACCGCGGTTTGGATTAACTCTGACCCACCCATCAGTTCAAAAGCACAATTTTTGAAGTGTCCGATCATCTCCACTCGCACCCTTAGACGACGACCAGCTATAAAGGTACACTGTCCTCTTGCGTCTCTGTCGCACCACTCCATCGATCATAGCCTCTGAACTTATCCTCTTGCTTCTCCACCAAACCATCCGACCACCTCTCGCTCTTTCTCCGCACCTCCGTCGCCGCATAAATGGGTAGCCCCACACCAAAGCGCTCCAGGCCGTCGACATCCTTCGAACCTCCTTCTTCTCCGTTTCCATCGCAGCCAATGCCAGTGGAACTATAGGCAGCGCCCACACCTCCTCTGTCCCCTTCTCCACCCGTGGCGCCCGCACCTCCTCATCCCGTTTGGGTTCATAAGACTATCCGCCTCCTCGAAAACCGCTTCGATGAACTTGATCGGTGCCTGAAGGAGGCCACCAAGCACCTTTCCGCCTCTGCCGGGCGCGCAAAAAAGCTTGACACATTGGCACGGTATATATTTTCCGATACATCTCGCTTGTGTGACCGTATGGGTCTTGGGAAACTTCCCGTCTGCACAAGTATGGACACCGCCGGCCACTACAGCTTCGGATTAGGGTTTGTGGCCGGTTGTCTCGACGTCCTCTACAAGACAATCGGTGAGGTGGCTGGGGTGGAGGGAAGCCAACATCTTCTACACACCATTGCCTAGAAGCTTCGGACTCAATTGCCAGAGGAGGCGGCAGCAGCAGTGGCAGTGGTGGAGGCGGCGGCAGTGGCGGAGAAGGAGGTGGAGGAGATCTCCTCCGACACCGAGTAGAGTAGTATTTGTAGTTTTTATTTTCCTTGTTTCTATGTGCTTTTGTAGTTCTTGTTTGTAATATATGTGTTGTTTTATGTTAATGAAAAATATCATTTCTGTTCATGAACAATGCATCCTATGCAGTTATGAAAAACAACTCCTTTTTGAAAAAGGGGTGAGATAATTGTTGTTCAATGTCTAGCCAAGAATACGTTGTGTTGCGATGATCGACGACTCTTGGTTGAAGCTCCATTGAGATCGTGGTTAAATCTGTGTTTCTCCTCTTTTGTGTTCTTTCACTCAATTTTTTTCATTTGTAGTCGGTGCATGTGAAAATGTATTTTTAGTAGTAGTATATACTACATGTTATCATTCCATTGTGATTAATGTTACAGAATGCTGATTGTTTGCCATCGTCCTTTCGTGGACTTGGATGTTTTGTATTTGCATATCATTTATATTAGCACATAAACATTTGGTGATTCATATTTTTGTTCGTAGTTTTTTTGGAATGTCCCACAAGCTAGCAGATGACTGCTTTTAGATTTTGATCTCGATGCATGGCAACAAAGATGAAGGGGAGCTAGCGGTCGCACGGCGAGCAAGCAGCTAGGCAATACTGTAACTAAGAAGCGAGCAAGTTGTCTGAAGAAGTCTACCCCTCTAGCTACACGCACCATGTGCAGGAATTGATGTGACATGACATGTAATTAATCACGATTGCATGCGTGCACAAGGGCATGGCTAGCGTCAAACTCTTCACGTCCGTGAAATTTTTTTCATTCTTCTTGGCATGCCATAATTGAGATTTTGATAATTCAATTTTCACTCTCTGCGACTCCAATTTCAGTCCCGCCTATTGTAACCCTATTTCAGCCACGATGAGTATAAATGGAAACACTGGCCTCCATTCCCGACACACTGCTTCCCCGCCCTTCCGGTGATCTCAGTACTCCAAATGTGTTCTCTCTATGTCCTGTTTTTCATACTTGTATTCCTAAGAAATTCCCATGTTTTAATTTCTCACGGTTTTTACAATTTTTCCCCATGGATCTCGTAGTGACGCATCAAAGCTCTTGGTGGTGGTGACTCATGGGTACAACGCTGGGCGACCAAGTTTGATGGGCTCTACCGACACCTCCCTGCGACATTGCATTCTGAGCTCCAATTTTGTGCTAGGTAAGTTCTACACGATCCATGCTGATATACGATGATTAAATAAATTAACAAAGAAGAAATATGGTCTTCTGTTTCACGAATTTAGTTTATATATATATATATATATATATATCATATACTACATCTGTCCTGAAATAAATGTCGCTCTGACAGCTTATTACGGTAGTGTATTTCTAGTTCAATTCCTGGTCGGGAACGACAAATATTAAAAACCGGAGGTAGTATATAATTTCTGGATTTAGAAGTAAATGACGCACGGGTTATCTAATAAACCACTCCTAATGTTGTACTCTCGTTCCTGTTTTACAAATTTTTATTCCTAAGATTTTCAGTTCCCACGGTTTTTACACTTTTTTCTTTCTTGTGTCTTTCTCGGATCGTATTTTTTTTTTATATTCCTTCATTTCTAATTCCTCCATTCCAAAGAAACACTGCAGTTTATAGAAACCACACTGTCTGATCCAAAATCCACATCAGTCATGTAATCTGACGTTATCACTGTTATTTGAAATGACTACATACAATTCTATTTACATTAGGAGCAAGACATCAAACTGTGATGTCGTCTATAAGCATTCATTGTGGCCAACAAGCACCTGGTATAACTATAAATATGTTTGCTATCAAAATTATTTTCTTAGAAAACAATAATTCCTTTGCGTGATATGTGGAGAATATTGCAGCACATGATGTTCAGGAACCCTGAGATTCTTCACTCCCTGGTACTACGATGCATGAATCAACAACAGATATAGATATACAAACCAGAAATACTCCTTTTGCCCCAGCGTAACTTTACTTTTGGAGCTTAAAAGATGTCCCACTCCAACTCTATCGCTAGCTTCCAACTACCCATATCACATCACATTACTACCTGCTTCTCTACTGTGCCATTTGTTTTGGCAGAGCGTGTTAGTTTTTTACTCCTTTGGCATTTAATTTGGAGCATTTTGAGAGACTACATTCTGTCCTTTAAATGCATTGATGATGGGTGTATAATGGTCATTTGCATTATTTCCTAGGCTCTACTAATTGTTTTAGCATGCCTTGCGATTTTACTTTCTTAGTCTTTATAGTAAACAGTTCATCAACCTGTGTGATGGCGTGATTTTTTTATGCCTCCACGATGTGCTCTCTCGCCGTCGGCCACTCTAGCTGACACCGGCGCCCACGCCCTGCTACTGGTCACTTCAGTGTCCTCCCCGACGCGTCTCCCTCGCCCATCGCGACATCCCATCCTTCGTGTGCCATTATGACCCTGCCGCCCGCAAATCCCTGGCCATTACTCGCCCTGCCACCAATCCTCCTCGATAGTTGCTCCTAGTGATCTCGGCTAGACCAAACCCTCGCTTTGCGCAAGCTGGGACTATGCAGTATTGCACCTGCAGTTGCCGCCACTAACAAGTAGACCCAATGTCTCATGGGCCCACATGTCAGTGGTAGCTACTGCAGGTGCAGTACTGTAGAGGATTTCAATCCCGCAAGATGCCTGCCTTATCTTTCTTGCATTCTCCACCTGCTACCGCTGGCATTCATTACTCGCCCTGCAACTAATAATTCTCTTCGAGACATGCTCCAGCTGATGCCAGTTAGACCAAACCAGCGAACCCTATCTTTGTCTAGTCTAGCATTGCCAGCTGCATTCCCGCCCCCTCAGTCTTGCCTGCTTCGCTGCTGGAGTGAAAATCCTCTGCGGTACTACGAGTGCAGTAGCGCCACTGACATGTGTACCTAATGGCTCATTTTAGGGTATGAACAGCAACAAAGAAGTCAACAATGTACCCCCCCCTGATCAAAATAGTTTTCATTCAAACAATCCTAACTAGTTCATTTTTAATTCATTTGTTGGTCTCATACGACAATTAATATAAATCAGGAGGGAGTAATACAGAACAAAATGCTGTTGGGACGCAGTCCTCCCACACTCGTATTTGCCGCACTCATCCCGAAGATGGTACGGACATCAGACTTTTCTTCTTTTAACACTATTTGTACGTGATACTAAACTTGGTCAGGCAGTAATTTGCTTGAATCATTTACCGTTTGAATCAATATTACAAAAGGAAAGAAGTTTGGAAAAAGTGTGGCTAAAGGACTTAAGGTTGCCAAAATATGCGATGCATCCCAAGTTAGTAGAACGAGCATGTGAAGTTACCAATTCAGTTCTCCACTAGGTTTGGTGTTGCGGATGGTATTAATCAGTGGCACTTTGTCGATGATGTGGTTATGTTTACAAAAAAACATGCATCCCTCAGCGGTGCAAGGAAGTGGGCAGAGGTTGGCGATAGTAACAAGAGAGATATAGTACAAGACATTCTGGTTAGTGTTGTCACATCACCACACAAGTACTTTTTCTTGCATTCTCTATCTTGTATGTTTACATCAACTTGTTATACAATGTACAGGATTCCTGGGACATGGAGGACACACCGAAGAAAATTGTTGGTGAGCACTACAAGGGTGGTGCTCGACTTTACCTGCCACCTATAAGAGTTATTCCCGATGAAGAACATATACAAAAAAAGCCTGCTGACGTACTGGCGCTCGAGTGGTTACACCTAATAGAATATTTTTGGTCTAAGCGATTTCAAGGTCAGCTAACTTTTCAATAGCTTCGCATCATACAAAAACTATTTGATTTACATTCATTCGTGTAATTAATTGTTAAAATTATTGCGGTCAATAAGCAGGACTGTAACACCCTCAGTTTCATCCATTATGCATTACACACATTCTAATACATGTTTAATAATAATCCACATAAAAAGAAATAAGTTTACAATGAATTAGAAACAAAATCGCACTTAAGGATTTTGGGAAGTGTGGACTAGTCCGGTCTTGGTGCGAACTTGTCCGTTTTTATGTGGACTAGTCTGTTATTCCCTCTGGACACCTTCGGACTTGTCCGGTCCTATGTGGACTAGTCCAGTATTCCAATCCCTTGGAAAATTTTGCTAAGTCCCGAGTGATGTTCGGAGTAGTCAGGTATTCGAGCAGACTTGTCCGTTTTTCCCCTCTGACTAAAGTGGGACTTGTCTGATTTTAGCCAGACTTGTCTGTTTTTCCCCATCCGGATAAGTTTGGACTTGTTCGATGTCCAGTCTGGACTTGTCCGATTTCTCTCTGTCCATCTTCGGACTAGTCCGGCCCTTTTGCGGACTTGTCTGATAAATCATGACTCCGAATTGATTTTTTGTTTCATGACTTGTTTCTTGGGTTTTACGTTAAGTGGATTTAGGGACGCCATTCTTAACCCTTTTAGAGCCCATGAGGGACTCCAAATCGACCTTTACACATATCAAACTCGAAATCCATCTAACCCTAGCCTCCACCTCTATATAAACAACCCCAATCCTTGACTTGACATCTATTTGCCACTTTTCCACCACACCCAAACGTTAGCCCGTGAATAGCCGTCACCAAGGGGGGAGAAAGAGATCTAGAACAAGAAGAAGAAGAAGAGGAGAAAATGAAAGAGGATCAAGATCTGCACCAAGTTTTTTGTTCTCCATCGCAAATTCACCACCAAGTTCTTCATCAACCCTAGATCATCAAGATCCAAGTGTTGCCTCCAATATTCTTGATTCTTTGGAGACTTAGACACCTGGTATACTTTCCATTCTATTTTTCCTTACGTGAATTCAACCACAAATCTCCAAATTCACGTCGATCAAGAAAAACCTAATTTGTTGTCCTGCGAAATGCGGACTTGTCCGGTCCCTAGCGGACTAGTCCAATTTTCCTGGTTAATTTTCGTTGAATTAATTCCAAAATTATATCTAATCAACTACAAACCTAGATAAACTTGTTAAAATCTGTTAGAACTAGTTAGTTATCATTTAAAACAACTCATTAACAAGATCCACCTTGCATTTGCATTAATCATGCATGTCATGCCATATTGAGTAATATATATGTGCATCTATTGATTGTGTTTCTTGTTTGTATGTTATTTTGTGGATTAGACGAATCTGCGCTAGAGAGTGCCATGGAGGATCTTTAGCACAAAGAGTTTTAAGTCTTTGATCCCAAACAAGCCCAAGAGCAAGGCAAGTGTCCTTGAAGCATATTATCTTGTTTTTTTAAAATAAATGTTTTGTTTGCTAAACTGCATGCTTGTGTCAACTTCATGGGAAATCCTATGATAGGAAGTTTACTAGTTTTGTTTAACCACCCTTGTCACCTGGAATTCATGCTAGAGAGTCGGAAAGGGCTTTTTACCTTTTTGCTTCTCTTAACTAATTGGGATGGGAAAACAACTATACTATCTAATTATGCAGTAATGAGACTATGGTTAATATGAACTGGTTAACATGATATGGTAATGGGCTTAGCAAGCCTGGTATGTGGATGGGTTAGTTGTTATGGTGGTTTGCTTGCTTTATATCTAAGGACTGGTTCGTGGAGTGACCATCCATGATTTACAGTGCCACCACGAGGCCAAGTATGGGTGCGGCGTAGCTGATTAATTAGGGTTTTGCCAGTGCTATTTGGACCATTAAGGATGCTCAAGAAAGGGGTAGTCGAATTGGGTTTGTGTATGATTGGTGGGACTACCCTAGGATCCGTATGGCTCAAGAGGGGTCCCTTGGTTGAAGATGTGCTCAGTTGGAGGCATCACCACCGGTGAAATCTCAGTGGGGTCTAAATAGGCTAGTAATCCCTTTGTAAAGGCTATTTTGTGATCTCTTGGCCACACACCTAAGGAAGTGTGAGATGGCATAATTGATATTCTATAGTCATCGAAAGGTGATGAAATCACAAACATGTGGGTAAAGTGGTACAACCTCTGCAGCGTGTGTCTAAAACTATCATGATAGTCGTGCTACCGATCAAAAGCAATCTGGACCCTCACATGATTAGGGGAAACTTGAGATTTGGGATGGTTTGCTACTAGTTATGGTTGTGGATTGAATTATGATAATTGAACATGGATGATGCTGACGGTATTAATCTGGAATATGGATGATGGATGTTGAATATGGACTTATACTATGGTAATTATTGTGGTTTATGATGGGTTTACCTAACACACATTTAATATATTGCTTTTCAAATGTTTTAACATACTTTTCATCACTTAGCCTTTATTATATTCATCATTTGTATTAGCTACATGTCATACTTTCCACACTTGCTGAGTACGACATGTACTCGCTCTTGCAATTCCCCACCAACAGTTGCAGGTCAGGATTGGGAGTATAATGATGATAATGCGGAGTTGTAGGCCGTGTCTACCGTCAGCATTGCCTGTTGAGTTGTTTGGAGCTGCGCTATCCCTTTTGCTTAGTTGCTTAATTAGCTTAATTCTGTTGCATTAGTTGAACTGGTCACTAATATTCATTAGAGCTTGTATTCTAGGATATTATGAATTGTGTAATAAAAGTACTTAATTAACCTTGTTATGTGGTAATTTTCTATATATCCTTTTGTGAATGCACTCATGTATGTGTGTTGAATGTCCTGGGCAGACAAATGCGTTCACTTGCTTTATTTTCGGAACCGGGTGTCACAAATTGGTATCAGAGCCAGGTTGACCGTAGGATGCAACCTAGATATTATGGACACTTTAGAGCACATAGGATCACTCATGAATCGATGTGTTTTTTTTTTTGGTGTGTTGTTTGCTATATATTGTTTGCTTGTGTGCTTAATAGAGGATTCTAGGATGCTTTAGCATTGTCATATCCACCTAGGCTAGTATAGTTAGTTGTTTAGTTTCATATCCCTTGATGCATATAGTGGGGACGTTTCTAAATTCTTATCTCTTTCTTTTCTTCAGATGGTGAGGACTCGCAACCAGAGGGATGGCAATGATGAGGAGGAGAACAATGGAGCACCTCAGAACAACAGTGGACAAGGATATGCTCATGGAGCTATCAACATTGAGCAGCTTTTGGCTATGCAGAACCAGCTCATGCAGACCATGATACAAACTATAGGATAGCTGCAGTCTGGTAAGATCAACAATCAGCCCCACGTGCCTCCACCGCCACCCCCACCTCCTCATCACCAGTTGGGAGAGTTTATGAGGACTAGTCCACCGACTTTTGCTCAAGCTGCTGACCCTATGGATGCTGATGACTGGCTCAAGTCCGTGGAGAAGAAGCTAGCTATTGTCCAATGCAGTTACCGGGAGAAGGTGCTCTTTGCATCTTATCAACTTGTTGGAGCAGATGCGGATTGGTAGGATGCTTATTGCAATGCCCATGAGAACCAAGAGAGGATTACTTGGGCTGATTTCAAGGAGAGCTTCAATTCTCATTATGTGCCAAAAGGAGTTATGATCTTGAAGAGGCAAGAATTTGAGAACTTGAGGCAAGGAAGGTCGAGCGTGGATGAACATCTCAATAAATTCACTCAACTTTCAAGATATGACACTAAGGATGTGAGCCGAGACAGCCGGAAGCAATATCTGTTTATGAGGGGCCTTAACAATGAAATCCAAGTGCAATTGCTGAATTGTGACTATGCCAACTTATAGAATCTTGTGGACAAAGCAATTGTGGCTGAAAACAAGGTCCGGGAGATGGAGCAAGACAACAAGAGGAAGGCACCATACCAAGGACAGCAACAAGGAAGTAATGTGCGCCCTCGCTTTGCACCGCCAAATGCGCCTTATTTCAGCACCTCTGCGCCTGCTCATCGCCCTGTATATGCAGCGCGCCCAACTCAGTTTGTGCAGCAGCGCCCTTTCATGCAAGCACCTAGGCCTCCAATGCCTTTTGCACCTCGCGCTAATTTCCCAGGTGTAAATGTTCAAAACCAAGCTCATCCCAATAATTCTGGTGGAGTTAAGAAGTGCTATACTTGTGGAGAAGCTGGACACTTTGCGCATCAATGTCCTACGTCAGGCCTTGGTCAAGGAAGCAATGCGCCGAGGCAAAACCCAAGACCCAATGGAAGACAGCCGCAAGAATAGTGGACTGCAGAATTTTTCTCGTGGCAACATGAACCATGTCTCTACGGAGGACGCTCAACAAGTGGATGATGTGGTGATTGGTATGTTTCTCGCAAACTCCAACCCAGTTACTATGTTTTTTGATTCTGTAGCATCGCATTCATTCAATGCATCAAAATATGTTGCCAAGTATAGTTTTCCTATCTCTCATATGAAATTTACTCTATTGGTTAACTCTCCTGGAGGAGAGATGAGGACAAATATTGTATGTCCAAAAGTAAGCCTCAGAATAAGGGGGTAGACTTCTCCGCCAACCTCATTGTCTTGGGTTCCCAGGATTGGACATTATACTTGGTATGGACTGCTTGAGGAAACATAATGGAGTTATTGAGTGTGCAACGAAGACAGTGAAGTTTACCAATGAGGAAGGGATCACCATAGAATTTGAAGCATCTCAACACGCACCAAAGAAATTGGAGCTGAAGCACATGGACGGTGCCGCAATTAAGGAGATTCCAGTGGTGTGTGAATTTTTGGACGTGTTTCCAAATGAGTTGCCAGGCATGCCACCTGACCGAGACATTGAGTTTGTCATTGATTTAATACCTGGAACTGCACCTATAGCTAAGAGGTCGTATAGGATGGCTCCTAAGGAATTAGCGGAGCTCGAGAAGCACATTCAAGAGCAACTAGACAAAGGTTTCATTTGCCCAAGCTCTTCACCTTGGGGAGCGCCCGTTCTATTTGTGGACAAGAAGGATGGGCCCCAAAGGATGTGTGTGGATTACCGAGCTCTCAACAAGGTGACCATCAAGAACAAGTATACCTTGCCCCGTATAGAAGACTTGTTTGATCAGACGAAGGGTGCTTGTGTTTTCTCTAGGATTGATTTGAGGTTGGGATACTTTCAAATGAAGATTAGACCATCGGACAGATCTAAGACGGCTTTTAGGACACAATATGGATCTTATGAGTACAACATGATGTCTTTTGGATTGACCAATGCACCTGCCTATTTTATGTACCTCATGAATAAGGTCTTCATGGAGTACTTGCACAAGTTTGTTGTGGTGTTCATTGATGACATTATGATCTACTCGAAGGATGAGAAGGAACATGAGGAACACTTGAGGCTTACGTTGCAGAAGTTGAGAGAACATCAATTGTACGAAATTTAGCAAGTGCCAGTTTTGGTTGAAAGAGGTGTCGTTTTTGGGCCATATCATCTCAGAAGGAGGCGTATCGGTTGACCCCAGAAAAGTGAGGGACGTGTTGAAATGGGAACCACCGCAAAACGTAAAGGAAATAAGAAGTTTTCTTGGGATGGATGGATATTACCGTCGATTCATCAAGGACTTTTCCATGATAGCCAAGCTAATGACAGAATTGCTAATGAAGGGAAAGGCTTTCCAATGGACTCGAGCTTGTCAAGAGAGTTTTGAGGAGTTGAAGAAAAGGTTAACAACATCCCCAATTTTGGTTTTGCCAGATGTAAGCCAAAGTTTCGACATATATTGTGATGCATCGAGACAAGGACTTGGATGTGTATCGATGCAAGAAGGTCAAGTGGTTGACTACGCATCGAGGCAATTGAAGAAACATGAGCAGAATTACCCAACGCATGATTTGGAACTTGTAGCCGTGGTACATGCATTGAAGATTTGGAGACACTATATCCTTGGACATAGGTGTTAAATTTATACAGATCATAAGAACCTTAAGTATATTTTCACGCAAATGGATCTGAATTTGAGGCAATGAAGGTGGTTGGAGCTCATCAAGTATTATGATTTGGGAATCAATTATCACCCGATAAAAGCCAATGTAGTGGCCGATGCTTTGAGTTGGAAAGGAGTAAGTCACCAACTCATGGTTCAGGAATTACCATCCGAGTTATGTAAGGACTTTCAATGGTTGAACCTTGGATTTGTGAATGAGATGGGGATGATGGAGTTAAATCCAACTTTGGAGCAAGAAATTCGAGAGGGCCAAGTGAAAGATGAGGAAATCCAAGAGATCAAGAAAAGAACCAAGGAAGGGAGAGAATTCAGATCTAATGAGGACGAACATGGCACTCTATGGCTTGGTAAGAGGATTTTCATGCCTAATGTGAAGCATATTCGGGAAACAATACTAAAAGAGGCACATGACTCGCCATACTCGATTCACCCAGGTTGTACGAAGATGTACAAAGACTTGAAGACTTGTTATTGGTGGACTAGCATGAAGAAGGACATAGTTGAATATGTAGCTTTGTGTGATGTGTGCCAGCGAGTCAAGGCAAAACATCCAAGGCTAGCTGGATTATTGCAACCATTGAAGCTTCTGGAATGGAAGTGGCAAAAAATTGGAATGGATCCGGTTATGACTCAATTTGGGTAATTGTGGATCGGTTAACCAAATTAGCTCACTTTATTCCAGTCAAGACCACCATTAATGCAGAGAAATTGGTGGAACTGTATATGGGAAGAATAGTATGTTTACATGGAGTTCCAAAGAAGATAGTGTCGGATAGAGGTTCTCAATTGACCTCCTAATTTTGGCAGAAATTGCATGAAGCATTGGGAACAAGGATAAATTTTAGTTCAGCATATCACCCACAAACGGATGGACAAACTGAGAGGACCAATCAGATTTTGGAGGATATGTTAAGAGATTGTGCTTAAAGCATGGGAAAAGTTGGGACAAGAGCTTGCCATATGCGGAATTTTCATATAACAATAGTTACCAAGCAAGTTTGAAGATGTCACCGTATGAAGCACTATATGGGAGGAAGTGTAGGACACCGTTGTTCTGGAACGGGAAAAGAGAAACTCAAGTATTTAGTCCAGATGTGTTTCTCGAAGCTGAAAAGCAAGTCCAAATAATTCGTGAAAATTTGAGGACTGCTCAATCAAGGCAAAAAGGCTACGCGAACAATAGGAGAAGGAAACTAGCCTTTGAAGTGGGAGATTTCGTTTACCTTATGGTGTCACCAATGAGAGGTCATAAGAGGTTTAACATAAGAGGCAAACTAGCACCTAGATAAGTTGGGCCACTCAAGATTCCGGACAGAAGAAGAGAAGTAGCGTATAAGTTGGAGATGCCAGCTCACTTATCGGATGTCCATGATGTGTTTCATGTTTCCAAGCTCAAGAAGTGTTTGAGAGTACTAGAAGAACAAGTGTCAATGGAAGAATCAGAACTAGAGGAAGATTTGACTTATGCCGAGCAACTGGTCAAAATCATAGAAACCAAGGAGAGAGTCACAAGGAACAAGATTATTAGATGGTTTAAAGTTCAATGGAAGCATCACACAGAATTGGAAGCAACATGGGAGTTGGAAGATGATCTCAAGGAGGAATTTCCCTATCTTTTCTCTTTCGCGTCGAATCTCGAGGGCGAGGTTCATTTTAGGGAGGGGGGGGGGGGGTAGGGTTGTAACACCCTCATTTTAATCCATCATGCATTGCACACATTCTAATACATGTTTAATAATAATCCACATAAAAATAAATAAGTTTAAAATTAATTAGAAACAAAATCGCACTTAAGGATTCTGGGAAGTGCGGACTAGTCCGATCTTGGTGTGGATTAGTTCGATTTCTCTCTGACTTTGAATGGACTTGTCCGTTTTTCTGCGAACTAGTCTGTTTTTTCCTTTGGACACCTTCGGACTTGTCCGGTCCTATGCGAACTAGTTCGGTATTCCAATCCCTTGGAAAATTTTTCTAAGTCCCTGAACTTGTCCAGACTAGTCCCGTATTCCAGCAAACTTGTCTGTTTTTCCCCTCTTACTAAAGTCGGACTTGTCTGATTTTGGCCATACTTGTCTGTTTCTCCCCCCTGGATAAGTTTGGACTTGTCCTATGTCCAGTCTGTACATGTTCGATTTCTGCCTGTCCATCTTTGGACTAGTCCGTCCCTTTTGCGGACTTGCCCGTTAAATCGCAACTCCAAATTGATCTTTTGTTTTACGACTTGTTTCTTGGATTTTACGTTAAGTGGGCCTAGGGACGTCGTGCCTAACCCTTTTAGAGCCCGTGAGGGACTCTAAACCAACCTCTACTCATCTCAAACTCGAAATCCATCTAACCCTAGCCTCCACCTCTATATAAACAACCCCACCCCTTGACTTGACATCTATTTGCCACTTTTCCACCACACCCAAACCCTAGCTCGTGAATAGCCGCCACTAAGGAGGGAGAAAGAGATCTAGAACAAGAAGAAGAAGAGGAGGAAATGAAAGAGGATCAAGATCTCCACCAATTTTTCGTTCTCCATCACCAATTCACCATCAAGTTCTTCATCAACCCTAGATCATCAAGATCCATGTGGTGCCTCCAATATTCTTGATTCTTTGGAGTCTTAGACACCTGGTATACCTTCTATTCTCTTTTTCCTTATGTGAATTCAACCCTAGATCTCCAAATTCACTTTGATCTAGAAAACCCTAATTTGTTGTTCTGCGAAGTGTGGACTTGTCCGGTCCCTAGCAGACTAGTCCGATTTTCCTAGTTAATTTGCGTTGAATTAATTCCAAAATTAGATCTAATCAACACCAAACCTGTATGAACTTGTTAAAATCTATTAGAACTAGTTAGTTATCATTAAAAACAACTCATTAACAAGTTACACCTTGTATTTGCATTAATCATGCATGTCATGCCATATTGAGTAATATATGTGCATCTATTGATTGTATTTCTTATTTGTATGTTATTGTGCAGATTAGACGGATCTGTGCTAGAGAGTGCTGCGGAGGATCTCCAGCACCAAGAGTTTGAAGTCTTTGATCCCAAACAAGCCCAAGAGCAAGGCAAGTGTCCCTGAAGCATATTGATCCTATTTTTTAAAAATAAATATTTTGTTTGCAAAACTACATGCTTGTGTCAACTTGATGGGAAATCCTATGGTAGGAAGTTTACTAGTTTTGTTTAACCACCCTTGTCACCTGGAATTCATGCTAGAGAGTCAGAAAAGTCTTTTTACCTTTTTGCTTCGCTTAATTAATTGAGGTGGGAAAACAACTATACTATCTAATTATGCAGTAATGAGACTATCGTTAATATGAACTGGTTAACATGATATGGTAATGGGTGATCTAAGCAAGCCTGGTATGTGGATGGGTTGGTTGTTATGGTGGTTTGCTTGCTTTAGATCTAAGGACCGGTTCGTGGAGCGACCATCCAGGATTTACAGTTCCACCACAAGGCCAAGTATGGGTGCAGCATAGCTCATTAATTGGGGTTTTTCCAATGCTATTTGGACCATTAAGGATGCTCGGGGAAGAGGTAGTAGGATTGGGTTTGTTGATGATTGGTGGGACTACCCTGGAATCCGAATGGCTCAAGAGGGGGACCTTGGTTGAAGATGTGCTCAGTTGGAAGCATCGCCACCGGTGAAACCTTGGTGGGGTCTAAATAGGCTAGTAATTTCTTTGTAAAGGCTATTTTGTGATCTCTTGGCCACACACCTAAGGAAGTGTGAGACGACATAATTGACATTCTATAGTCATCGAAAGGTGAAGAAATCACAAACACGTTGGTAAAGTGGTACAACCTTTGCAGAGTGTGTCTAAAACTATCATGATAGTCGTGCTACCGGTCAATAGCAACCTGGACCCTCACATGATTAGGGTAAACTTGGGATTTTGGATGGTTTGGTACTAGTTATGGTTGTGAATTGAATTATGATAATTGGACATTGATGATGTTGTTGGTATTAATCTGGAATATGGATGATGAATGTTGAATATGGACTTATACTATGGTAATTATTGTGGTTTATGATGGGTTTACCTTACATACATTTAATATATTGCTTTTCAAATGTTTTAACATACTTTTCAGCACTTAGCCTTTATTATATTCGTCATCTGTATCAGCTACATGTCATACTTCCCACACATGTTGAGTACGACATGTACTCACTACTGCAATTCCCCCACCAACAGTTGCAGGTCAGTATTGGGAGTATAACGATGATAATGCGGAGTCCTAGGCCATGTCTATCATCATCTTTGCTTATGGAGTTGTTTGGAGCTACCCTATCCCTTTTGCTTAGTTGCTTAATTAGCTTAATTCTGCTGCATTAGTTGAACTGGTCATTAATATTCATTAGAGCTTATATCCGAGGATATTATGAATTGTATAATAAAAGTACTAAATTAATCTTGTTATATGGTAATTTTCTGTATATCCTCTTGTGAATGCACTCGTGTATGTCTGTTGAACGTCCTAGGCACACATATGCGTTCACTTAGTTCATTTTCGGAACCAGGTGTCACAAGGACCAATTCTCAAAATTGAAGAAGATAAGAGGTGAGTCACTTGCTTGGCTCCAAATCCTAAGCCCAACTTAGTTACAAAAAGGTATGAAAAGTAAATAATGCTTTTACTTTGTGCTGCAATCGTATGTATACCTACATGTTGAATTTTACTTGTATTTTATGTACCGAGCCCTAGAGATCGGAGAAGAACCCGATGACATACAACTGTGGGAGGTAAGCCATTTGAAGAACGTTGACTTGGCAAACAAGTAGGCAGAAGTTTTACATGTGAGTAACACTTCAAACAATCCCCAATTAATAAATATTTGCAATATACCTGTGACTTTTTTTTTCTTTCCATAGATAGAGCCAGGCACGTGCCCAAGTAGACGTCATGGAAGCTGAGCAGGGAGGCCCAATTCCAAATGAGGAGAGAAACCACGTCCTCCAGTGTTGTTATAGATCCTCAATCGGTTGTGCAAGATCACAGGTTCGGGGGCGTGGTTATATGGCTAACCCTACTGGTCCTGAACTTGAACGTATGCACATCCAGATAGCTGAACACCTCAACAACCATGTTCGAAACTTAGAAGATAGAAATGCAGGCCTTAATCACCAAGTGCAGGAGCTGGAAGGAAGAAGTGATAGTTTAACCACCCAGATGGACTGCATACACCAAAAGAATGAAGAGTTAAACGTTCAAGTCCAGAACTTAAGTCAGATAGCAGCTGATCATGAACAGAGAGGTAAGGAAATGGAGGACATGCGCATCTCAATGGCTGAAATGCGCAAAAGGATGGAGACCACTACTCCACAAAAGGTCAAACAAAGGAACCACCGAAAGCCAACTGCTCCAACAATTAGTCTCGGTCAGCTTAGGCAAAATTTTAACATTCAAACACATCGGGACCGTAATACTTGAGTGTTCGTATGCCTGTTTCAATATGAATTGATGGATGTTTCTTGTTAAACTCGTGATTCTATTGCCACTAATTTTCAAACCTGGTGCATTAAGATTCTACTGCTGCTAATTATAAAACATGGCATTACGAATTTCTCGCCACAGACTATAAATTGTTGCAATAGGAAGCTATTGCCACGAATTACAAAACGTTGCAGTATAAACATTTGGCCATGACTCAAAAAATGTTGCACTAGACTGCTATTGCCACCATGCAAAAAACGTTGCATTACAACACTATTACAACAGATGAGAAAATGTTGCATTACACCTCTATCACCACAAATCATTTAACGTTGCTTTACAACCGTACAACCACAAATCAGAAGACGCTGCATTACGAACCTATTGCCACATATTAGGAAACGTTGCATTAGAAACCTATTGCCATAGATCAGGAAACGTTGCATTACGAACCTATTGCCACATATAAGAAATTGTTGCAATACCAAACTATTTGCCATGGTTGTGAAATTGTTGCAGTACCATACTATTTGAAATGGATCTAAAATCATTGCAATACAGTACTATTCGCCACGTTTGTGAACTCATTGCAATAACTTACAATTTGCCACGGACGTTAAACCGTCGTAGTACCATACTATTTGTCATGGTTGTGACATCGTCGCAGTACCATACTATTTGCCACGAATGTGAAATTGTTTCAATACCGTGATATTCTTTGCAATACGGTAAATCGTTGCAATACCTTAAATCATTGCAATACTGTACTATATGCCACGGCTATGAAATATTTGCAGTAAGATACTATTGCCACAAATGTAGAATCGTTTTAATACCCTGCTATTCGTTGCAATAAGTTAAATTGTCGCGATACAATAAATCATTGCAATACTGTAGTATTTGCAACGAATAAGAAATCATTGCAATCACATACTATTACCACGAACGTAAAATCGTTGCAATACAATGCTATTTGTTGCAATACGTTAAATCGTCGCAATACGCTAAATTGTTGCAATAACATACTATTTGCCACAAATGTGAAATCGTTGCAATATTGTGCTATTTGTCACGAATGTGAAATTGTTGCAATCAGATACTATTACCACGAACGTGAAATCATTGCAATACCATGCTATTCATTGCAATATGTTAAATTGTCGCAATACGCTAAATCGTTGCAATAACATACTATTTGTCACAACTATGAAATCGTTGCAATACCGTACTATTTGCCACGATTGTGAAATTGTTGCAATACCGTACTATTCGTTTCAATATGTTAAATCGTCGCAATATGTGAAATCGTTGCGATAGCGTACTATTTGCCACCGATGTGAAATCGTTGCAATACCGTACTATTTGCCATGGATGTCAAGGCGTCGCAATAACCTATCGCCATGAGAATTATTAGACGATTCGTAAAGACTGTCGCCATGCTATTTTTCATTGAAACAGTGACATATTGCGATGAAAAATGACCTATTGTGATGATTTTTTTCGTTGTGATAAACCAGAATCCTTGTAATGCTCACAATTGAATTAATCATGCAAATAATGGTATGTGAGTACTATATAAGCATTATTTGATTGAATTGTGTGTTTTACATGTTTGTTGCTCGGAATAGAAGGAGTTGCCATAGAGAGTGCTTTCGAGGACCTAAAGAACCAGAATTTTGAAGCCTTCGATCCAAATCAAGTTCAGGAGCAAGGAAGGTGTCCTCGACCATATTGATCCTGTTTTAAAGGTTTTGCTAGCAAAATTTCATGCTTGTATCAATATGATGGGAATACACAATTGTAGGAGTTTACTAGCTTTGCATGACCACACTTGTCGCTTGAACAATATGTAGATTGTCGAGATGGGTATTTTACACTTTTGCTTCACATTACACAATTGGGTTTGGGAAACACTCATACTACTTAATTATGAATTATTGAACATGTGAATGATGAGAGTTGATCATAATGAACCTTTAGCAACATGGTGCCTAGGGATCTAAGCAAGTGGGTAATGTGGAATGGGTTGGACTGGTTTTTGGTACTTTTTCTTGCTTCAGATCTAAGGATCGGTTTGTGGAGCGACCATCTAGGATCTACAGTGCCACCACAAGGCCATGTATGGGTGCGGCATAGCTGACTAATTAGTGAATTACCAGTGCTGTTTGGACCATTAAGAATACTCGGGGAAGGGGTGGTCGAATTTGGTTTGTAGTGATGGTGGGACTACCCAGTGATCCGAATGGCTCAAGAGGAGGCCCTTGGTTTTATATGCTATGTTGGAGACATCACCACCGGTGAAACCTCATTGGTGTCTAAATAGGCTAGTAATCACTATGTAAATGCTATTTTGTGATCTCTTGGCAACACACCTAAGGAAGTAAGAGACGTCATAATTGAGATTCTATAGTCATCGAAAGGTCATGAAATCACGAGCCTGGGGGTGAAGTGGTACAACCACTACAGAGTGTGTCAAAAACTATAATGGTAGCCGTGCTCCTGGTCATGAGCAACTTGAACCCTCACATAATTAGAATATGGATTTTAATATGGTTTTATGACTGGAATTGAATTGGGAATTGATATTGGTTATTTAAATGGCATTGATATATGGAATTGATGAAATTGAGACATATGAGCAGATATGAGTTGAATATGGTTTATTATTGTTGGAATTGATTATTTAAGTTGAAATTGATGATATTTGAGTTATTTTGGGATGGACCTAATTTAATAATGATATAATTGCATTTTAAACTGTTTTGAATGTACTTTTATGCAATTTGCCCATTTTATTGTCATTCCTTGTTTAAGCTACATGTCATACTTTCCCACACTTGTTGAGTATGACATGTGCTCACCCTTGCTATTCCCCCACCAAATCCAGACACAGGCGACCAGGTGGAGTACCAGGAGGTCTTTGAGGAGTTCTAGACGTGTGTTTTGCCATCAAACATGCCTGTGGAGATTGGAGTCATTAGTGTTTAGTTTTTCTGCATCAGATTCATTAGAGTTTGTATTCGAGACTATTTGGTTTGTAATAAGGTATATTAGTATTATTATTAGAGACATGGTTATAATCTGCTTATCGTTTGTGAATCACTTGTGTATGTGTGTTAAACATGTTAGGCACACATATGCATTACTCTTGGTTCATTTTCTTGAAACCGGGTGTCACAAGTTGGTATCAGAATCGTGTTTGACTGTAGGACACATGCCTAGTCAGAATGGACACCACAAATCACTTAGGACTTCTTTCCTATTCAAAATTAACCTGTTTTGCACTATTTTGCTTTCTACTAGCTATATAAAGTGGGAAAATTGCGTTTTTGCTGCTGGTGCTGCAATTTTTGCCGTTTTTGCATCTTTTTGAGCAAATGCACATCCTCTCATCTAAATTTATGGCTGCTGCAATTTCAGAACTGATATTTGTTTTTTCCTCTACTTTCTCATGTTTTCTTGTAGATGGCTCACACCGAAATGACAACCCGCAAGAGAGGTCATTTGCCACACCTTGGAAGCAAGATTAGGCCTCACAAGGAGTAGCAGATGGAACTAGCCCAAGAGGAGGAGGGAGTGAGTTCCCCCACTAAGAAAATTGAGCATGAACGCTCCAACACGACGGAGGAAGATCCTGAAATGGTGGAGTCCTATGATGATGATGAGGAAGAAGAGGACCCTGAAATAGTGGAATGCTATGATAGCAAAACAGAGGAGGATGATACACACGAGGGAAGTCTTAAGGCCGCAAGATGGAGTCCAAGTCAGTTCTCGTGCCATTGACGGATCTCACGAGGTATTGGTGGAGTTGTGAAATCGCTATGCTGATGTTATGGATGAGAGCCGTTACCTCCATAAGAGGCTATTCATCATGGAAAAGCAAGAAGAAGCTCGTGCAGCCGTGGAGGTCAATGGTGTAGCTACCTCTCCAGAGCCTACATGTACGACCAACTCACCCAGGCATGCGCCCGTGTATGCCTCGCCGCCACCGTCGCCTTCGCCGCCTCACGGCCAGGACCGCCCGCCACGGTTCACATAATTAAGCCTAGGTCTCCTATCTAGAAGTTAGAAAACCGTTTAGATCGTCTTAGTCATATCTAGTGTGGTGTGCTAAATTTTCTTGGTGTGTGCTTGTGCTTGTGTGCCTTTTGCGATTTGTGGGACGTCTAGCATTTTGTCCACATCTGCACGTAGTAGAGTGTTGTGGGATCTTTGTCGACATCCTCTAACAGGGATATGGTATTAATAAAGGAGTTGTTTAGTTACATATAACTTGATGCATATAGTTGGGGTGTTTTCTCTTAAAATTCTAAATTCTTCTGTGTTTACTATTCTTTCACCAACAGATGTCGAGGACCCATAACCAGAGGAATGTCAATGGTGAGGAGGAGAGCAATGAAGCACCTCTGAACAACCAGGGACCTACCCAGGGAGCTATCAACCTTGAGCAGTTATTGACTATGCAGAACCAACTCATGTAGACCATGATACAGACTATGCGACAGCTGCAGGCTAGCAACAACAATCAGCCCTACATGTCGCCACCACCGCCACCCCCGCCACACCACAACCGTTTGGGAGAGTTTATGAGGACCAGGCCCCCTACCTTTGCTCAAACCACGGATCCAATGGAAGCTAGTGATTGGCTGAAGTTCGTTGAGAAAAAACTTGCTATTGTCCAGTGCATCGACAGAGAGAAGGTTCTTTTTGCCCCCACACCAGTTGATGGTAGCTGATGTAGACTGGTGGGAATCTCTATGCAATGCCCATGAAAATTAAGAGAGAATCACCTAGGCTGAATTTAAGGAGAAGTTCCGTTTTCACTATGTGCCAGAGGGAGTTATGATACTGAGAAAACAAGAATTTGAGAACCTCAGTAAAGGAAGGATGAGTGTGAGTGAATACCTCAAACAATTCACTCAACTATCAAGATATGCTCCACAGGACATCAGCACTGATAGCAGAAAGCGATATCTGTTCATGAGGGGACTCAACAATGAAATAAAGATTCAGTTCCTCAACGCTGACTATGCAAACTTTCAGAAGCTGGTTGACAAGGCTTATGTGGTTGAGAACAAGATTTGGGAGATGGAACTAGATCACAGGAGGAAGACGCCGTATCAGGGACAGTCGCAAGGATGCAATGTCCTCCCTCGCTATGCACCACCTGCTGCACCATACTACAACCCGTATTTTGCTGCATATTGCCCTGCTTGTCCACCGCGACCGCAATAGGCAATGCAGCCTCACCCGCCTATGCAAGCACCTCGCTTACCTATACAGCCTGCGTCGCGCCCAAATATGCCTACATATGCTCAAAACCAGCCTCGCCCTAACCTTGCTGGCACTACTGGTGGAAAGACTTGATATGCTTGTGGTCAAACAAGACATTTTGCAAATCAATGCCCAAGGTTAGGTGAACAGTGTTCCAAGATAGAATCCAAGGCCCAATGGAGGAGCAACTCAAGGCAACCGAGGAACACAGAATTTCGCTCGTGGCAAGGTGAACCATGTATCTGTAGAAGAGGCCCAGCAAGCTGAAGATGATGTGATTGGTATGTTTCTCGCAAACTCCAACCCCGCGACTATATTATTTGATTCTGGAGCATCCCATTCATTCACATCATCAAAGTTTGTTGCAAAGCATAGCATTCCTATATCATACCTGAAGTTTACCTTGTTGGTTAAATCTCCTGGAGGAGAAATGAGGACAAATATAGTATGTCTAAAAGTAAGTATATCCATAAGGGGGGCGTAATTTGTGGCCAACCATATAGTCCTGAATTCGCAAGGCTTGAACATCATAATTGGAATGGATTGTCTAAGGAAGCACAATGAAATGATTTTGTGTGCTACTCGGACAGTGCAATTGATAAATGAGGAAGGAATCAATGTAGAATTCAAGGCAGTTCAACCGATAACCGAGAAGGTCATGGTAAATCATGCAGAAGGAGTGACTTTGGAGGAAACTCCGATTGTCCGTGAGTATCCAGATGTGTTTCCTGAGAAATTGCCAGGTATGCCACATGATCGTGACTCGAGTTTGTCATTGATTTAATACTTGGAACTACACCTATAGCAAAGAGGCCATATAGGATGCCTCTTAAGGAATTAGCAGAGCTCAAAAAGCAGATTCAAGAGCAGTTAGAGAAGGGTTTTATACGCCCAAGATCGTCACCATGGGGAGCCCCAATGCTTTTTGTAGATAAGAGGGATGGATCCCAGAAAATGTGCGTGGATTACAGGTCTCTCAACGAGGTGACAATAAAGAATAAGTACACTCTGGCACACATAGAAGACCTGCTCAACCAGATGAAGGGACCCAAAATTTTCTCTAAGATTGATCTTTGGTCAGGATATTTCCAACTGAAGATTAGACTGTCAGACATACCCCAAATAGCTTTAAGGACACGGTATGGATCTTATTAGTATATCGTCATGTCATTTGGGTTAACCAATGCACCTACATACTTCATTTATCTTATGAACAAGGTTTTCATGGAGTATTTGAATAAATTAATGGTAGTGTTCATCGATGACATCTTGATCTACTCGAAAAGTGAAGAGGAGCACAAAGAGCTTCTAACATTGAAGTTGCGGGAATTGTGAGAGCACCAGTTGTATGCCAAGTTCAATAAGTGCCAATTCTGGTTGAGGGGGATATCATTCCTAGGCCATATCATATCTGGAGGAGGAGTGTCAGTCAACCCTGGGAAGGTTAGAGATGTGCTTAAGTGGGAACCGACGCTGAATGTGAAGGAGATAAGGAGCTTTCATGAAATGGCTGGATATTACCATCGGTTCATCAAGGATATTTGCAAGATAGCGAAGCCCATGACTGAAGCCTTAATGAAAGAGAAGCCTTTCAAATGGACTCAAGCCAGTCAAGATAGTTTTGAGGAATTAAAGAAGAGATTGACAACAGCACATGTGTTGGTATTGTCAGATCTGAGCAAGAGTTTAGACATCTGTTGTGATGCTTCAAGGCAAGGACTTGGATGCGTATTGATGCAAGAAGGCAGAGTAGTAGCGTATGCATCTTGGCAGTTGAAGAAACATGAGCTGAACTATCCCACGCACGATCTTGAACTTGAAGTTGTAGTACATGCTTTGAAGATTTGGAGACATTATGTTCTTGGCCATAGATTTGAGATCTATACGGATCATAAAAGTCTCAAGTACATATTCACGCAGACATATCTGAATTTGAGGCAAGGAAGATGGTTGGAACTCATTAAGGACTATGATGTGGGAATCAACTATCATCCAAGGAAAGCCAACGTAGTGGCCGATGCTTTAAGTCAAAAGGGAGCAAGCCATCAGCTTACTGTCAGGGAGTTGCCACCCGAGCTATGCAAGGAGTTTGAACGGTTGAATCTTTGATTCATAAATGAGATGGGAGAAATGGAAGTGAACCCAATCTTGGAACAAGAAATTCAAGAAGGTCAATAAAAGGACAAGGAAATCCAGGAAATCAAGGAAAGGACCCAAGAAGGGAGATAATTTAGATTTGATGAGGATGACCAAGGTACTCTATGGCTTGGAAAATGGATTGTTGTGCCTGATGACAAAAGTCTCTGACGGCTGATATTGAAGGAGGCACATGACTCACTTTATTCTATCCATCCCGGTTGTACAATGATGTACAAGGATCTGACGACGTGCTACTGGTGGGATGGTATGAAAAGAGACATAGCAGAGTATGTTGCATTATGTGATGAATGTCACCGAGTCAAAGCTAAGCATCAAAGACCAGCTGGACTATTGCAACAATTAAAGGTTTCAGAATGGAAGTGGTAGGAGGTTGGTATGGATTTCATAGTTGGTTTGCCTCGCACTTCAGCATGTTATGATTCAATATGGGTTATTTTGGATCGGTTGACAAAATCATCGCATTTCATTCCTGTCAAGACTACTTATAGTGGAGCCAAGTTGGAAGAATTGTATATGGGAAGAATAGTGTGTTTAAACGGGCTGCCCAAGAAGATAGTGTCCGATAGAGGTTCTCAATTTACCTCGAAATTTTGCATATCACCCTCAGACAGATGGACACACCGAGAGGACAAATCAGATACTAGAGGATATGCTAAGAGCTTGCGTGCTAAAGTATGGAGGAAATTAGGACAAAAATCTGCCATATGCTGAATTTTCCTACAATAACAGCTATCAAGAAAGTCTGGAGATGTTGCCGTATGAAGCATTGTATGCGAGAAGGTGTAGAACACCCTTGTTTTCGAACGAGACAAGGGAAACTCAAGTATTTGGACCTGATGTGATCCAAGAGGTTGAAAAGAATGTGCAGACCATCCATGAGAATTGAAGAGCTGCCCAGTCAAGACAAAAGCGTTACGCACATAATCGACGAATAAGCTTAGCCTTTGAAGTGGGAGACTTCGTATATCTCAAACTGTCACCTATGCGAGGTCACAAGCATTTTAATGTCAATGGCAAATTGGCACCCTGCTATATTGGACCATTCAAGATTTTGGACAAACGGGGAGATGTATCCTATAAACTGGAGATGCCTGCGCACCTTTCAGATGTTCATGATGTGTTTCATGTTTCTCAGCTCAAGAAGTGCTTGAGAATACCGGAAGAGCAAGTACAAATGGAGGAATTGGAGATTGAGGAGGATTTTACCTATGTCGAGCAACCTGTCAAAATTTTGGACATCAAGGAAAGGGTCACAAGGAACATGGTGATTCAATGGTGCAAAGTGCAATGAAAGCATCACAAAGAATCGGAAGCAATTTGGGAGCAAGAGGATGATCTCAAGAATAAATTTCCCTATCTCTTTCCTTTTGCGTTGAATCTCGAGGGACAGATTCATTTTAAGGGGGGGGTAGGTTTGTAACACCCTCATTTCATGCATAATGCATTGCATACATCCAAGATAAAAAAGAATTTAAGGCTAAACTAGAAATTTTACTATGTCAGGGTGCGGACTTGTGTGGCCTCTAGACCGGACTAGTCAAGTATCCCTGTCCTCTGTTCAGAAAATTCAGTTTCCCTCAGAGCCTTGACTTGTCTAGAATAATGCACGGATTAGTCCGGTTTGGTCTTTGATGTTGTCGAGACTTGTCTGTGGTCCAAGCGGGATAGTCTGTTCCTTATTGAATTTTAGTCCGGAAGCATTTTTTTATGCAACCCCGGACTTGTCCGTCCCTATACACCGGACTTGTCCCATTTCTCCTCTGTTCCAAAATAGACTTGTCCGGCCACCTATTCGGACTAGTCCGGCCTCCTGAATATCGCTTGAATTCTTTTATCTCTTCACGATTTGTTTTTGAGTAATTGCCTAATTTGGGCCCAAGAGCTTTGTGCCCAACCTCAGAGGAGCCCAAGGGGACCCCACCTCGGCCCCTACACGTCCCCCACCGAATTCCACTTGGAATTCATCTAAAACCCTACCTCTATATAAACAACCCAATACCCTCACCTCCCCACCATTGAGAAAAACCCCTTGTTGTCGCCTCTAATCTCGTTCCAACGTCGAGAAGGAGCCTAGGAGCAAGGAGAAGAAGGAGAAGAGGGAGAAGGAGCAATCAAGATTGATCTTCATCAAATTTTCGACGAATTGAAGTTCTTCATCCAAATTCGACATCAACTCTTGGCCACCAAGCCCTAATTGCCATGATCCAATGTCTCATGTCAAAACTTTGATCTTTGGATCTCTAAACAGGTGGTATACCCTCTACATCCGAGTTTCTACATCAATTCAACCCCAATTCTCTCAAATCAGAGAAACCCTATCTTGCAGTTCTGTCTAGGGCGGACTAGTTTGGCCCCTGTATACAGACTAGTCCGGTGTCTTAATCTGTAAATTCCTGAATTAGTTCCAATCTTACTCGAATCAATTCCAAATTTGTCCAAACTTGTTGGAAACTATTTTAACCAATTAGTAAACCTTAATAGCAACTCATTAACAAGTTTTACCTTACAATTGCATTAATCATGCATATCATGGCATGTTGAGTACTCTATGAACATTATTTGATTGAATTGTGTGTTTTACATGTTTGTCGCTCGGAATAGAAGGAGTTGCCATAGAGAGTGCTTTCGAGGACTTGCAGAACTAGAGTTTTGAAGCCTTCGACCCAAATCAAGTTTAGGAGCAAGGCAAATGTCCTCGACCATATTAATCCCGTTTTAAAGGTTTTGTTTGCAAAATTGCATGCTTGTGTCAATATGATGGGAAAACCCAATTCTAGGAGTTTACTAGCTTTGCATGACCACCCTTGTCGCTTGAACAATATGCAGAGAGTTGGGAAGGGTATTTTACGCTTTTGCTCGCATTACTCAATTGGGTTTGGGAAACACGCATACTACTTAATTATGAATT
Source organism: Tuctoria greenei (assembly GCA_036927565.1). Classification (NCBI taxonomy): domain Eukaryota; kingdom Viridiplantae; phylum Streptophyta; class Magnoliopsida; order Poales; family Poaceae; genus Tuctoria; species Tuctoria greenei. Next base: position 177,603,740 of record JAYESD010000001.1, read on the forward strand.
ATTGAACATGTGAATGATGAGAACTGATAATAATGACAATTTAGCAACATGGTGCCTAGGTATCTAAGCAAGTGGGTAATGTGGAATGGGTTGGACTGGTTTTTGGTGGTTTTGCTTTCTTTAGATCTACGGACCAGTTTGTGGAGTGACCATCCAGGATTTAGAGTGCCACCACAAGGACAAGTATGGGTGTGGCTTAGCTTACTAATTAGTGAATTGCTAGTGCTGTTTGGACCATTAAGAATGCTCGGGGAAGGGGTAGTCGTATTGGGTTTGTAGTGATGGTGGGACTACCCTAGGATCTGAATGGCTCAAGAGAGGGCCCTTGGTTGGATGTGCTCAGTAGGAGACATCACCACCAATGAAACCTCAGTGGGGTCTAAATAGGCTAGTAATCACTTTGTAAAGGCTATTTTGTGATCTCTTGGCCACAAACCTAAGGAAGTGTGAGACGGCATAATTGAGATTCCATAGTCATCGAAAGGTGATAAAATCATGAACTTGTGGGTAAAGTGGTACAACCTCTGCAGAGTGTGTCAAAAACTATCATGATAGCCATGCTCCTGGTCATGAGCAGCATGGACCCTCACATGATTAGAATATGTACTTTAATATGGTTTAATGACTGGAATTGAATTGGGAATTGGTATTGGTTATTAAAATGGCATTAATATATGGAATTGGTGAAATTGAGACATATGAGAAGATATGAGTTGAATATGGTTTATTATTGTTGGAATTGGTTATTTAAGTTGAAATTGGTGATATTTGGGTTATTTTGGGATGGACCTCACTTAATAATGATATAATTGCATTTTCAACTGTTTTGAATGTACTTTTATACAATTATCATATTTTGTTGTCATTCCTTGTTTAAGCTACACATCATACTTTCCCACACTTGCTGAGTACAACATGTGCTCACCCTTGCTATTCCCCCACCAAATCTAGACGCGGGCGACCAGGTGGAGTACCAGGAGGTCTTTAAGGAGTTCTAGGCATGTGTTTTGCCGTCAAACTTGCCTGTGGAGATTGGAGTCATTAGTGTGTAGTTTTTCCGATGCAGATTCATTAGATCTTGTATTCGAGACTATTTGATTTGTATTAAGTCACTTTTATTAGTATTATTATTTGAGATATGGTTATAATCTGCTTATTGCTTGTGAATCACTTGTGTATGTGTGTTAAACATCCTGGGCACACATATGCATTACGCTTGTTTCATTTTTTTGGGACCGGGTGTCACACTAGCTAAACAACAGAAAAAGGAAAGAATGCAATCTAGATCTCATAACTCTCATGAAAAATTTGTTGCACATGCTAAACCGAATGTTAGGAACATGCAACCTGCTGTTATGAGTCGAAAACATGCAAAGTTTGCTCCCAAACCTATTGTTTTTCGTGCTACATATGTGACACCTTGTAGGTCAGTAGTTGGGTACAAGAATTTTCAAACATTGGCTGATGAACCTGGTGTTTTATCTCAGATTTCGCATGTTATTTCTGTTGGACATCGTGTGACTTAGTATTGGACTCATAAGTATCTTTCGACTAATCCTAGTATTGAGTCGTCGATGTATTTTGCTTATATGTAGGTTACACGCTTGAGGAAGGAGAACATTTGGCGTGTAGTTTTTATGTTCCTCACGCTACATGACCAGTAACGAAGAATGGTTCTCCTCCCTCTTTTTTGTGTTATGTGTAGAGAATGTTACTTTTCCCGATAATTCTTCAACTCCTATAATTGCTAAGGATTTGATTAGATTAAATAATCACTACACATTGAAAGATGTGGCACTTTTAAAAAATTTGAAATACAACTTGCTTTCCGTTTCTCAATTGCTAGATAAAAATCTAGAAATTATTTTCACTAAAAATTGCTGCAAGGTTGTAGATTCTATTGGTGAGCTTATGTTTAACATGTCTCGTTTTGGAAGAGTTTTTAAGGATGATTTTGATATGTCATATCCTAAGTATAGGTGTCTAGTTGCTAATGATTCGAAAGACATATATTTTTGGCATCGTAGACTTGGTCATGTAGGCTTTTATCATCTCACACATGTTAGTGCTCTTGACCGCATACGTGGGCTGCCTAAGCTTAAAGGGGATAAAGAAATTGTGTGATCTTCTTGTAGACATGCTAAGATGGTTGCAGGTTCACATGCTCCTCTCATAATGACCATGAGAACTGAACCTGGACAACTTTTGCACCTTGACACCATAGGTTCTTCACGTGTAAAATCTTTTGGTGGTAAATGGTATGTTCTTATGATTGTTGATGACTATTATAGATACTCTTGGGTTTACTTTATGAAATATAAGAATGAAGCTTTTAGTTACTTAAGAACTTTATTTCTTACATTATCAATTGATCACCCAGGATCTTTAAAAGCAATTAGAAGTGATAACGGAACCGAATTTAAAATCAATCGTCTGATCAATTTTGCGCATAAATGGAATAGATCATTAATTTTATTCATCCTATGTACCTAAAAAAATGGTGTTGTAGAGAGAAAGAACAAAACCTTAGTTGAGATGGCTAGGACTATGCTTGATGAATATGAAACTCCTAGAAAATTTTGGGCAGATACAATTGCAACCGTTGTTGTGTCTCAAATCATGTTTTCTTGCGTGTTAAGCTAAGAAAAACTCTATATGACCTTTGGTTTGGACATAGGCCTAGTGTCACACACTTTAGGGTCTTTGGTTGCAAATTCTTTGTTAAGAAACATGGTAATCTTGATAAATTTGAAGATAGATCTTTGATTGCATGTTTCTTTGTTATCCATCTATACTAGAGGCTACCGTGTGCTTTTACCTGACACTAACAAACTCATAGAGACTTGTGAGGTTTCTTTTAACAAAGCTAGCCCATGTTCTAGCTCTAATATTGTAGGTCCAGATCCATATCCACAGGGGAAGAGTATTTTTGTTGAAGATGAAGAAGGAATGGAGCTGTTGCCAGATATTTAAGAAATAAACAATGATGTTTCAGCTCTTGCTCCCGCACCACAACCAGCACCAACGACCACTACGATTGGTTATGATTTTTATCGAGCCACAAGTTCTTCAATTTGTCATAAACATGAAGAAGGACTTGTGAAGTGTCTACTCCCTTTCGCATCCTCAAAGGTCATCCTCCGCAACAAATCATTGGAAGCTTGCACGAATGAGTCGCACGGTCCAGGTTTTGGGATCCAAACGCTCATGCTCATTTTGCTTTTGTTGCTTCTTTTGAACCCAAAGATATAGCACACGCACTCACTAATGAATCATGGATTATTGCCATGCAATAAGAGTTAGAAGATTTTGAAAGAGATAATGTTTGGAAATTTGTACCTCCACCACAAGGTCACACCTTAATTGGAACTAAATGGGTGTTGAAAAATAAACAAAGTGAGTATGGGGTTGTGGTTAGGAATAAGGCTAGGTTGGTTGCTTAAGGTTTCACACAAGTTGAAGGTTTAGATTTTGATGAAACTTTTGCTCCTGTTGCTAGATTAGAAGCCATAAGAATTTTGTTAGCTTTTGCTGCATCTAAAGGATTCAAGTTATATCAAATGGATGTTAAAAGTGCTTTTCTTAATAGCTACATACATGAGGAGGTTTATGTCGAGATACCTCTGTGTTTTGAAAGTTAAAATATTTCTAATCATGTTTACAAACTGTCCAAAGCCTTGTACGGTCTCAAATAAGCCCCTAGAGCATGATATGATTGGTTAAAAACATTCTTACTTGAAAAGGGGTTTACCAAGGGCAAGGTTGGTAAAACTCTTTTTGTGCTTAAGCATGGCAATGACTCATTATTCGTTCAAGTGTATGTGGATGATATTATCTTTGGTTGTGCTTCTCATGATCTTGTGTCCAAGTTTCTAGCTATGATGAGTTTACGAAGTGTAAAAGATACCTTCTTAAGCGCTTCAACATGGACAAAAGCAAGTCTCTTTGGACACCAGTGGGAACAACAATTACACTTGAACTTTATGAAGATGGTGAACACGTGGATCAAAAAGAATATAGAAGCATGATCGGGTCACTTTTGTACCTCACGGCATCAAGGTCGGACATACAATTCAGCGTATGTCTTTGTGCATGATTTCAAGCTTCTCCATGTGCTTCACATCGTCAAGCTGTCAAAAGAATTCTCAGGTACTTACATGGAACTCAATAATTTGGCATTTTTCTTCCTTCTTCCTCAAACGTTACTTTGAAAAAAAATTCGGAGGCTAATTTTGGGGGTTGTAGAATTGATAGGAAAAGTACTTCGGGTTCTTGTCATTTTTTGGTAATTCATTTCTTGCTTGGTCCTCTAGAAAACAAAATTGAGTTGCACAATCCACAGCTGAATGTGAATATCTAGCTGTTGCTAGCGTTTGCTGAAAAATTCTTTGGATTGTTCAAACACTTAATGACTATGGGGTTGATCTAGATAGTGTTTCACTGTTTTGTGATAACACTAGTTCCATTTGCATTACTGAAAATCACGTGCAACATTCTAGAGAAAAGCAAATTGACATTAGGTATCACTTTCTCTGTAATAATGTTGAAAAGGAAACATTGTTCTTCATCATGTAGATACCGAACAACAATTGGCTGACATTTTTATAAAACCTTTGGATTTCACTCGTTTTTGTTTCATTCGTAGTGAAATACGGGTTATGCATCCTCATGGCTTAAATTCAGGGGGGGGGGGGGGGGGGTTGAAACTTGAGAAGACTATGTGTGAATCTGAAATTAAATTAATATGAGCATAGTATTTCATACATATATGACTTTGTGATTCTTTTTACATGCTGAAAATTCTTACTATATTCTTCGTATTATACATTTTGTAGTTTTTCCATGACTAGTAATTGGAATAATTACTTACACTAAATCTGGTCATGGTTGAACTTTCTTGCTGTTTTGAACTTGTTGCATGCTCACAAGTGCTTTGAATAATGAAAAAAAATAATCAATCAAGTATCCACATATTGAGCTTTTATGATCAAATAAAAAAATGAGAAAATATCAAGAGAGTATGCATGCATCGCACTTCTTTTTTGAGATGTCTTATCACTGCACATAGATATGAACTTGGAAGAAATTGTGTATGACTAAAACCATGTCTTTAAGCTTCTGATAGTCAAATGACTTAGGTTTGGCTTGGTTGGTTAGAATAAGGCAGATTCAACATATAATCTCTTGCAAATTTCATATAATTTGAATTCGTGCTTTGAAAAATAATAAAAATGCAATAACAAGTGTCATGCTTTCAGATCGTCAAATAGTTATGTTTGTGATATCATGACTTGCTTAAATTGAAAACTACACTTGATCTCTAGCATGACTTACGGTACATTATGTAACTCATTGATGTGATAGTGTAAGTGACTTGATATATGACTTGGATGAGTTCTTTTTTATAGGTATATGTTATAATATGCTCATTACACTTGAGATTTCTCTTTTGAACCTTGCTGAATATATTGTCAAAGGGGGTGAAATAAGTATAGAAGAAGAAATATTTGATTTTGATATTTCTTTCTCATTTGATTTTCAAAAGGGGGGGAAATTGTTTTCAAAACTTTTCATGCGAATAAGTCAATGTTCGGATTTCGTGTTGCCAATGCATTCAGCGAGGGGGAGATTGTGAGACCTATGTGTGCTGAATACAGTGGCAATTTAAACAAAAGTGAAGCTTCACTTGAAGTGTTTTGAATATTGCTGAAAAGCCCACTTCGGACTATCCGAACGTGGGGGAATCCCTTTTGCACTATCCGATCTTTCGGTCACGTGAGCAGCACGTGCATTTCGCTTCGAACAGTCTGAACTTTTCCTCACTTGAGTTGCACGTGTTTTCTAGTTTGGAGTGTCCATACTTGTAGTTCACATGAATTACATGTGTTGTTTGTTTCGCACTGTCAGAACTTCACTTACATGAGCTGCACATGGGCAAATCGTTCGGAGTGTGTGAACTTTTCTTATTGCATAGCGGGTGCTTTGGACTGTCCGATCTTTCATTTGCTAAAATATTCGTGTGACTGTGATGTCTTCATTTGCAATGTTTCAAACTTGTTTTTTTTTGCTGATAGGGAAGTTTGCTTAGTATTCTTTTATTAGGTTTTTTATGCTTTTTAGCTGATTATGGTGGTTAAATATTATTGTGGTTTGCAACATGCTTATGTGACATGCCACGTAAAGTGTTGTGTTTTTCGAACTAACGAGAGTCAAGTCGAGGACTCGGGCTCGCAAAGATTGGTTGTTTACTTATGTGAAGGTGTTGCTCGAGGTCAAGACATGGCTGGTGATGGGATCCATTGAACTAGTCTTAGGGAGAAGATGACGTTCAACAACCAAGTTTGGGAGCAATTGTTGTTGAGTTGATCAGGAGATCACACAACATGTTTGGATCAAGAACAATGTATATGAAGGTATTGTGAACGTTGTTGGAAAGTGTTTGCACGTATGCAAGGGATGCATGAACGTGGCAACACTGTTCCAGGGCGTGATGAAGAGAAGTGAATGTAAAGAGGTGGCCGGAAAGGTCTAACCGGCTGGTTTATGCCTCAGACTGCGACTGAGGTGGTTATAGTTCATTTATGGAAAGTTTTGAGTTTGTTTCTGTTATATTCCATGGTGAGCACGAAGTTTAGTTGTTTTAGGAATGTTTGGTACGTTTCTAAGATGTTTGGAAGTCTTAAGATTGCTTTTATAAGCGTATAGAAGAGACTTGGTCAGTTATGGAGAGCTTCGGTTGAAATTGAGTAGGATTAGAGTCCTAGTTAGGATTGGATTGGCCCGAGGGGCTTGTTATAAAAGCAAAGGGGGCCAAAGCTCCTGTTGAGAGGACTTTGGGTTGTTCCTCTTGTGTTGCATTGAATAAAGATTATAGTTTTAGAGGGGATTTTGTGCCTAATTCGTCCGACTCGTTTTTGTAAAGTTTTTCTCGTCGAGTTTCTGGACAACACAACATTAGTTTGGTTTTTTTATCATAACACAAATTTTACTGATACGATTGATGTGGTTCTTTTTGACTTGTCTTCACAGCTTGATTATATATCATCTGTAAAAATTTCGCGGTCATTGGATTTGTGGTTTTTTATCTACACAGGTTTCTTTGCAGCGTTGCTGTATGTTTTTAAATCGGGTAGAACAGATTGACCTTCGTCTAGTCTTCTGATCATATTTCAAGTTATACTCAGTGTTTTACCGTGATTATTGTTGCGTTATTCCTTGTTTTGATTTTCTACAATCTACACTTGTTGTTGTCACGATTGGACACGTTGAAAACAGATTACACACATAGTTTCCTAACAGATCGATTTTCCGCCGAGAGGTTTTGTTGTTTCCGATGAAAAAATTTAAATCTACCATTCACCCCATTCTAGTAGCTTTACCCGTGTTCTTCAATCCTACACTAAGATCGTCTCCCTTTTGTCAAAGGAGTAGGAGACGGGCTTTCTGTAAAGCTCATCTCATTTTCTTACGTAAATAGAAGATGAGCTTTGTGCTAAGACTCCCTCCCTTTTGTTAGAGGAGCGTGTGCGTCTTGAATATTTTCTTAAATGAGACGCACCGTGTAGTAGCCTATTTCTTTTTATACTAAACGGAGCCATATAGCAGATCCTCGCAAAAGCAGGCTCATATTTTTACTCATATCAGAGACGACCGCCTTTACGCTCATTGCCGATCTTTGTCTTCTATTTGAGTTTCTTACGTAGTGCGGTAGCACGAGGTAATTCGGGGGCGGTATGCATAGTCACGGGGAATAGTGGCAGATCAGGCTGCAAGCAGGTGGATTCGAGATAAGGCAGGTAGCAGTGGATGTAGCGGGTTGTAGCTGACGTTGCTTCTTCCCCACCGATGATGACAGCGGCAACAGTACTTTTTCCAAAAACAAGAGGTCTGGTATTATATTTCTAATCCGAAAAAGAGTAATTTGTGTACATGGATGGATTAAGCTTGAGCTGATAATTATACAAGTTGAACAGAATAAACGAAGAAATCACAGGTACTGACCGACGAAGATCCAGTTACCCTCTTTTGATCAGTGTACCGCCTTATTGCGCCAGTGGTATTTGTATCTTGGCTCCGGCTTGGCTCCATAGTCTTGCCTCCTCATTCGTTTCTGAGATGAGCTGGGACGTCAACTTCTCTGCACGTTGGAAGACCCTAGCATTTTTTTTCCAAATTTACCAAGTCACGATGACTATTGATCTTGCACTGTGTGCGCTGACTGTTTTCCCTTTTGGAGATAGCTGGCGAAACCATTGATCAATGTATTCCTTTTGTCCCCGATAAGAAGGGTTGAGTGTCCGGAGCGCTGACCATTCAGAAATTCCAGTCCAGATGAGGCATGTAGCAGGGCATTCCAGCAAACAACTGTGTAACTGTCTTGTGTCTCCAAATTCCGACAGAACATCTGGCAGAAATACTGATTTGGTCACCCCGCTGCTGACAGCGGAAACCGTGATCCTTCTGTTCCTGATGATGATGACGTTAGTGGTAAGTGGATGAAACGATGAATAAGGTGTCGGTTCAGTTACAGACGTCAGTATCATCGCAAGAATTGATTTTTTCTCAAGGGAAAGAATCATGATCCTGACGCTAAATTATGGGTTTATATCGTCTAAGAGTGTCGGTTTAAAAAAAAAAAACCAACATTCCTAAATAAATGTGTCGGCTGGACTTAAAAAACCAACGCTCATACTAACTGCGTTGGTTCAACCCACCCTCTTAATAAATGCGTCGGCTGAACTGACGCTTCTTGGAGCGGACCCGACCGCTCAGGCTCTAAACGCGCCGGCTTGCATCCTGGCCGACGCTCTTATGTGGGCCCCGCGCGAAACTCCAAAACGCGCCGCGCCTTCTCTCTCGCGCGCCGCTTCACTTTCGCCTGCGTAAACCATCGCACCTGAGCGCGTCGCCTCCGTCGCCTGTCGCCCGCCGGCAGCTTCCCGTCTCCGCCGCCCGCCGCCTCCATTGCCCGCCACCTCTGTGCACCTTCTTCACTGCCTCCGTGCGCTATCTTTGCCGACTGCCACCAGCCTCTATCGCACGCCGCCTCCGTCGCCCACCGCCTCCGCGCGCCTCCTGTCCGCGGGGACGCCTCTGTCCGAGCGCCGTCCCACCCCCCTCCCCCCCTCATGAGGTCTATGCACCACCGTCCCTGTACCCCAGCGGCTCCATCGTCTGCCTCCCTCACCCAGCTCACCGCTCGATTGCTTCTGAGGTAAAATCTGTACATTTGAGCTCTATGTGTGAGCTTGTTTGGTGCATGGTTTTGTATATATGATGTTGTATGTGTTAGCTTGATTCAAAGCTAATGTGTATGTGTAAGCTTAATTAATAGTTAATCCTAAAATTACATGCAAATTTATATGTTTAACTTGTATATATGAGCATGATTAGTAGTTTGTAATTTAATTTGTATGAATAGGTAATTTAACTGGTATGTATATGTGAGCATGTTTAGCTTTTAATAGTCTCTAAATATGTGTGACTTGTTAGTGTGAATAGGTATAAGCTGAAAATGGGTGACGATCATCATAATATGATGTATGATGGGATGAAGTTTAAATGGTGTGTACACTTTGAATGGGCTCATATTGCAAATATGTTCATTGAACCAAGCATTTCCTAGTGGTGCTCGTTTGTGAAGTGTCCGTGTAGCGAGTGCAAAAATCGTCAGTTGTCAGAGTTTGGTTCGGCAATTCTCCTGGTACTACCGTTGGCAGCCCGGTAGAGTTTGTAGTTCGGTTGTGGGCATGCAGAGATTCAGACACGATGGGCAAGTTGACACGAGGATTTACGTGGTTCGGGCCGCCTAAGCCGTAATACCCTACTCCACGGGGTGTGTAGTTCTTGTATTGAGCGTCTGAGCACTTGTAGGCGTGTGTCAGAGCAGAGTCTGGAAGAATCTCCTGTGTATCGCTCGGCCAGTCCTTTTATAGTACAAGGACTGATCGTTACATCGTTAGCCTGGCCCGTCATGTGGCCCTGGCGGTTACTGATGCTTAATACACAATTAATGAGCTTAAATACTCTTACAGTGTGGTAATGCGCCTTGACAATGCGTTACTGGTATCAAGGGCCTCCGATCGTGTGTCATTAGATGGTATTAATGACACTTAATTCGATCTTGAAGTCTTCAATTGCCCCTTGAAGGTCCGAGCCGTTGGAAGTCCACCACTCTGTCTGTTGAGGTTGAAGGTCCGGCGGTGGGACACATGGTAGCTCTGGAGCTTTCCGTCTGGGACGGGTAGGTCCCGGTGCTGTTGTACACGTGTCAGTACTAGAGCTTCCCTCTGTCGTGGGTTAGGTCCGGGTGTGCCCCACAGGTATTTAGCCCAGAGTTTTCCGATGTGTGGGATGTAGCTCCGGTTGCAGGATACACGTGGCAGCAACTGGGACCTAACCATAGAAGGGAGGCAGGTTCGGTTCCGTATGACAAGTGGGGCCTTCAGAGGTCTTCAACTCAGAAAGGTGAAGTTCCTTTGCTCTTTTTGCAGTCCCAAGGAGTATTCGGTACGCAGGGTACCGATAGTGGCCCCCTGGGCCCACCTCTGGGATAACTTTTGGATGAAGTCGTTCTGCCAGAGATGGGTCCATCTTTCAGTTTTTGAGCCATGTCTTCAAGGGCCTTTGGATGTGCTGTTGGTGGTAGTTCGCAGTTAAACCATCACCGCATGGCATATACAGGATGCAGCAGGTGAGTTCTGGGCGTGCGGATCTCACGCAATTGAAGGTCGCCGGTTCTCGATACGAAAACCGTATCGGTTCCGCGAGCCCTGTCAGGCCGCCGCCCCTCGGCCTTCCCCGCCTCTCATGATGACAACTGTTCGCCTGGGGTAAGGACCTCAACTTGATCGTTGGGGTGGCCCCGTGCCCCCTTGTCATTGGCGGGTGAAGTTTTTGAACTGTGTTGTCGGCTCCTCTGTGGTTTCCATCCAAGCATTGCGGTGGCTTACATAAGAAGGGAAAGTGCGCACTATTTGGGGATTCTTTACGCCTTCATTTGAACTTGCGCTCGAATCCTCCAAACTTTAGCTTGTTTTTCATCTCTCGCCCCGCTGTGCTGCGATGAGTTGGGTCTCCGCAAGAGCCGTCTTAAGACCGACGGCGATTTGAAGAAGGTCTGGGCCCTCATGGCGTGGTCCAGTGACTCCTTCAACCACCTGGTCCGTGCCGGCAAGATTCCGTTCAAGAAGGAGCGCACGCCGACATGGTGTACTTCCCCACGTACGCCATGGTGGGACTGATCCCACCCTTCTCCACTTTTCTCTTGATGCTCTAGACTTCTATGGTCTGCAGCTGTACCACCCTTGGCCCCACTCCATTCCTCTGATGTCAACCTTTGTCCACTTCTGCAAGATGTGGGTGGGTATTCCCCCCTGCGTTGAGCTCTTCCGCACCTTCTTCACCATCCACACCACCGGCAAGAGTGACGAGTACCTTGGATTCTATTATTTTGAGAAGCGCAAGAAGTGCCCGTACAAGTACTTGAGGTCGTTCCCTTCTGGCAAGTGCGACGACTGGAAGAAGGATTGGATTGTCATAATTGCAGAGGATCACGAGAAGCTGGAGCTGCCTGAAAGGCCTCCCCAACGTCGACACTGAAGTTTGGATCAAAGTTCAGGTGCTATCGGATGCCTTCAACCCTGCCCTGATGTGACACCCGGTCCTGAATATGAACCAAGCGTAACGCATATGTGTGCCCAGGAAGTTCATCACACATATACGGTTGCATCACAAACGATATACAGAATTTAACCACATCTTAACTATTAAATAAGTACTTTATTACAATAATCCAATAGTTCACGAATGATAAAACTCTAAATAATTGTAGCGGAAAATAAACTAAACAGCACGACTCCAATCCACAGGCAATTAACGGCGGTACGCAACCTAGTACTCCACGTGATCCTCAGGGTACTCCCAATTGTCTCCAGTAGCTGTTGGGGGGGATTGCAAGGGTGAGTACATGTCGTACTCAACAAGTGTGGAAAGTATGACATGTGGCTAATTCAAATGACGAATGTAATAATGGCTAAGTGCTGAAAAGTACAGTAAAACATTTGAAAAGCATTATACTATGTCTATATGAAACAATCCCATCATACCATCAAGTTAACAGAATATAAACCATATCCAATTATTGCCAACATCACCATTATCCATGTCCAAGTACCATAACTCAAATTCATATCCATGACCATAATCCATAAACCATAACCATTACCAACCCATAACCATAAACCAATCATAACCATTACCAGACCATAACCATCCCAAATCCCAATTCCAACTCTAATCATGTAGGTCATCCAGGCGCTCATAACCGGGAGCACGGCTATCATGATAGTTTTTAACACTCTGCAGAGGTTGTACCACTTTACCCACATGTTTGTGGTTTCATCACCTTTCGATGACTAAGAAACCTCCATTATGCCATCTCACACTTCCGTAGGTGTGTGGCCAAGAGATCACAAAATAGCCTTTCAAAAGGGACTACTAGTATGTACGGGCCCCACTAAGGTTTCACCGGCAGGCTTGAATCTCCATTCTCCCACCCACGGGCCCCCTCGTGTGCCATGCGCCGATCCCAGGGCAGTCTCCTCGACTCCCATTCCCGTGCCATCCAATGGTCCATACAATACTAGCAGCGCTCCTAATTATTCAGCTACGCCGCACCCATACTTGGCCTTGTGGTGGCACTGTTGACCTGACATATTCTCGCATGAACCGGTCCTTAGATCTAAAGCAAGCAAACCACCATAACATCCAACCCATCCACATAACAATGCTTGCTTAGATCACCCATCGTATCGACCAGTTCACATTAACCAGAATATCATTGATGCATAATTAAATGTGTAGTGTTGTTTGCCATCCCAATTAATTAAGCGAAGCAAAAAGGTAAAAACCTTCCAACTCTCTACCATATATTCCGGGTGACAAGGGTGGTCAAACAAAACTAGTAAACTTCCTACCATAAGATTTCCATCAATTTGACACAAGCATGCAAGTTCGCAAACAAAACATTTAATTTAAAACAGGATCAATATGCTTCAAGGACACTTGCCTTGCTCCGACGGATGGGGTTGCACGAGCGCTTCAAAGTCTTTATTTGAAAATCCTCGTACATGATCTCTTGAGCACTTCCCACTACTCGTGATCACACATACAAGAATATACATACAAATCAACATGATGCACACCCATTAATCAACATGCGATGATATGCATGCATGCAAGGACCAATTAATTAATTAACTATGGTTGTTTATTAATTAGATGCAACTAGTTCATACGTGTTCATATGAGTTTACGGGGATTTTAACATAGATTAATGCCGCTGAAAATAAAATTATGGTGCAACTAAAATCAATTTATGTCTATTAGATCTAATGCGTCGCTAAAATTCGCATCGGGAACATGGCCTACCGTAGATCTGACGGCTTGACGGTCGCGGAACGAATGCGACGCATAGACCAATTAATCAACATGCGATGATATGCATGCATGCAAGGACCAATTAATTAATTAACTATGGTTGTTTATTAATTAGATGCAACTAGTTCATACGTGTTCATATGAGTTTACGGGGATTTTAACATAGATTAATGCCGCTGAAAATAAAATTATGGTGCAACTAAAATCAATTTATGTCTATTAGATCTAATGCGTCGCTAAAATTCGCATCGGGAACATGGCCTACTGTAGATCTGACGGCTTGACGGTCGCGGAACGAATGCGACGCATAGACGAAGTGGGTGCCGCAGCAGTCCCTCGGCGGCACGACGACGGCGACGATCTCCGGCGGATGGTAGCACCCTCCTCTTTTTCTTCCTCTTCTTCCCCTTCTTTTTCTCCTTTTCTTCCCCTGGGCGCAGCCCTCTGGTTTTCTGTACCGGCGGCTTTTCCCGTGGCTGGCGGCGGTTCTGGGATCGAGGGAAAAACCTACAGGCGGGTCTCCTTTTTATAGGCACGGTACGGGAGTCTCCCGATCAAGGGAACCGAGTCGGTTGCGGCCGGGAATCGCGCGCGGGAGAGGGCGCTGGGGCCGAGATGCGGCGGGAGACGCGGCGGGGTGGGGGCTACACGGAAGGCGCGCGCAGGCGTGGGGTGGGGCCCGGGAGACGCGGCGCGGGCGGGAATCGAGGGCGCGTACGCGGGGGCCAAGGCGGGGCGCTGCGCGGAGGGAAAGCTGGGGCGAGCGCGAGGGAGCGAGGCCGCGTGGGCGGGGCGCGCGCGGGGGCTGCGTGGGGCCGGGGCGAGGTGACCGAGCGCGGGAATCGTTCCGCGGGAGGGAGTCGGGGCGGGGTCAAGGCGCGCGAGGTGCGCTGCACGGGGCGTGGGGCCGGGAGCGGAGGGAGGCGCGCTGCGCGCGTCGGGGTGAGCGCGTGGAGGCGAGGAGGGGGGGACAGGCGGCGGGTGGCGCGCTGGTCGGCGCGCGTGCGTGCGTGGCCGGCTGGGCCGGTACGGCCTGGGGGGCGGATAGAGATTTTTTTCTCTCTTTTTTTTTCTTTTTTTTTCAATATACTACTATTATATTATTATTTATTCTTTATATATATTTTTTATATATTTTATTTTTCATTTTTTTTATTTTATCCTTTTTATATTATTATTATATATTTTATTATTTATATTTTATATATATATATTTATAATTTATTTATATACATTTCTTTTTTATATATTATTATTATTATTTTAGATTTATTCCCTAATACATTTTTTTAGGATATAATTATTACTTTCTTTTTTTTCTTTTTGCTACACCATATATGTATGTTTTATCCTTTTATTATCTTTTATCCTACTAATGTTTAATGCATGATCATGTATGCAATGCAGGATGCGAAAATTTAGGGTGTTACAATTCTACCCCCCTTAAAGTGAATCTCACCCTCGAGATTCGATAGCGTGGAGAAAAGGTGAGGGAATTCTGCCTTCAGGTCTTCTTCATGTTCCCATGTAGCTTCGGTTTCCGTATGGTGTTTCCATTGCACTTTGCACTAACGGATCCTCTTATTCCTAGAGAATCCAGAACAATGAGGTTGGCGGAGAAGTCTACTCCCCTTATTCTAAGGCTTATTTTTGGACATACTATATATGTCCTCATCTCTCCTCGAGGAGACTTAACCAATAGAGTAAACTTCATATGAGAGATAGGCAAACTATACTTGGCAACATACTTCAATGCAATGAATGAATGCGATGCTCCAGAATCAAATAACATAGTCGCGGGGTTGGAGTTAGCAAGAAACATACCAATGACCACATCATCCGCTTGTTGAGCATCCTCCGTAGAGACATGGTTCATGTTGCCACGAGCAAAATTCTGCTGTCCACGGCTTCCGTGTGGCTGTCCTCCATTAGGTCTTGGGTTTTGCCTCGGCGCATTGCTTCTTTGACCAAGGCCTGACTTAGGACATTGATTCGCAAAGTGTCCAGCTTCTCCACAAGTATAGCACCTCTTAACTCCACCAGAATTGTTGGGACGAGCCTTGTTTTGAATATTGGCTCCAGGAAAATCAGCACGAGGCGCATAAGGCATTGCTTGCATAACAGGGCGTTGCTGCTCAAACTGAGTTGGGCACGGTGCATAATCAGGGCGCTGAGCAGGAAGAGATGAGCTGTAATGAGGCGCATTGGGTGGTGCAAGGCGAGGGCACACATTACTTCCTTGTTGCTGTCCTTGATACAGCGCCTTCCTCTTGATTTCTTGCTCCATCTCGCGAATCTTGTTCTCAACCACAATTGCTTTGTCCACAAGCTTCTGGAAATTGGCATAATCATAGTTGAGTAGTTGCACTTGGATCTCATTGTTCAATCCCCTCATGAACAAATATGTCTTCTGGCTGTCTCGACTAACATCCTGAGGCGCATACCTTGAGAGTTGAGTGAACTTATTGAGATATTCACTCACGCTTGATCTTCCTTGCCGTAAGTTCTCGAATTCTTGTCTCTTCAAGATCATAACACCTTCCGGCACATAATGAGAACGGAAGTTCTCTTTGAATTCTGCCCAAGTGATCCTCTCTTGATTCTCATGAGCATTGCAATAAGCATCCCACCAATCTGCAGCTGCTCCAACTAGTTGATGAGAAGCAAACAAGACCTTCTCTCGGTCACTGCATTGGACAATAGCAGGTTTCTTCTCCACGGACTTGAGCCAATCATCAGTGTCCATAGGGTCAGCAGCTTGAGCAAAGGTTGGCGCTCTAGTCCTCATAAACTCTCCTAAACGGTTATGAGGAGGCGGGGGTGGCGGTGGAGGCATGTGGGGCTGATTGTTGTTATTGCCAGCCTGCAGCTGTCCCATAGTTTGTATCATGGTCTGCATGAGCTGGTTTTGCATAGCCAATAGCTGCTCAATGTTGATAGCTCCATGAGCAGGTCCTTGTCTATTATTGTTCTGAGGTACTCCATGGTTCTCCTCCTCATCATTAGCATCCCTCTGGTTGCGAGTCCTCACCATCTGAAGAGAAGCAATAGGTAAGGATTTAGAAACGTCCCCAACTATATGCATCAAGGGATATGAAGCTAACCAACTAGCTATACTAGCCTAGGTGGACATGGTAATGCTAAAGCATCCCAAAATCCTCTATTAAGCACACAAGCAAACAATATATATAGCAAACAACACACTAAGCAAAAACACATCGATTCCTGAGTGCTCCTATGTGCTCTAAAGTGTCCATTCTATCTAGGCTGCGTCCTACGGTCAACCTGTGGCTCTGATACCAATCTGTGACACCCGGTTCCGAATATGAACCAAGCGTAACGCATATGTGTGCCCAGGAAGTTCATCACACATATACGGTTGCATCACAAACGATATAAAGAATTTAACCACGTCTTAACTATTAAATAAGTACTTTATTACAATAATCCAATAGTTCACGAATGATAAAACTCTAAATATTTGCAGCGGATAATAAACTAAACAACACGACTCCAATCCACAGGCAATTGACGGCGGTACGCAACCTAGTACTCCACGTGATCCTCAGGGTACTCCCAATTGTCTCCAGTAGCTGTTGGGGGGGGATTGCAAGGGTGAGTACTTGTTGTACTCAGCAAGTGTGGAAAGTATGACATGTGGCTAATTCAAATGACGAATGTAATAATGGCTAAGTGCTGAAAAGTACAGTAAAACATTTTAAAAGCATTATACTATGTCTATGTGAAACAATCCCATCATAACCATCATGTTAACAGAATATAAACCATATCCAATCTTTGCCAACATCACCATTATCCATGTCCAATTACCATAACTCAAATTCATATCCATGACCATAATCCATAAACCATAACCATTACCAACCCATAACCATAAACCAATCATAACCATTACCAGACCATAACCATCCCAAATCCCAATTCCAACTCTAATCATGTAGGTCACCCAAGCGCTCATAACCGGGAGCACGGCTATCATGATAGTTTTTAACACTCTGCAGAGGTTGTACCACTTTACCCACATGTTTGTGATTTCATCACCTTTCGATGACTAAGAAACCTCCATTATGCCATCTCACACTTCCGTAGGTGTGTGGCCAAGAGATCACAAAATAGCCTTTCAAAAGGGACTACTAGTATGTACGGGCCCACTAAGGTTTCACCGGTAGGCTTGAATCTCCATTCTCCCACCCACGGGCCCCCTTGTGTGCCATGCGGATCCCAGGGCAGTCCTCCTCGACTCCCATTCCCCGCGCCATCCAATGGTCCATACAATACTAGCAGCGCTCCTAATTATTCAGCTACGCCGCACTCATACTTGGCCTTGTGGTGGCACTGTTGACCTGGCATATTCTCGCATGAACCGGTCCTTAGATCTAAAGCAAGAAAACCACCATAACATCCAACTCATCCACATAACCATGCTTGCTTAGATCACCCATCGTATCGACCAGTTCACATTAACCAGAATATCATTGATGCATAATTAAATGTGTAGTGTTGTTTGCCATCCCAATTAATTAAGCGAAGCAAAAAGGTAAAAACCTTCCCAACTCTCTACCATATATTCCGGGTGACAAGGGTGGTCAAACAAAACTAGTAAACTTCCTACCATAGGATTTCCATCAATTTGACACAAGCATGCAAGTTCGCAAACAAAACATTTAATTTAAAACAGGATCAATATGCTTCAAGGACACTTGCCTTGCTCCGACGGATGGGGTTGCACGAGCGCTTCAAAGTCTTGATTTTGAAAATCCTCGTACACGATCTCTTGAGCACTTCCCTCTACTCGTGATCAAACATACAAGAATATACATACAAATCAACATGATGCACACCCATTAATCAACATGCGATGATATGCATGCATGCAAGGACCAATTAATTAATTAACTATGGTTGTTTATTAATTAGATGCAACTAGTTCATACGTGTTCATATGAGTTTACGGGGATTTTAACGTGGATTAATGCTGCTGAACATAAAATTATGGTGCAACTAAAATCAATTTATGTCTATTAGATCTAATGCGTCGCTAAAATTCGCATCGGGAACATGGCCTACCGTAGATCTGACGGCTTGATGGTCGCGGAACGAATGCGACGCATAGACGAAGTGGATGGTGCAGCAGTCCCTCGGCGGCACGACGACGGCGACGATCTCCAGCGGACGGTAGCACCCTCCTCTTTTTCTTCCTCTTCTTCCCCTTCTTTTTCTCCTTTTCTTCCCTGGGCGCAGCCCTCTGGTTTTCTGTACCGGCGGCTTTTCCCGTGGCTGGCGGCGGTTCTAGGATCGAGGAAAAAACCTACAGGCGGGTCTCCTTTTTATAGGCACGGTACGGGAGTCTCCCGATCCAGGGAACTGAGTCGGTTGCGGCCGGGAATCGCGCGCGGGAGAGGGCGCTGGGGCTGAGACGCGGCGGGAGACGCGGCGGGGTGGGGGCTACGCGGAAGGCGCGTGCAGGCGTGGGGTGGGGCCCGGGAGACGCGGCGCGGGCGGGAATCGAGGGCGCGTACGCGGGGGCCAAGGCGGGGCGCTGCGCGGCGGGAAAGCCGGGGCGAGCGCGAGGGAGCGAGGCCGCGTGGGCGGGGCGCGCGCGGGGGCTGCGTGGGGCGGGGGTGAGGCGACCGAGCGCGGGAATCGCGCCGGGCGTGGGATTCCGCGGGCGGGAGTCGGGGCGGGGTTAAGGCGCGCGAGGCGCGCTGCACGGGGCGTGGGGCCGGGAGCGGAGGGAGGCGCGCTGCGCGCGTCGGGGTGAGCGCGTGGAGGCGAGGGGGGGAGCCAGGCGGCGAGTGGCACGCTGGTCGGCTCGCGTGCGTGCGTGGCCGGCTGGGCCGGTACGGCCTGGCCGGCGGATAGAGATTTTTTTTCTCTCTTTTTCTTTTCTTTTTTTTTTCAATATACTACTATTATATTATTATTTATTCTTTATATATATATTTTTATATATTTTCTTTTTCTTTTTTTATTTTATGCTTTTTATATTATTATTATTATATATTTTATTATTTATATTATATATATATATTTATAATTTATTTATATACATTTCTTTTTTATATATTATTATTATTATTTTAGATTTATTCCCTAATACATTTTTTTAAGATATAATTATTACTTTATTTTTTTTTCTTTTTGCTACACCATATATGTATGTTTTATCCTTTTATTATCTTTTATCCTACTAATGTTTAATGCATGATCATGTATGCAATGCAGGATGCGAAAATTTAGGGTGTTACACCTAACCAGGATCTGCCAATGTGTGGAAGGAGGGGTGACTCCCTAGGTGGTATTCCGCAACTTCCTGGTCAACAGGTGGGCTCCACTGAAGAAGAGGGAGAAGCTTGCCTGGGCCCTCAACAGCGTGATGGACGACGGCCGCATCGAGATCGGCTTGAAGTCCAACCTGGAAGGCCCAGCTTTGGAGCTTCACCTCAAGAAGTTCCAGCATGGCATCGACATTGAGGGCGACGACTTGACTCCACCGGCGGCTTTCCTCCGTCTGAACATGGAGGCGGAGTTTAGCAGGGAGCTCTGGCGGAAGATGCCGGTGCTTGACGACCTCAGTGAAGTTGAGAGGCGTTTGACAACCGGGTTGGCGATCCCCGGAGCTTCCGAGGGTGGTCCCCCTTCCGCCCCCGAGACAGAGAGTTGAAGTCGTGGGCAAGGGCAAGGAATTGGCCGAGCCCTTGAGCCGTAATAGGAAGTTGAAGAACTCTGACGGGAGGTCCGTCAGACCTGCTCCTTCTGCAGTAGCTCCTTCTCCTCGGAGGGGGAGGTCTTCAACGGCGGCAACCACTCCAGCATCAGCATCTCCCTGGGGCGCTAGCTCCGGCAATGTGGCTTCGGGACGAGGGCCAGCTGAGGGCTCTATTATCGAGGGTCCTTCTCAGTCGAGGGGGGCCCCAACCAAGACGACGCCGATGGCGGCAGCAAGCTCTGGGGAGCTTTCTGGAGCTACTACACCAGTGGCGACAGGGTCCGGTCCTGAGCGTCCGATGAAGAGGTTCCGCGCTAGCTAGAGCGGAAGCCTTCCGAGGTAAATTTGATTTTTTACCTTAGTTGATTATTTTTTTGTTGTAATCATATTTTGAGTTTCTTCGTCCTTCATCCACAGGGTACCCAAGAAAGGGGCTGAAGCTCCAGTTCCTGCAACAACGGCTGATGCTGTGAAGGCCGAAGCTCTGGCTCCAGTTCCAGTGCCGCCCCAAGAGGTGGCTAAGGCTGCGGCAGCTCCGGCGCTAGCTGACGTGGTCCTTGACCTCGAGTCATCCCCTGAAGCTCCTGTGGTAGCGCCATACCACGGGAATGAAGATGTACCAGCGGCACCAGCTCCCGATTTTAAAGCTCGGGTTTTGGATGCTGAGATGATGGACGCTCCGGCCTCTGAGCCCGAGGTAGCTGCGGTTTCGGCCCTAGAGCTGGATGTTGTTGTAGCCCCGGCGGTGGAGCCGGTGGTTGATGAAGCCCCAGCGGTGTATCCGGGTGTTGATGAAATTCCGGCGCCTGAGCCGGTTGTCGCAGAAGTGCCATCGCTCGAGCCGACGGAGGTTGAAGCATCGGCGCCTGAACAGGCGGTGGAGGGGGCACCAGCACCGGAGCCGAAAGTGGCCTCAACTCTGGCCAAATCTTCAACACCTGCCCCAGAGGTGGTGGTTCCAGAGGTGCCCGCGCCTGAGCCAGGGTGCCAAGTTGAAGCTGCGATCCCCCGCCTGAGGGACCAATTGATGACGACCTCGCGGCGGGACCTTTGGAGCCGACTCCGGAGGTAGAAACTTCTGCTGCAGGACCTTCCTTGGCGGCGGCCGAGGCTATCCCGTAGGGAGGCCCTAGTGCCGTGGAAGCTCAAGGGACCTCTCTTGTGGAGTGGGACCCGATTTTTGTTATGGAGAACCTGCTGGAGCCAGCAGAGAGGACCCCGGCAGGTCTGGAGCCAATCCCTTTGTCATTATCCATCGACAATGCCTGCTCCAGCCTTTGTCAAGTTCAGCTGGAATTTTCCCACGACAGCAAGGCCCTCGAGGAGGAGCACCAAACCCTTAGGAGGTGGTGCAACCGGCCTCAATTTGAGACCAAGTTGGCGCAGACAAGGCTGGCCGACGACAAGGAGTGGGTGAAAAGAGAGAAGGTTCGGTTGGAGTACTGGGTCAGCTGCTGGATGAGAGAGAAAGCATGACGCGATCCCTCGATGACCAGTCCCAGGAAATCCACGAACAGGCCGTGGCTGCTAATGAAGCAGCGAATGACTGCCAAGAGAAGCTCAGTGCCATCCACGAAAGCCTCATCAAGCGCCGGGGGGCTCGTGAGGAGCAGGAGAAAAAGCTCAAAGATGAAGAGCAAAAACTTCTGGATCTGCGGGATGACCTCGTGAAGAGGGAGGAGGAGCTTACTCAGAGGATGAATCTGGGTGAAAAGAGTCTCGCGAAGCGCACCAAGAAGTTGGAGCAGCACTGCGAGAAAGAGGAGAAGAAGGCCTGGCAGCGGGAACAAGACCTCACTACGAGGGAGAATGAAATTGCTGCCAGGGAGAAGAAAGTGCAGGGCCGGGAGAAGGACCGGGTCGACCGCCAGAACAAGATCCACCTTCGGGAGGAGGAGCTCGGTAAACTCGAAAGGCAAGTTGCTGAAAAGATGCAACAGAACACCAGAGAAGTCGAGCACCTTGCCCAGGAGAACTCGAAGCTTGCAGCGACCAAGAGATTCTTAGAAGAGGTGCGAGGCTCAAGGGCTGTGGAGTCCCAACAAGTTTGGGACTTCTTGGGCAAAGCCAATGACGAGCTGACGCCGCTAGGCTTCAGTCTGGCGCGCCCGGATGATCCGGAGCCGGAGCTGGACATGGCATTGAAGGCGTTGAGCTCGGCAGGCAGCAAACTCAACAAGATGGGCGATGTCATCGCGGACCAGTTGGAAACCGAATGACAATCCCTGGCGAAGAACGTCGCAGAGTACATGCTGACGTGCTACACAAGTCGGGATCCTCACTTCCCACAGGACCCGGTGCTTGAAGGTCCCATCAACGGAGAGGGTGATGCCGCCAAGGCCAGTGTGTCAGAGGTTGCCCAGAAGGTCGCCTCATTCTTCCATAGGGTTTAAGACTTTCTCTTTGTAGCTCTCGCTTGTATCTTCTCTTCTTTTTCTCCAATTTTGTAATCTCTTGTCTCCAGATTAATGAAATCCAAGAATTTTATGAATTACATTTTTTGTCTTCAACACCTTTGTCCCACTTGGCCCCCCGCTAGATGTACATAACTTGATTGTGAACATGTACCAAGAGGATGTAGCATTTTGTTGAAGACTTGCGCGCTTCAAACTTGTAGTTTGTAGGTCCGAAGTCATTGATAGTAGGGGCCCCCTGAGGTTGTCGGGGCTTAGTAGCTCTGGCAGTGACCCTTGTCAACACGTAGAGCATCGATAGTTAGTCCTCTGGAGTTGTCGGAGCTTGGTAGTTGCAGCAGCGACCACTATCAACACACGGTGTGTCGACAGCAGACCCCACTGGGGAGTCTTCTCACCATCATTTCTTCACGTTGATGGCTAGCCCCCTGGATTTGCCGGAACATGGTAGCTCCGGCGACGCCTACTGTCAATGTTTGAACAATTGACAGCAGGCCACCTTGGGGCTGTCGGAGCTTTGATAGCTCTGGCTTCATCCACCATCATCATGAGATCTTTATTTTTCCTACACACTGGAGTCAAGAAAAATAGTAAAATCCATTTCTTATCTATAACTTGTTTGCAGCTTACTATTCTCGAAAGAAATTTTTAGATTGAACGCAATTCTATATACAATCAAGTGCAATTGCTTATGTTCTTCAGGTCCAATCGTATCCTGGACTCACCTTACTTCGGCCCGCCAGGGTGTAGGTAGAGTGACGTACTTAGGGTGCAGGACCAGGCTAAGTCGATAGCACACTCCGGACCTAGATTGGCTTGGCAGCATTCAAGCGAGTAGACCATTCAACAATGTTAAGACACAAAAGAATTAACAAAGTGACTTGAATTATATATGAATTGGTTGAGCTAAAGATTCTTAAGAATTGCACAACTTTGTTATAGACAAGAAAGAGAAAAATAAAAATTATTGAGCTTGTACAAAATAAATGCACGTGGAGTCTGTTTTCACACAATGATGTCTTTCATTATAGGTCCGGGGTACAAGGGAAACAAGTACACTCTTAGGGTACAGAACCAGGCTAAGTGTGTTGCGTTTCTCGTTTGACCCAAGGTAGCTAGCTACACTTTTAGTTCTGAGACTGTGACAAGTGTTGCCTGAACTTTGCGGACCTTCTAGAGAAGGTCCGGCTGTTCTACCGAAGAAGCTACCCGACTCTGTACAATGACTCTATAACATACATCACATGTAACTACAAACTCACCTTTGTGATATTAAGCGTAGAAATTACGGACGTGCTCAATGATCAAAGGATTAGGGAGAGATGTTCCATCCTCAGTTGCCAAGCAAACGCATTCGGGACGGGATACTTTGATCACTCGGAAGGGTCCTTCCTAGCTGGGGGAGAGTTTGTTTAACCCTTCTCGAGTTTGTATTCTCCGTAGCACTAGATCACCTTCCTCGAGCTGTCGATTGTGAACATGCCTTTGGTGATAGCGCCGAAGAGCTTGGCGGTATCGGGCATTCTGAATAGCTGCTCAACACCTTCCCTCTTCAACGAAGTCAAGGTCTTCACGCCAGAATTGGTCCTGCGTGGCACCATCGAAGGTTCAGACCCAGAGCAAACCCAAGGTGATTTCCGGAGGAAGGACTGCTTCAGCTCCGTACACAAGGAAGAAGGGTGTCTCTCTAGTTGATCGATTTGGAGTTGTCTTGTTTGCCCACAAGGTGGGCAGAAGCTCTTCGATCCAGTTGGCTCCATGTTTTTTCAGGCTCTCATATGTGCATGTCTTGAGTCCTTTTTGGATTTCCGCATTTGCTCTCTCAGCTTGGCCATTGCTTGTCGGGTGAGCTACCGAGGTGTAGCTGACTTGAATGCTGAGATCTTTGCAATATCCTTGGAATGCAGAGCTTGTGAATTGGGTCCCATTATCAGTTATGACCTTGTTTGGGACTCCAAATCTGCATATGATGGACTGCAAGAAATTGATAGCTGATTGATTATTTAATGTCACAACTAGAGTTGCTTCCGGCCATTTGGTGAACTTGTCGATGGCAACATACATGAACTTGTAACCTCCGACGGCTCTTGGGAAAGGTCCCAAGATATCCATCCTCCACACAGCGAATGGCCGTGTAGGAGGTATCATTTGTAGAGGTTGAGCTGGTGTGTTAATTTGCTTTGCATGGAACTGGCATGCTTCGCATTTCTTGACTAGCTCAGTTGCATCCTAGAGTGTTGTAGGCCAGTAAAAACCATGCCAGAAGGCTTTACCAACTATCGTGCGAGAAGACACGTGGTTCCCACACTCACCTCCATGGATTTCTACGAGGAGCTTGCAGCCTTCTTCCCTTCTAATGCACTGCATTAGGACGCTGTTGGCACCACGCCGTAGAGATCCCCTTCTACCAGTGTGTATCTTTTAGCCAATCTGACTATCCGGTCAGCAGATACGTTATCTTCAGGAAGGAAATTGTCTTTCAAGTAGCTCTGGATCTTCAAAATCCATGCATCGGAGCTAACTTAAGCATTTAAATCTTGCGTGCTGGGTTGCTCAGAGCTTCCTGCAGCACCTATGACCCTTGATGGATGCCATGGTAACAGGGCCATTGGGACCACCAGCTTCGAGGTGCTGGCCTCGCCCCCTTCACTCAGTTCGTCAGGATGAGCTATTGGTCTTGACAATCTCCGGACGAAGGTTCCGTCGGGAGTCGGAGCTCCGATTGAAGCTTTCATCAAGAGTTTGTCGGCTTCAACATTGTTGAGACGCTGGACATGGCAAGGATCCAGGACGTCGAAGTCTTTCTGAAGCTTCCGGACTTCAAGTAGGTATGCAGCTAGTTGAGGGTTGTTGCAGCAGCATTCACCTTTGACTTGCTTTATAACAAGCTGCAAACCGCCCTTTACCAACAGCTACTTGACACCATATGATAGTGCCACATTGAGTCCATAGATTAGTGCTTCATACTCCGCAATGTTGTTGGTCGCCATGAAGTCAAGGTGAACCATGTATTTGACCTTCTCCCCGGTCGGAGCGAGGAGAAGGACTCCAGCTCCGGCCCCCTGCTTCTGCATGGAGCTGTCGAAGTAGAGAGTCCAGTGAGGCTCGGTGAAGACTGGAGCCTTGGGTTCCGGCTTCTGCTCACTGGGGGCCCCAGGGTTTGATGGAGAAGGGGTCCTTTCCGCCGCAAAGTCCGCCAATGCTTAACTCTTGATCGCTTGTCTTGGGACGAATTCAAGGTCGAACTCGGCCAATTCCGCTGCCCACTTTGCAATGTTCCCAGTAGAGTTGGGTTATGCAAGATTGCACGCAGTGATTAAGAAGTTACCACTTAAATCTTGTGAGCATGGAAGTAGTGTCTGAGCTTCCTAGAAGCAATAAGAATTGCGTAGAGCAGCTTATGCACCTCCAAGAATTGAGTCTTGGCATCATGGAATACTTCACTAATGAAGTACACCGGGCATTGGACTGTCCGGACCCTCCCGAAGGGTCCCGGAGCTTCCACCTCATCAACCCGGACCCTCCCCGAGGTGTCTGGACCTTGTTCGGGGACCTCTAGGTTTCTGCTGGAGGAACCCGGAGCTTCATATAAAGTGATCCGTACCTTCTCGGAGGGGTCCGGATCCTCTTGTTCAGCAACAGTGACTTCTCCACTTGAAGGAGGTGGCTCCTCTGGCATCTCGCCTTGAGGATTCGGGTCTGGGAGCTGGGACCCAGACTCGCCTTCAGGTAGCTCCGGACCCTCCTAGAGGGGTCTGGACTCCTGAAGTGGGTATGGTTCTGGTCTTTTCGCAACCAGGACCATGCTAACAACTTCGTCAGTTGCTGAAATGTAAAGCAGAAGTGGCTCACCAAGATTCGGAGCTACCAAGGTTGGTAGAGTGGTGAGGAGCTGCTTCAGCTTCTAGAATGCCTTTTCTGCTTCTTCAGACAATTTGAATGGTCCGGGCTTCCTCAATAACTTGAAGAAGGGTAGCGCCCTGTCGATGATTTTGATCTGGCAGATCTCCCGACACTACTAAAGTGTTAGAGGATTTTGAGGTTCGGTGTGGGCCCGCGGAGATTCAAGAAGGTGAAGTATAAATGACACTAGATACATGAAGATTTACGTGGTTCGGGTCGCCTGAGCGTAATACCCTACTCCACGGGGTGTGTTGGTGTTGTATTGGATGTATGAACTCAATGTGAGTTCAGAGTGTAGAGTGAGCGTGTAACGTGTGTCTCCTATGTATCGTCGTCCTGTCCTTTTATAGTACAAGGGCAGACCGTTACAAGTTAGCCTGGCCTGACATGTGGCCCAGGCGGTTACTAATATTACTACACAATTAATGCGCTTAATTGTCCTTAATAACTGAGTTACGGGCTTTGATAGCACCGTTACTGGTAATTAAGGTCGTCCGATCGTGTGTCATTAATATAGCAACACTTAATCGGGTCTTGAAGTCCTTGATTCCCTTTGAAGATCCGGAGCCGTTGTGGAGTCTTCCAGAGGTTAGAGGCTGAAGATCCAACGGTTGGACATGTGGTAGCCCCGGAGCATACTATGGGGGACAGATAGGTCCGGTGCCACCTAACACGTGTCAGTTCCGGAGCTTCCCTCAGTATGCGGTTAGGTCCGGGGGTGACGCTATGGTACAAGCCCAGAGCTTCCCCCTTGTGGGCGGTAGCTCCGGTCTGATAGTACACGTGGCGACCCTGGGACTAACCATGTTGGGGAAACGGGTCCGGTTATGTCTGACATGTGGGCCTCCGAAGGTCTTCAAATCAAGTAGATGATATTCCCTTGAGATCTTTGCAATCCTATGGGGTATATGGTACCCAGGGTACCAACAGTGGCCCCCTGGGCCCACCTCTGGGGAAGGCCCCTTGGGTGAAGTCATTCCACGGGAGGTGGGTCCATCCTTCGACTTTTGAACTGAGTCTTCAAAGGTCTTCGGATCTGCCGTTGGCGATGGTTTGGAGTTAAATCCTCGCCATGTGGCATATCCCGTGTGCGGCAAATGAGATCTTTGGCGTGCGGATCTCACGCAATTGAAGGTCGCTGGTTCCCGATACGAAAATCGTATCGGTTCCGCGCGCCTTGTCAGGCCGCCGCCTTCGGGCTTCTCGCCTCATGATGACAACCGTTCGCCTGGATAAGAACCTCGACTTAATCGTCCGGGAGGTCTCGGGCCCTCTTGTCATCAGCTGGGTGGAATTTTTGAGTAGTATCTTCGACTTCCTCGCGGTTTCCATCCAAGCGTTGTGAGGGCTTACTTAAGAAGGAAAGCACGCACCGTCTAGGGTTCTTTACGCCACTCATCTGATCTTGCGCTCAAACTCCCAACTTGTGCTCACTTTTCCTCTCTTTCCTTGCTGTGCCGCGATGGAGTTGGGTCTCCGCGAGAGCCGTTTGAAGACCGAAGGTGACCTGAAGAAGGTCCGAGCCCTCATGGGATGGTCCCCGAACTTCTTCAACCGCCTGGTCCGCGCCGGGAGAGAGCTCCCATTCGAGAAGGAGCACGCCGGCGAAATGGTGCACTTCTCTTCGTACGCCATGGTGGGGTTGATCCCACCTTTTTCCTCCTTTTTCTTGATGCTGCTAGACTTCTATGGTCTGCAGCTGTACCACCTTGGCCCCCACTCCATTCTTCTTGTGTCCATCTTCGTCCACTTCTGTGAGATGTGGGTGGGCATCCCCCCTGCATTGAACTCTTCCGAACCTTCTTCACCGTCCATACCACCGGTAGGAGTAATGAGTACCTTGGCTTCTACTACTTCGTGAAGCGCAAGAAGTGTCCATTCAAGTACCTCCAGTCATTTCCCTATGGGAAGTGGGATGATTGGAAGAAGGACTGGATAGTCATCCGGGTGGAGGAGCACGAGAAGCTGGAGCTGCCCGAAGGCCTCCCCAACATTGATACTACAGTCTGGAGTGAAGCTCCGGTGCTGTCGGATGCTTTCAACCCTGCTCTGACTAGGATCCGCCAGTGCGCGGAGGGAGGATTAACTCCTCAGGTGGTGTTTTGCAACTTCCTGGTCAACAGGTGGGCACCGCTGAAGAGGAGAGAAAAACTCGCTTGGGCCCTCAACAGTGTGATGGATGACGATTGGGTCGAGACCGGGCTGAAGTCCAACATGGCGGGGGCAACCTTGGAGTTTCATCTCAAGAAGTTCCAGCACGGCATCGACGTCGCGGGTGACGACTTGACTCCGCCATCAGCTTTTCTCCCTCTGAACATGGAAGTAGAGTTCAGCAGGGAGCTCCAGCGGAAGATGCATGTGCTTGACGACCTTGGTGTCGTCGAGAGAAGATCGACCTCCAGGGTGGTGATCCCTGGGGCTTCCGAAGGTGGCTCCGACCCTGCCCCGAAGCAAAGGATCGAAGTCGTCGGTAAGGGCAAGGAGCCGGCAGACGAACCCTTGAGCCGGAAGAGGAAGCTGCAGCATGCCGACGGAAAGTCCGTCAGACCTGCCACCTGTGCATCAGCTCCTTCTCCCCGGAGGGGGAGGTCTTCTACAACTGCGGCGACTGTACCCGCAGCGGCGTCCTCCCGGGGTGCTAGCTCTGGGCATGCGACTCTAGCACCAGGGCCGGTTGAGGCCTCTAGGTCCGGAGGTCCTTACCGGTCGAGGGGGGCCTCAACTAAGGAAAAGCTCGTGGCTGCAACGAGTTTCGGGGGGCCTTCCAGAGCTTCCACGCCGGCGGCGGCTATGGTCAGCCCAGAACGCCCGAGAAAGAGGTTCCGCGCAAGCTGGTGTGGAAGCCTCCCAAGGTAAATTTTAATCTTTACCTCGGAAAGTTGTTTTGTTGTAGTAACTTTTTTTATGTTGTTTCATCCATCATCTGCAGCGTTTCCAATAAGAGGAGTGAGGCTCCACCCCCAGCCACCGCAGCTAAAGCTGTGAGGGCGGAAGCTTCTTCTCCTGTCCCGGCACCACCCCAAGTGGTGGCTGAAGCTGCGACAGCTCCAGCGCCAGCTGTCGTGGTCATGGACCTCAACTCATCCTCAGAGACTCCCGTGGTAGCGCCGGACTGCGGGAGAGAAGATGCGCCAGCGTCACCTGCCCCAGAGGTTGAAGCTCCGGGTCCTAGTGCAGAGATGATGGAAGCTCCGGCCGTTGAGCCGGAGGAAGCAGTAATTCCGGCCTCAGAGTCGGAAATTGTCAAAGCCCTGGCAGTTGAGCCGAAGGTAACTGAAGTCCCAACGTGCGCGCCGGATGTTGAGGAAGTCCCGGCGGTTGGGCCAGCTACCTCTGAAGCACCAGCCACGGAGCCGATCATTGCTGGAGCTCCAGCCGCAGGGCCGGTTGATGTTGAAGACCTTCCGGCTCCCGAGCCAGTTGCCGTTGAAGCTCCGGCTGCAGGGCCGGCTGTTGTTGAAGATCTTCCGGCGCCCGAGTCGGTCGTTGCGAAGGCGTCAGCACTCGAGCCCCCAGTAGAGGAGGTGCCCAGGCCGGAGCCAGAAGCAGCCCCTGCTCCGGGAGTGACAACACCTGAAGTACCCGCGGCTGAGCCAGAGTGCCCAGATCAAGTTGCTGGCCCCCTGCCTGAGGGGGCAAATGAAGACCTGGCGGCGGGGCCTTCGGAACCACTTCCGGAGGTCGCAACTTCTTCTGCGAGACCCTCCTTAATGGCAACTGAGGCTATCCCGGAGGACAACCCAAGTGCCGTGGAGGCTCAGGGGACCACTCTTGTGGAGTGGGACCCAATTTTTGTAAGCGAGAACCCGCTGGAACCAGCGGAGGAGACCCAGCAGGTCCAGAACCCATTCCCCTGACGTTGTCTATTGACAACTCTTGCTCCAGCCTGCGTCAAGTTCAGCTGGCATTCTTCCATGACAGCAAGGCTCTTGAAGAGGAGTGCCAAACCCTTAGGCTGTGGCGTAACCGGCTCTACTTCGAGACCAAGCTAGCGCAGTCGAGGCTGACAGATGATAAAGAATGGATCAAGCAGGAGAAGGTCCACCTGGAATACTGGGGCAAACTGTTGGATGACAGGGAGAGCTTGACTCGCGCCCTCGACGCTCAATCCCGGGCCATTTATGAGCAGACCAAAGCAGCTAATAGTGCGGCTGATGAACGCCAAGAAAGGTTTGAGGCCATTAACACTACTCTCATCAAGCGCCAGGAGGCACTTGAGGAGAGGGAGAAGAGGCTCGAAGATGAAGAGCAGAAACTCCTAGAGTTGCGGGATGACGTCCTCAAGAGGGAGGAGGAGCTCACCGAAAAGGTGGCTCTGGCTGACAAGGGCCTCGAGGAGTGCGCCAAGAAATTGGAGGAGCGTTGTGCTGAGGAGGAGGAGAAGGCCTGGGTGCGAGGGCAGGAAATCTACGAGCAAGAGTGTTCCATCGCTGCCAGGGAGAAGAAAGTGAGGGGCAGGGAGAAGGACCTGGTTGACAGCCGGAACAAGATCTACCTCCGGGAGGAGGAGCTTGGAAAACTCGAGAAGCAGGTTGCTGAAAAGATTCAGCAAATGCCAAAGAGGTTGAGCGCCTTGCTCGTGAAAATTCTGAACTGGCAGCGACCAAAAGATCCTTGGAAGAACTGAAGGGCTTGAGGGCTGCGGACTCCCTACAGGTTTGGGGGTTCCTGAGCAAAGCCAACGACGCGCTGACACTGATGGGCTTCAGTCCCGTGCGTTCGGATGATCTGGAGCCAGAGCCGGACCTGGCGTTGCAGGCGTTGATCTCGGCGGGTAGCAAACTCTCCAAGGTGGGCGATGTCATCGCAGATCAGTTGGAGGTTGAGGGGCAGTCCCTGGCGAAGAACGTCACCGAATATGTGCTGACGTGCTACACCACCCGGGATCCCCAATTCTCTCTGGACCCGGTGCTTGAAGGTCTCATCGAAGGAGAAGGTGAAGCCACCCGAGCCAACGTGTCAGAGGTTGCTCAGAAGGTCGCCCAGTTCTTCCATAGGGTCTAGGACCATCTCTGTAGCTCCCACTTGTATTCTCTCTTTTTCTTCCCCAATTTTGTAATCCCTTGTCTCCAGATGAATGAAATCCAAATTTTTTCGAACTTCATTTTTTGTCTTCAACACTTTTGACTTCACTTGGCCCCCTGGTAGATGTACACAATTTGGTTGTGAACATGTACCAAGAGTATATTGTGTTTGGTTGAAGACTCGTTTGCTTCGAACTTGTAGAATGTAGGTCCAAAGTCTTCGATAGTGAAGACCCCCTGAGGTTGTCGGAGCTTAGTAGCTCCAGCAGTAGTTCCTATCAACGCGTAGAGCATTGATAGTTAGAACTCTGGGGTGTCGGAGCTTAGTAGCTCCGGTAGTGACCTTTGCCAACGCGTAGTTTGTTGGCAGCAGACCCCGTTTGTGGAATCTTCTCACCATCTTTTATTCTGCGTCGACTACTGGCCCGCCTAGCTTTACCGGAGCTTGGTTGCTCTGGTGATGCTCGTTTTCAATGTTCAACATCGATTATAAGCCACCTAGGGGGAGTCGGAGCTTCGTCAGCTCCGACTTTTCTCCATCAACGTGGATTCTTTATTTTTCCTGCACACTAAAGCCAAGAAAAATAGTAAAATTCGCTCCTTGCCTATAACTTCGTCGTGGCTTACGATTCTCAAGAAAATTTTAGGTCAAACACGATTCTGAATGCAACCGAATGCATTGCCTTCTTTCTTTCGGATCTAATTGTACTTGGACCCACCTTACATCGGCCTGCCGAGGTGTAGGTAGAGTGGCATACTTAGGGTGCTTGACCAGGCTAAGTCGATACCACACTCCGGCCATAGATTGGCTTGGCGGCATTCAGGCGAGTGGGCCATGAACAATATTTGAATCAAAAGAATCGACAATACAACTCGAATCGTATATGAACCGGTCGAACTAAACTTTCTTAAGAATTGCACGTCCTTGTTATAGACAAGAAAGAGAAAAATAAAAAATGTTGAGCATGTACAAAGTAAATGCACGTGGAGTCTGTTTCACATGAAGATGTATTTCATTATAGGTCCGGGGTACAGAGGAAACAAGTACACTCTTAGGGTACGGAACCAGGCTAAGTGTGTTTCATTTCTCGTTTGACCTAGGGTAGCTAGCCACACTTTTAGTCCTGAGAATGTGACAAGCGTTGCGTGAACTTTGCGGACCTTCCGGGAAAGGTCTGGCTGTTCTCCCGGAGGAACTACCCGACTCTGTACAATGACTCTATAACATACACCTCAAGTTACTATAGACTCACCTCCGTTATATTAGGTGTAGAACTTACGGAGGTGCTCAATGTTCCAAGGATTTGGGAGAGGTGTCCCATCCTCGGTTGCCAAGCGAACGCTTCCGGGACGGGATACATTAATCACTCGGAAGGGTCCTTCCCAATTGGGGGAGAGTTTGTTTAACCCTTCTCTGGATTGTATTCTCTGTAGCACCAGATCGCCTTCCTCGAGCTGTCGGTTGTGTACATGCCACTGATGATAGCGCCGAAGGGCTTGGCAGTATCGGGCATTCCGAACAGCTACTTGGCACCTTCCCTCCTCAAGGAGGTCTAGGTCTTCACGCCGGAGCTGGTCCTGCGTGGCTTCGTCGAAGGTCTAGACCTGGAGTGACCCCAAGGTGATTTCCGGAGGAATGATTGCTTCAGCTCCGTACACCAGGAAGAAGGTTGTCTCTCCAGTTGACCGGTTTGGAGTTGTCCTGTTGGCCCATAGAGTGGGCGGAAGCTCTTCAATCCAGTTGGCTTCATGTTTTTTCAAGCGCTCATAGGTGCGCGTTTTGAGTCCTTTCAGGATTTCAGCATTTGCTCTCTCGGCCTGGCCATTACTTGCGGGTGAGCTACGGAGGCGTAGCAAACTAAATGCCGAGGTCTTCGCGATATCCTTGAAATGTAGAGCTTGTGAATTGGGTCCTGTTATCAGTAATGATTTTGTTTGGGACTCTAAATCTGCATACGATGGACTGCAAAAAGTTGATAGCAGATTGCTTGTTTATTGTCACAACTGGAGTTGCTTCCGGCCACTTGGTGAACTTGTCAATGGCGACATACAGGAACTTGTAACCTCCGACGGCTCTTGGGAAAGGTCCCAAGATGTCCACCCCCCACACGGCGAAGGGCCATGTAGGAGGTATGATTTGTAGAGGCTGAGCCGTTGTGTGAATTTTTTTTGCATGAAATTGGCATGCTTGGCATTTCTTCACCAGCTCAGTTGCATCCTGGAGTGCTGTAGGCTAGTAGAAGCCATGTCGGAAGGCTTTACCGACCAGCGTGCGGGAAGACGCGTGGTTCCCGCACTCGCCTCCATGGATTTCTGCGAGGAGCTCGCAACCTTCTTCCCTTGTGATGCACCGCATTAGGACACCGTTGGCACCGCGCCGGTAGAGATCCCCTTCTACCAAGGTGTATCATTTAGCCAATCTGACTATCCGGTCAGCGGATACATCATCGTCAGGAAGGATGTTGTCTTTCATGTAGCTCCGGATCTCCAAGATCCATGCATCGGAGCTAACTTGAGCATTTGAGTCTTGCGTGCTGGGTTGCTCGGAGCTTCCGGCAGCACCTACGACCCTTAATGGCTGCCATGGTAACAGGGCCATCGAGACCATCAGCTTCGAGATGCCAATCTCGCCCCCTTCGCTTAGTTCGGCAGGCTGAGCTGTGGGTTTTGATTACCTCCGGACAAAAGTTCCATCAGGAGCCGGAGCTCCGGTTGACGCTTTCGTCGAGAGTTCGTCAGCTTCAGCGTTGAGGGCACGCTAGACATGGTGGAGATCTAGGACTTCGAAGTCCTTCTGAAGCCTCTGGACTTCAAGGAGGTAAGCAGCTAGCTGGAGATTGTTGCAGGAGCATTCACCCTTCACTTGCTTAATGATAAGATGTGAATCTCCCTTGACAAGCAGTTGCTTGACACCGTATGACAGTGCCACCCTTAGTCCGTATATGAGTGCTTCGTATTCCGCCATGTTGTTGGTCGCCTTGAAGTCAAGGTGTACCATGTATTCTACCTTCTCTCCGGTTGGTGCGAGTAGAAAGATTCCAGCTCCGGCCCCCTGCTTTTGCATGGAGCCATCGAAGTAGAGGGTCCAGTGAGGATCGGTGAAGACCGGAGCCTTGGGTTCCGGCTTCTGCTCACTGGGGCCCCCAGGGTTTGATGGAGAGGGAGTCCATTCCGCCACGAAATCCGCCAATGCTTGACTTTTGATTGCTTGCCTTGAAATGAATTCGAGATCGAATTCAGCCAATTCCGCTGCCCACATTGCAAAATTCCCAGTTGAATTGGGATTATGCAAGATTGCTCGAAGTGGGTAAGAGGTCACCACCGAAATCTTGTGAGCTTGGAAGTAATGGCGAAGCTTCCTAGAGGCAATGAGAACTGCATAGAGCAGCTTATGCACCTCTAGGTACCGAGTCTTGGCATCATGAAGTACTTCACTGATGAAGTATATTGGGCGCTGGATGGTCCAGACCCTCCCGGAGGGGCCCAGAGCTTCCTCTTCACTGACTCGGATCCTCCCTGAGGGATCTGGGCCTTCTTCGGGGACCTCCGGGTCCTGGCTGGATGGACCCGGAGCTTCTTCAGAAGACGCAGACCCCTCCGCAGTCGTCAACGGAGGTGTAGACGGCCTTCAGGACCTTTTTGGGATCCTGAAAACCTAACTCCTCTTCAGCCGGAGCTTCGTCAACTTTTTGTTTTCCTTCCCTTTGTCGAAAAGGAGCTTCTTCCCGACGCTTGTTGTAGCGCTCGGCAAGGTTTTGGACCTCCTGACAGTCTTCCAAACTGTGGTTGTCTGTTTTGTGAATTGGACAGAACACCTTGGGTTTACCACCGTCTTCAGAAGACGGTGGAGGTCACTTCTCGGGGCGAGGCCCCCGGCCACCCGGAGCCGCAGCAGCTGCAACATTAGATGCGCCGGCTGACGGCTTCTTCTTGCTGTTGGTCTTTTTCTTCTTCTTGCCACTCCCGGAGGTAGTGGCTTCGCCATTGGAGGATTTTTTGTGATCCTCCAGAGTTGGTTTGGAGTGCATTTCACGGCCCTCCGCAGCTCTGGCACATTTGTCAGCCAAACTGAAGAGTTCTGTGACACTGGTGATCTCCTTGATCGCCAGTTTCTCCAACATCTTCTTATCCCGTACACCTTGTCTGAATGCCACAATGACAGAAGCGCTAGAGATAGAAGGGATAGTGTTTTTTACCTGAGAGAACCTCCGGATGAATGATCGCAGGGATTCCCCCCCTTTTTGCACGACTGCAAAAAGGTCCAGTTCAGTGCCTGGTCAGGTGTATGAACTCCCGAAGTTGGCGGTGAACTGCCGGCACAGCTCCTCCCAACTGTTGATGGATTTGGGTGGAAGGCTCATAAACCAGGACCAGGCGGTCCCAGTTAAAGCCGCTGGAAAATAATTGGCCATTACAGCCTCATTTCCTCCAGCTGCTAGGATAGCAGTGGAGTAAATCTGAAGAAATTCAACGGGATTAACGGTCCCGTCAAACTTCTCCGGCAGGTGAGGCCAGAATTTATGTGGCCACCTGACCATACGCAGATGCATGGCCAGGGCCGAACAGCCTCCTCCTACTCCTTCAGGAGCAGGAATGTCCTGAGCTTCTCGTCTTTCATGAGCACACTCAATATTGACTCGGCCGTCTTGTTTACGGTATCGGCGATCAAGCTCCGCCCGGAGGTCATGAGTTCAAAGCCTTGACACCGTGTGAGTGCGCCGTGCCCCGGAGGGCAACGACGTCACTTGCTGCGATGCAGCACGTCTCCTGTTGTTGGAAACGTGCGGACCAAGTCTGCCAGACAAGGTCCGTCTTTGCGAGGGGGCCCGTCCTGAAGGAGGAGGACCCTGGTTGCTGATGCGGTCGGCTGCGGCTGCAACCAAGTGTTCCACATCGGCCCTCCACTACTCCATTGCATCTCGGGATGCGTCCAGAGGTGGTGGGCGCTGAAGAAGAGCACGTGCTGCATGGAGCACGTGTTTCGGGTTGTCATGATTTGCCGACGCAGTGATTGACGCTGGTGCACTATCGCGCTGCTCAGCTTGATTTGCTGGTGGAGGCGGCGGTGGTGGCAGCGTGACTCCTGTTGGAACTGAGGTTCCTGCTGGTGGCTGCATATTAGAGGGATTGCTCCCCACAACTTGAACAGCAGGATGACCGTTGGATGATCCAGCAGCTGAGTTCACCATTCTTGAAATCTCAGGCGCCCCTACCTGGCGCGCCAACTGTCGGTGGTTTTGATCCGGCAGATCTCCCGACACTACTAAAGTGTTACAGGAGTTTGAGGTTCGGTGTGGGCGTGCGGAGATTCAAGAAGGTGAAGTATAAATGACACTAGAGACACGAAGATTTACGTGGTTCGGCCCTCCTGAGCGTAATACCCTACTCCACGGGGTGTGTTGGTGTTGTATTGGATGTATGAGCTCAAAGTGAGTTCAGAGTGTAGAGTGAGCGCGTAACGTGTGTCTCCTATGTATCATCGGCCTGTCCTTTTATAGTACAAGGGCAGGCCGTTACAAAGTAGCCTGGCCTGACATGTGGCCCCGGCGGTTACTAATATCGATACACATTTGATGCGCTTAATTGTCCTTAATAACTGAGTTACGGCCTCTGATAGCACCGTTACTGGTAATTAAGGTCGTCCGATCGTGTGTCATTAATATAGCATTAATGACACTTAACCGGGTCTTGAAGTCCTTGATTCCCTTTGAAGATTCGGAGCTGTTGTGGAGTCTTCCGGAGGTTAGAGGCTGAAGATTTGACGGTTGGACATGTGGCAGCCCCGGAGCATACTATGGGGGACAGATAGGTCCGGTGCCACCTAACACGTGTCAGTTTCGGAGCTTCCCTTAGTCTGGGGTTAGGTCCAGGGGTGCCGCTATGGTACATAGCCCGGAGCTTCCCCCTCGTGGGCGGTAGCTCCTGTCTGATAGTACACGTGGCGACCCTGGGACTAACCATGTTGGGGAAATGGGTCCAGTTATGTCTGACATTTGGGCCTCCGAAGGTCTTCAAATCAAGTAGATGATATTCCCTTGAGATCTTTGCAATCCTAAGGGGTATATGGTACCCAGGGTACCGACACGCCCATTCAATTGTCGTAAACATATTCTCCTATTAAGGTTTGATCAATTGTCACTGCCAAATCATGATACAATGTAATACTTTTTCTAGTGGAGGCAGGCTATTACATCATCAGCCTGCCATTAAAATAAATCACACCAGTGACGAGCAGTTAAAATCATTTATGTCCTTCACTACTGTTGCTCTATAGTACGTGTAGGATCGAAGAGCACGTGAAAATCTACAAGAGGGGGGAGGTGAATGGTAGATTACAACTTTTTCAGTGGAAGCAACAAAAAACTCATCGGCAGAAAATTGATCTGTTAAAGAAATCATGTGTGCAAATAATATAAACATGTTAAACTGTGATAAAAATAATAGATATTATAGAGGATCAAGTCACAAGTACGTCACAACAAGAATCACGTAAATCCATCGAGAAAAACTCAAGTTACGATCGAAAGATCGAACAAAGGTCAATCTGTTTTATTGAGTAAAAACTAGATTTGTAACACTGCAAAGAAACTCGTGTGGCATAGAAACCACAAATCCAATGACCGTGAAATTTTTACAGATGATAGATAAGAAAGTTGTGAAGACAACCCAAATGGAGTCACGTAAATTGAATCTGTAAAACTCGAGTTATGATAAATTCAACGAAGCAAGGTAGTGTTGTGCAGAAACTCGACGAGAAAAGCTTATCTAAAACAAGTCGGACGAACAAGGCACAAAAGTTCCTTTAAACTATGATCTTTATTCAATAGAACACAAGAGGAACAACCCCAAAATCCCTTCTTCACGAGTTGTGGCCTCTCTTGCTTATATAATCAACCATGAGGTCAACCCAAACCAAACTAGGACTCCTATCCTACTCAGTTTCCACCGAAACTTTCCATAACTGCTCAAGACTCTTCTATACGCATATAGAAGCAATCTTAAGACTTTCAAACACCTTAGGAATGTATCACATATTCCTGAAAACAACTAAACTTCATGACCCACACGAAAACCTGTCATAACAAACTCAAATCTTTCCATATTTGAGTCAAACACGACTCAACTACAGTCTGAGTCCATAACCAAGCCGGTTGGACCTGTCCAACCTATTCTTTCTGTACGTTTCTCTTCATCACGCCTTGGAACCATGTTTCCACGTCCATGAACTCCTTGCACACGTGTAAACATCTTCCAATGACAACCATGATAATTTCATATGCATTGTTCTTGATTCAAACATGCTGCACAACCTCCTGATCAACTCAACCACAATTCCTCCTGAACTTGGTTGTTGAACCTCATCTTCTCCCTAACACTAGTTCAATGGATCCCTTATCTAGCCATGTCTTGAACTCAAGCAACACCTACATATGAATAAACAACCAATACTTTCGAGCACAAGTCCTCGACTTGACTCTTGTCAGTTCTGATAACCACAACACCTTACGTGAGCACCTCACATAAGCATGTTGCAAACCATAACAAAATGATATTAGCCATAACCACCAAAACACAACAAAAACTTAGTTAAAAAATACTAAGCAAGCTTTCTATAATCTAAAAAGCAAGTTCGAAACATTGCAAGTTAAAAGTAGAACCATTGCAATTTAGCACCGGATCTTGCCAAAGTTAACCGGACCTTGAGCTGGAGCTTACCAAAGCTATCAGGATCTAGCGTCGGACCTCACCAAAGCTATTCGGACCTAGCGTCAGAGTTTATCAAAGCTAGTCAGACCTAGCGTTGGAGCTTATCAAAGCTAGTCGGACCTAGCACTAGAGCTAACCAAAGCTAGTCGAGCCTTGCGCTGGACCTAGCAAAAACATGTTTTACCTAGACAAAGTCAGACATTACAACAGATCTTGACAGAGATACTCAAAACAAGCCGAACCTATCGTCGGACCTTGCAGGACCTCGGATCTAGTGTCGGACCTTGTTAAAAAGGGTGTTTTGAAGTATTCTAAACTTCTATTGTCATAGCCAATGTATTAAGCACACATAGATCTCACGGTATGGACTATAAATGACACACACTATAAGAATCCGCCTGATTTACGACGACCACAATCATCATAAATAAAAATTGTTGTAAATAAGTTATTTACACGATTTTCGTTATTTCAGATGGTTTTTGGTCGTCATAAATTGAACGTCGTAAATAAGCTTATTTATAACGGCGGCTCCAAGTCGTGGTAAATAAGGGCACATGCCGCATGGTGGGTTGGACCTCCTTATTTACGATAGCTTCCACGGCCTTTGTAAATAGCAGGGCTTATTTATGACAGTTAAAGAGGCCATCGTAAATAATAATAACCTATTTACGAAGGCTAAGGCAACCTCGTAAATAGGACATGTCTTATTTACGACGGTCCTATATAAAAACCGTCGTAAATCCGGTCTTTTGTTCTTTTTTAAAAACAGAAAATGGCTACCTGGTGCAGTGGGCAAACACATTAATTTAACATACAATCAAACAACATTTATACAACATCAAACAACATATTACATAGCACAACATGCTCACATCACATCATAAAGTCACAAAACAAATAAGAGGAGATATACACTAGCACCTCTACTACCTCCCAAGCTGAAGATATCATCCCAACAAGTCACTCTAGGTGCCGGTAGCGACAGCGACAGAGTTTGAGCCTCCGTCGCCAATTCCTGCAATGCACTAAGTAGTTAGACATGTTTATAAGTTTCAAATTTCGTTTTTGACTAGAATTAAGTAAATAAGCTAGGGGTAAACGTATATAGGTTAATTTAGCTAAGTTGAGTTAGATTTGGCTATGTCAGATGAATTAAGACTAGAATTTGAAATTTCCTTACCTGAACCGTTGGAGAAGACATCTCTAGTGTGGGCTGCACCGGTGGCGGTGGCTACCACTACGGTATCTGGATCTGCTACCTATGTTGTCGAGCGGGGCCTGTCATTGCAAACATTATAGGTCACATATTAATAAAATGTGACAAATTTAAATTACATTACTTTATATCTCTTACCTCCATCGCCTCCCGCATCTGCGCCATGTAGGTGGCCTGATACTCCATCGCGGCCCCGTGCTCCTCCTCCTGCTGCACAAGCTTCTCTTCAAAACTTTGTTGAAGTACCTACACCTCTATGTCTCTTTGAGAGACACAGCGATACGACATGCCAATCGATGAAGCCTACGTGTAGCTGCCTCTCGAGGGTCGCGCTACCGTCGAGTCGACAACTCCGTCGAATATGGCAAGCCTACAATTACAAAAAATAGTAATAAAAATTGAATTAACTTGAATTGAAAACAATAAAACAAAAGAACAACTCACATTCTGTGGGCTTTGAAAGTTGCCAAGAGGGGGTGAATAAGCAATATGACCTAAAATTACTTAATCAAACGAGATTAAATAACTAAGACCGGACTAGTCTGGTTTGGGCCAGACTAGTCCGTTCAGCATGTGGGAAAACCTAAAAACTTGATTTATACAAGTTATTTGCAGAATTATGTCGATGTAAAATAGATGCAATGTCTAACAACCTAAAAGAACTTGGATTTACAAATGTATACAATTAGGTTGCGGGATTTTGATGAAAAATAATGCAAAGCATGATATGAACCCTACAAGCAATTCTACTGATTACCGAAAAGTAAAACGAGAAGAAAGACATGATTGATCCCATGGTTCAGCTCCACAAAGAATCCTACCTCTACGTTGAGAAGTCCACACAAGGACCGGGTCTCACTTGACCCTCTTCTCACCAAGCCACCTCAAATGGACGACTTGGTTTCCACTATCAACAAAGGGTAATCACCAAGTTTTTGGGGTTGCTCACATGTTGAGGCTCTCACAAATGACTACAACAAGGAGCACACGAAGCTCAACTCACACAAGCCACAAAACGCAACACCAAATGCAAGAGATCAAAGCGAGAGCCAAAGCACGATGATCTTCCTTCACTCTCCTTCCCAAACCCTAATCTCCTCAAGATTTGGTCTTAGAGGGCAAGTAGGCAGAGTAGAAGGCTTTGGAAGGCTCAAGGATGGTTGTGGTGGCACTAGGATTCTAGATTCTTCAAATAAAAGTCGGGGGTCCCCTTTTTATATAGGTCCTGACATCTAACCGTTGCCAACCACTCAGGTCCGGACTAGTCCGGGCCATTGGGACCACCTAAAATTCGACATCACACCTCGAAAAAATAGGTGACGTCCCCGCTAAACGTTTGAATTTCAAACAATCATGGCAAACCAGACTAGTCTGGCCAAAAACAGACTAGTCCGAAGAGGAACATAATGCTTTAGTCCGGCTAAAAATGGACTACTCTAGGAGTGTTTGGACTAGTGTGTCCCATGAGGTGGACAAGTCCAGCCTCCCAACACTTGGCTTCGGGATATCACACTAAGGCAAAAAATGGACAAGTCCGTAACCGAACGGACAAGTCCGAACTCAGACAGAAACCTTTAGTCTGTCCCAAAACAGACTGCTCTGCGGGGCCCGGACTAGTCTGGCCTCTATGGCAGACAAGTCCGACCTACTTGGACTTAGCCCCACAAACTCTCAGTAAAGGGAGAACGGACTAGTCCGTACCCATACGTTCAAGTCCAAACTTGAACAAAGATCATTAGTCTGTCCCAAAACCGACTAACCTGGCCCCCCGGACTAGTCCGGTATGAGGGCCGGAAAAGTCCGGTCCCTGGGGATT
Organism: Tuctoria greenei; assembly: GCA_036927565.1. Classification (NCBI taxonomy): domain Eukaryota; kingdom Viridiplantae; phylum Streptophyta; class Magnoliopsida; order Poales; family Poaceae; genus Tuctoria; species Tuctoria greenei. The sequence goes on from JAYESD010000001.1 coordinate 177,645,993, forward strand.
TTCTCTCAAAGGCTTCTCACTTAGGTTTTTCTCTCGACTACCACTTCGAGCCTTCTTTGATGATCTCAATGCACTTGATACACACACCCTCATACTGATATGGCTAGTCTAAACTCAACAAAATAGAAACCCTAATTTCTATGCTTGAGTCTTTGAAGCCCGTTTCAACCTTTTCCTTTTTGTGGGATTTTGTCTCATTTAAATTGTCACACCCGTGCTTAAGATCAACTAAGCTAATTATTCTCTTAATTGTCGTCATCAATCATCTAAAACCTTATGGAGATGCCTAAATGCACTTTCAATCTCCCCCTTTTTGTGATTGATGACAACACATTAAGCTTCAACAAAAAGGATATTAATATGTTTTCATAACATGTATGTGTATAAGTAACTCCCCCTCAATGTATGCATTAAGAATAAAGGGATTGAGAGAGTTATCATACATATACATGTTATGGTGGGGTGCCTAAGTGACTTGTTCATAATATATGATAAGACAATGAATATGAGTGATAAATAAGTCATTCGCATCACATCACAATTAAGTATAGCGAACATTGTAAAGTGCATACAACCCATAATAGATTAAGTATTACATAAATTGAAATGTGAGAGTTTTTAAAACATAATACACGTCCATAGTAGGATCAAAAGAGACAACAAAAATAAAAATCTAAGTACCCCCTTCCAATCTCTCCCCCTTTGGCATCAAGACACCAAAAAGGAAAAGAGAGGAGGAGAGCGCTAAGATCTGCTATTCATCATCGTTGTCATCTTGTTGCTGCTCATTGTCGCTCTCCGTAGCCTCTGGATCTTTGACGTCTTCATCATCGTCTTCTTCTCCAGAGAGTGCCGCCGTGGAGGTGCCAACATCACCAAAATGAGCGAGTTCTTCAGCGGTGAACTCGGGAAACAGAGTCAACTCTCCATCACTCTCCGCGGCAGGAGACATGGGAACCTCGAGCTTGTCGCACATCGCCTTGAGGTACTTCTCTTGGTGAAGCTCTATGCAACGAGTCTGAACTTCCACCTTACGGCAAGAGGCGAAAATTGCCTTGAAACACTTGAAGAAGCCACTTCCAGAATGTGATGGAGGAGGAGGAGGTGGAGAAGCCACGGCATGAGAGGACGAGGCAGAAGGATTGACATTCTTTCTTCATGGTGCAACAGGCTCTGGAGGGGGAATATAAGGATGGAGTCTTTTATGAGTGATATCCTTATTGAAAGTTATCCTAGACACCTTATCGATCAAGTACATAATATAAGGTGCATAGCCACATGATCGGTTGGGTGTGTGAGAGATGTTGTAGTTGTCATCAAAGATGTAGTCCATCACATTGCATCCAACATCTCCATCAATAAGCACCATTAGATGTCTCAAATTGCCTTGAATGATGCCTGCATCTCCATCTTTGGGGACTATTTTATCCAGAGCAAACAGTTGAGCACACTATAAAAAGGCTTGATGTTTCGAATGTGTCCTGCCTCATAAACTGCATGACTTGGGTACATGTAATCCAAGACATCTCGATCAACTGCCTTGAGGTTGGAAATGATAATCTCATTCTCAAATTTATTTTCCAAATCAAGGATTTGAGCAAACCACCAATAAGTAATAGTGTATTGCTCTCCATTTGTCATCTAAGTGATCCTCTGATCTCCATTGATGTGAAAGTAGACAGTGGAGTAGAACTGCACAATGACTTCAATATTCCAATCATACTTGAATGCCATAAGTTTCTTCAGTTCATGGCGCTCTATGGCCTCAATCACGACATTGAATGCGGCATGGTTCTTCTGTGCCATGTAATCCCAATCAATCCATCGGGAATCTGTCACTGGAGTTTGCTTCACCATTTATACAGTCTGATAGTAGTCACAATGGAAATCACACCAAAAGTGAAGGTCGACGGTGTGCTTCTAACGTTGATACACATCAACTAATATTAGTCTTTTTGCCTTCTCAGCCCCTTTTCCTCTGAATATGTTGGCTTCAACAGTAGCTTGGCGATTGGGGTCTCTTGCAGGTGAAGACATCCTCAAGGGACCTATGGGTTGAGAGGGTCCATTCTTAGCTTTGTTGGTAGGCTTCTTAACTGCAGGAGCTTTCTTCTTCGGTGCTCCTGAACTGGTGCTTTGCCCTTGTCCTTTGATCCCCTAGCCTCTTGAGTTCTTGTTTTCTCTCCCATTATCACAAGTCACTTCTTCTTTGGGGCTATCTCGGCTACAACTTTGTGATGTGCCTCTCTTTGTTGTTTCTTAGCATTCCTTGCTTCAGACCTTGATTTGAGGTAAGCTATAGCATGCTCTAGCTCCTCTCGAGCACGACGATAGGTTTCTTGCCTCGCTGCTGTAAGACCTATGTGTGCTGAATACATTGGCTTGTAGTGAATACACTTGCTTTGACGATAAAACACTAAAGGAAATGCGATCATTTGCGACGGCTGCATTTATTTGTGACGGCCAGCCGTCGCAAATAGCGTAATTTGCGATGGCTTGTCGTCCGCCGTCGCAAATAAAAAAGCCATCGCAAATAACCGCTTAACTGCGACGGACAACCCTAGGGCCATCGCAAATAACCACTTATTTGCGACGGCCAACCCTAGAGCCGTCGCAAATAAGGAGACCGTGGTAAATAAGAGGTTAGTTGCGACGGCTTCAAAAAATGCCATCGCAAATAAACATAATTGCGACGGTCGTAGTCCGAGGCTGCCGCAATTGAGGAAGCTGTCGCAAATAAGGGCTTTTATCGGCAGCCCCCGACCCTGATGGTACATTCACCTCCACAGCCGCCTGCTTCACCCCCGCTGCACTGACGCGACCCCACCGCCAGCACGCCATCGCCGCCCCACCGCCGCCGCCCCCGCTCTCGCCGCCAGCCTGCCGCCGCCCCGCCCCCGTGGCATCGCCCCGACCCTAAGCCGCACCCTCGCCCTGCGCGCTGCCTCGACCCCGAGCCGCCCCCGCCGCCGGCCCGCCATAGCCGCCCCGCCGCCGCCGCCGCCGCCACCGCCCCCCGCTCCCGACGCAGGCCTGCCGCCTCCCCGCCCCCCCCCCCCCCCCCCCCGGCATGCCGCTCTGACCCTGAGCCGCCTCACGCCGCCGACCCGCCTTCACCGCCCCGCCGCCGCCTGCCCCGCCCCTGCAGCGCCGCCCCTCCGGCCGCCGGCCTGCCGCGCCACCGGCTCCGTGCCCTAGCCTCGGACAGTAGCGCCACCATCCCTCCGACACCGCCGGCCGCCGGCCTCCTCCAATGCCATCTCCTCCAACGCCGCCTTCCCTCAACGCCTCCGCCGACTAGGTATGGGAATGGGTTTGAATGATGGAATGTGACGATGATGCAATGTTTAGATGATGGATGTTTGATGCAATAGTTAAATTTTCAAGTTTTGTTTGGTAATGCATGATGGACGTTTGAATGATGGAATGATTAGATGATGCAATGTTTAGATGATGCAATGTTTATATGATGCAATGTGGTAATGTTTAGATGATCCTACTTTATTGCTAGTTATGTTTAGATGATGCAATGTTTTAAATTGTGCGTGCTCATATACGTGCTCATATATGATCATACATTGCTAGTTATGTTTAGATGATCCTGCTTCATTGCTACTTCATTGCCAATGATCAGACACATGCTCTTATAACATATTGTCTATTGTTTGATATTTATTTTTTATTGGTGCTTATTGTTTATTGATATTTAATGTTTCTGAGTGACTACTTAATATATGTAAATAAAGGAGTTTTGGTCCGGCTCAGACCAACCCGGAACGGCATGACACACAATAAGTGTGATCGTGTCGTATAGACCATAGTAGTGATACCGTATGCGTCAAGACTACATGGAAGCATGGAAGCGAATGGGTTGGTAAGGACGTCAATGACTGGCAATTGCGTGGACGGTGGAAATGGATGTGGAATTGTCATCTAAGAGCAACTTTCCTCTCACTCTTTCTCTAGTTCTTTCCTCTCTCTTAAATGATCTGAAAATGAAAATGAGCAACATAACCTATAGCAATGTATGATCCGTGATCGGCACGTCTCACATGCCAATGGCATGTGAGACATGCAGGTTCGGAATTGTCCCTTTTTGGACAGCCTCGGAGTGACCGAGGGGGTGTGTCTTGTGACAAAATGCGGGTTTGGATTCGGACGAGATTTCGGTGGCGTAACGCTGTTGTTCTCTGCTGCACCATTTTTGGGCGTGTAGTGGAGAACAGCGGGGTTATGCTGCCAAAATTTTGTTCGAATTCGGATCATGCGTCTCATCATGAGCACACTCCACTCGGTCACTCTTGGGTGGGTTTAGGATCTATCTGCCAAGGTTGTAGGGCCGTGACATAACACAACAATACATTAACGACGATTTCTTTCGCGTTAAACTGCAGAACCAAACATGGGTAAAGACCGCAGTTGGATGTATACTGGCTGGAAGAGCAGAACTGGTGGTCACTCCGATGAGTGGTTTATCAAGTTAGATCAATTTTTGGATTGAGCATTTTCGTTGTCAACGGAAGATATGGTGCGGTGCCCATGTACAAAATGTCGGAACACCCGCGTGCTTCTTTCTGTCTTCGATCGAAAGAAAAGAAAGAAGTTATGAAATGGATGAAAACTTTGAATTTCCCAGATGGTTACGTAGCTAGCCTGAAACGAGCCGTAAATGTTAACACGGGAAACCTCACTGGGTTAAAGAGTCATGATTATCACATTATAATAGAAAGACTCCTACCTGTTATGTTTCGAGGCTATCTAGATGATGCGGAGTGGAAGGTTTTAGCCGAGCTCAGCTATTTCTATGGACAGCTTTGTGCTAAAGTAATAAGAATCGGGATGATGGATAAGTTAGAGAAGGAGATACCCATACTTTTATGTAAGATGGAAAAAAATTTTCCACCGGGTTTCTTCGATCCAATGCAACATCTGCTTATCAATCTTCCATTCGAAGCTAAAGTTGGCGGTCCTGTGCAATATAGGTGGATGTATCACATTGAAAGAGCGCTACGATATCTGAAACCAATGGTTGGCAACAGGGCAAGGGTGGAAGGGTGCATCGCTGAAGCATATGCTCTTAAGGAAGTAGGATACTTTTCAAGTGTCTACTTTGCGGAAGAAAACAATATCAATACTTCGGCGATGCGGTACAATGTGGATGAAACACCCCCTCTGAGCGACCTTTCCATTTTTCAAACGAGAGGCGCCACCGTTGGTAGCTACACGACCTACGTGCTATCCGAACATGAAAGGACTGTTGCTTTACTCTACATTTATGCAAATATATAAGGCATGCAGGAATACTTCAAGTAAGTGTTTTTCCTACGTTTATGCTAATCGACATATTTTGCTACACATGTACTCTAAAAGATGTTTTTTCATGTTAAGCGAGTTCCAAAGACAATATTGGCCACATAGGCATCAACCTACGACCAAACAAGTAGAAGCGATGCGAAAGGAAGGAATAAATGGGGCGCAGAGTTTTCTATCCTGGTTTCGAGAATATGTAATATTCTCTCATCTTCTATGTATTATAAATTACTATTATTAAAGAAGTATTATTTTAACTCACGATCATTTATGACAGTGTCGGACTCACAATGCCCATGAAGATTTGCGGCAGCTATCTTATGGATTGGTGAATGTTAGAAGCTATGGTCGATATGATGTAAATGGCTTCCGATTCCGTACAACTCATTTTGAAATCGTCCTCTCGCGGCAACATCAAATTCCGGTGTTGTGACGAGAGCAATGGACACTCAAGGGAATTTAACCGATTATTATGGGATCATTAACAAAATCCTTGAATTTACTTTTACCGGAAATAAGACTCTTTGAGTTGTCTTCTTTGACTGTGACTGGTTTGATCATACTCATGGAACTCGAGAAAACCAATTTGGAATGGTGGAAGTGAAACATAAGGACCGACTACGAGGTTATGATACATTTGTTCTTGCATATCAAGTTGAACAAGTGTATTATCTACCTTATCCATTCACGAAGATCAGTGCTTGGTGGGTGGTATATAGGGTGAATCCTCGTGAGCGGCTATATACTCCTGGGGATGATGGTTACCATGATAGCAAAGACTGATTCGTGAAAATAGTAGGATTAGGTTCCTGATTTGAGTTGAGTTGGCTTTCGAGCGGGTTATATAAGCAAGGGAGCCCAGAGCTCATGGTGCACGACTTTGGGACTGTTCCTCTTGTGTTCTATTGAATAAAATTCGTAGTTTGAAGGAACTTTTGTGCCTTGTTCGTCCGACTTGTTCCAACAAGTTTTACTCGTCGAGTTTCTGGACAGCACTACCTTTTGTCGGTGGTTTTATAATAACACGAGTTTTACAGATCCAATTGACGTGATTCTTTTTGGGTTGTCTTCAAAACTTGATTATATATCATCTGTAAAAATTTCACGGTCATTGGATTTGTGATTTCTGATCTACACGAGTTTCTTTGCAGAATTCCAGAAACTGTTTTTCTCGAGTAGGTCAGATTGACCTTTGTTCGATCTTTCGATCATAACTTGAGTTTTATCGACGGATTTGAGTGATTCTTGTTGTGTTGTCTTCATGACTTGATTCTATCTAATATCTCTCACTTTTGTCATGGTGAAACACGTTTAGATTAGTTTCACACACGATTCCTTTAACAGATCGTTTTTCTGTCGAAGGGGTTGGGGTTTAATTGTTTCCGTTGCGTAAGATTTTTAAATCTACCATTCACCCCCTCTGGTATTTTTTCACGTGCTCTTCGATCCTAAAATTGGTATCAGAGCCACAGTGCTCTAATCTTTGTGATTTGCGCGTGTTTTTGACTAATCATCATGGAGAAGTATTCTGCCAAACCTTGTGTGTTTGCTGGTATTGATTTTCAGGTTTGGAAGGCACGCATGGAGGCTTTCATCCAGGCACAAGGATTTGCAATATGGGAGAAGGTATACAAGCCTTACGAAGTGTCATCAAACGGTCAAGTTACAGCTACAAATCTGAGAGATGTTGACAACAACAACAAGGCCCGGAACATGATCATACAAGGATTAACACAAAGCGACTTCGACTGTGTTGCACACCTCTGATCCGCATACGATGTGTGGAAAGAACATTGTGACTACCATGAAGGATCCAACACGATCAAAGAGGTAAGGCAAGACATGTTCAAGAAAGAATACATGCGCTTCGAGATGCAACCCGGTCCTACTTCCTGGGATGAAAAGAAAACAAGAACGAAGCACTCCTCTGCAAAAGATACGAAGAAAAAGAAGGGTTTTACAGGACGTCAATTGGTGAGCAGTTTTATCTCAGCACTCCAAGAACTTGGCTCAAGTGACGTGGACATTGGAAGTGATGAAGATGAAGATGATTTGGCAAACTTGTGCTTCATGGCGGGCAAGTCAAGATCAAGTATGGAGGAGGCAGAACAAAACAGCTACAATAAGAGGTATGTCCTACTTGCGAAGAAATGTGTGATGCTATTTCTTGTGCCACTGTTATTGTTAAGAAAAAGGACAAAAAGCTTAGGGACAATGCTGTTAAAATTGAGTCACTAGAATCTGAAATTAATCATTTGAAATCTTTGATTCCTAGTGATGATGCATGTCCCTCATGTGATTTAATATATGAACAATTTCCTCCCTAAGAAGTGCACATACCTCCACACTTGATAAACTTGAACTTGAAATTGAAAATAACAAAAAGCTTGCTGCACTTAATATTGGAAACTTAAAAGATGCTTCTTGTTCTACAATTGATTTGCATTGTTCTACTTTTGATGATCTTGATAAGAAACTACAGGATGCTATGAATGAAATTTCTATATTGAACAATGCTTGACGTTCTCATGAAGTTAAATTTTGTTCCAATTGCAAACTAAAAGGAAAAACTTCATGTGAAAATTGCCTTGATCTGTCCAATAAACTTGATGACATGCATAGGACATTAGATCGGTTTTGTAATGGAAATAAGAATCTAAACTTGCTGCTGAATTCTTCCAAGTCTTGCAATGATAAAACTGGTTTAGGTTTCGATTCTCATGCTCATGATAAGGCACATCCACCTAAAATTGTAAAGTCATTAGGAAGTGGTTTGATTCAAATAGTTCCTAAACAAAAAGAAGTGGTTTTCAAATCTACAGGAGTGTTGTCTCATTCGATTTCAAATAAAAATATTGTTTGCTCATCTAAACATGAACACAAAGTTAAATTTCATTGTACCTACTGTGGTAGAGATGGTCATGTCATAGATTTTTGTTATAGACTAGCTAAACAACAGAAAAGGGAAAGAATGGTTGCTAGATCTCATAACTTTCATGCAAAATTTGCTGCACATATTGAATCGAATGTACAACCTGCTGTTTTGAGTCAAAAACATTCAAAGTTTACCTCCGGACCTTCTTTTTTTGCCTCCGGAGCTACTGATTTTTGTGCTACACAAGTAACACCTTATAGGTCAGTAGTTAAGAATAAAAAATCTCAAACTTTGACTCATAAACCTGCTGTTTTCTCTCAGCTTTCACGTGTTTTTCCTGCTGCACGTCGCGTGACTCAGTACTGGATTCCTAAATGCCTTTTGACTAACCCCAGTATTGAGTCATCCATGTATTGTGCTTCTATGTAGGTTACACGTTTGAGGAAGGAGAACATTTGGATTGTGGATTCAGGTTGCTCACGCCACATGACCGGTAACAAAGATTGGTTCTCCTCCCTCTCTTTTGTGTCATGTATAGAGAATGTTACTTTTGCCGATAATTCTTGAACTCCTATAATTGCTAAGGGTTCGGTTAGAGTAAATGATCACTACACTTTGAAGGATGTGGCACTTGTCAAAATTTTGAAATACAACTTGCTTTCTATTTCACAATTGCTAGATGAAAATTTGGAAATTATTTTCAATAAAAACTGCTGCAAAGTTGTAAGTTCAAATAGTGAGCTTATTTTTAACATGTCTCGGTTTGAAAGAGTTTTTAAAGCTGATTTTGATATGTCTTCCTCTAAGCATAGGTGTCTAGTTGCTAATGATTCAAAGGACCTATATTTTTGGCATCATAGACTTGGTCACGTAGGCTTTGATCACCTAATGCGTGTTAGTGCTCTTGATCGCATACGTGGGCTGCCTAAGCTTAAAGGGGACAAAGAAATTGTGTGCTCTTCTTGTAGACATGCTAAGATGGTTGCAGGTTCACATACTCCTCTCACAATGATCATGACAACTGAACCATGTCAACTTTTGCATCTTGACACCGTAGGACCTTCACGTGTTCAATCCTTCGGAGGTAAATGGTATGTACTTGTGATTGTTGATGATTATTCTAGATACTCTTGGGTTTACTTTATAGCATCTAAGAATGAAGTTTTTAGTCACTTTAGAACTTTATTTCATTGATTATCAATTGATTACCCAGGATCTTTAAAAGCAATTAGAAGTGATAATGGAACTAAATTTAAAAATCAATATTTTGATCATATTTGTGCTGAAAATAGAATAGATCATCAATTTTCTTCACCATATGTACCTAAACAAAATGGTGTTGTAGAAAGAAAGAACAGAACCTTAGTTGAGATGGCTAGGACTATGCTTGATGAATATCAAACTCCTAGGAAATTTTGGGCTGATGCGTTAGCAACCGCTTGTTATGTCTCAAATCGTGTTTTCTTGCATGCTAAGCTAGGTAAAACACCATATGAGCTCCGGTTTGGACATAGGCCTAGTGTTACACACTTTTGGGTCTTTGGTTGCAAATGCGTTGTTAAGAAACATGGTAATCCTGATAAATTTGAAACTAGATCCATTGATGACATGTTTCTTGGTTATCAATCTCATACTAGAGGCTACCGTGTGCTTCTACTTGACACTAACAAAATTGTGGAGACTTGTTAAGTGTCTTCTGATGAACCTAGCCCAGGTACTAGCTCAAACATTGCAAGTCCAGATCCATATCCGCAGGGGGGGAGCATTTTCATTGAAGATGAGGAAGAATTGGAGCTGCTGCCCGAAATTCAGTAGCTAAAGACTTTGGTTCAGCTTCGGATGTTAATTCTCAACCAGCACCGACAACCATCAATGCTGATTCAAATCATCCTCAAGTCACAAGCTCATCGATTTGTGATGAACATAAAGAAGAAGAGGCTTGTGAGACATCTGTTCCCCTACAGTTTTACAAAGATCATCCCCCACAACAGATGATTGGAAGCTTGCACGAATGAGTCACCCGGTCCAAGTTTTGCGATCCAAACTCTCATGCTCATTCTGCTTTTGTTGCTTCTTTTGAACCCAAAGATATATCACACGGACTCACTAATGAATCTTGGATTATTGCCACGCAAGAAGAGTTATAAAATTTTGAATGAAATAATGTTTGGAAACTTGTACCTCCACCTCAAGGTCACACTTTAATTGGAACTAAATGGGTATTTAAAAATAAACAAAGTAAGGACTATGGGGTTGATCTAGATAGTGTTCCATTGTTCTGTGATAACACTAGTGCCATTTGCATTGCTAAAAACCCCGTGCAACATTCTAGAACTAACCACATTGACATTAGGTATTACTTTCTCCAAGATAATGTTGAAAAAAGAAATATTGTGCTTCACCATGTAGATACCGATCAACAATTGGCTGACATTTTTACAAAACCTTTGGATTTCACTCGTTTTTGTTACATTCGTAGTGAAATAGGGGTTATGCATCCTCATGGCTTAAATTGAGGGGGAGTTTTGAAACTTGGGAAGTCTATGTGTGAATCTGAAATTAAAATAATATGAGCATAGTATTTCATACATATATGACTTTGTGATTCCTTTTACATGCTGAAAGTTCTTACTACATTACTCGCGTTATACATTTTGTAGTTTTTGCCATGTCTAGTAATTGGAATAATTACTTACACTAAAACTGGTCATGGTCGAACTTTCTTGCTGTTTTGAACTTGTTACATGTTCACAAGTGCTTTTAATCATTAAGAATTAATCAAGTAATCAACTCACATGTTGAGTTTTTATGAACAAATATAAATTGAGAAAAGATCAAGAGAATATGCATGCATCGCACTCCTTCTTTTGAGATGGCTTATCATTGCACTTAGATATGAACTTGGAAGAAGTTGTGTATGACTAAAACCATGTCCTTAAGCTTCTAATTGTCAAATGACATAGGCTTGGCTTGGTTGGTTAGAATAAGGCAAATGCGCATATAATCTCTTGCAAATATCATATGATCTAAATTTATGCTTTGAAAAATAATAAAATGCAGCAACTAGTGTCATGCTTTCAGGTTTTGAAATAGTTAAGTTCGTGAGATCATGACTTGCTTAAATTGAAAATTACATTTGATCTCTAGCATGGCTTACACTACTTTATGTATTTCATTGATGTGATAATGTAAGGTACTTGATAGTATGACTTGGATGAGCTTTGTTTATATGTATATGTTATAATATGCCCATAACAACTAAAGAGGGAGAGATAATTTGTTTATATGCTCATGACTTGCTGAATACATTGTCAAAGGGGGAGAGATAAGCATGAAGAGAAAGAGAATATGTGCATAAGGAGAGATAATAAAGGGGGAGAGATAATATGGGATAATTTTTGGTTTTTGGATTTTCTTCTCATTTTACTTTTTATTTACAAAGGGGGAGAAATTGCCTTCAAAACTTTTATGTGAATAAGCCAATGTTCGGATTTTAAATGGTGTTGCCAATGCATTCATCAAGGGGGAGATTGTAAGACCTATGTGTGCTTAATACATTAGCTTGTAGTGAATACACTTGCTTTGACGATAAAAGTTGTGAATATCACCAAAACACCTTTTTATTAAGGTCCGACTAGTTTTTGTTAGCTCCGGCTCAAGGTCAGGGTTGCTCTGGCAAGGTCCAGAACTTGACCACAATGCTTCTGTTTTTCATTTGCAATGTTTCATACTTGCATTACATCTCCGGAAAGATTTCTTAGTATTGATTTGCTAAGTCTTTGGTGCATTTTTGGTTGACATGAATGATATCATGTTACTGTGGTTTTGCAACATGCTTATGTGAGGTTCTCATGTAAGGTGTTGTGTTCGAAACTAACTTGAGTCAAGTCGAGGACTTGGGCTCGTGTAGATTGGTTGTTTATTCATGTGCAGGTGTTGCTTGAGTTCAAGACATGGCTGGTGACGGGATCCATCGGACTAGTCTCAGGTAGGAGATGAGGTTCCAACAACCAAATTCAGCAGGAATTGTGGTTGAGCTGATCAGGAGGTTGCGCAGCATGATTGAATCAAGAACAATGCATGTAAAGGTATCGTGGACGTCATTGGATGATGTTTGCACGTGTGAAAAGAGTGCATGGACGTGGATACATGGTTCCAAGACATGATGAAGAGATGTGGACATAAAGAGTTGGTCGGAAAGGTCCAACCGACTAGGTTATGGACTTAGGCTGCGGCTGAGTCGGGTTTGACTCAAATATGGAAAGATTTGAGTTGGTTATGATAGGATTTCATGTGGGTCACAAATTTGAGTTGTTTAGGAATGTGGGATAATGTTCTAAGGTGTTTGGAAGTCTTAAGATTGCTTCTATCTGCGTATAGAAGAATCTTGAGCAGTTATGGAAAGTTACGATTTGTGAACAGAGTAGGATTAGGTTCCTGATTTGAGTTCAGTTGGCTTTCGAGCTGGTTATATAAGCAAGGGAGCCCAGAGCTCGTGGTGCACGACTTTGGGACTGTTCCTATTGTGTTATATTGAATAAAATTTCTAGTTTGAAGGAACTTTTGTGCCTTGTTTGTCCGACTTGTTCCAGACAAGTTTTACTCGTCAAGTTTCTGGACAGCACTACCTTTCGTCGGTGGTTTTATCATAACTCGAGTTTTACAGATCCAATTGACGTGATTCTTTTTGGGTTGTCTTCACAACTTGATTATCTATCATCCGTAAAAATTTCACGTCATTGGATTTGTGATTTCTGATCTACATGAGTTTCTTTGCAGCATTTCAGAAACTGTTTTTCTCGAGTAAGTCAGATTGACCTTTTTTCGATCTTTCGATCATAACTTGAGTTTTTCTCGACAGATTTGAGTGATTCTTGTTGTGTTGTCTTCGTGACTTGATTCTCTCTGATATCTATTACTTTTTTCACGGTGAAACACGTTTAGATTAGTCTCACATACGATTTCTTTAACAGATCGTTTTTCTGTCAAAGGGGTTGAGGTTTAATTGTTTCCGCTGCGTAAGATTTTTAAATCTACCATTCACCCCCCTCTGGTAGCTTTTCACGTGCTCTTCAATCCTACAGCTGCCTCATGCTCGGGATCGGATAGAGGTGAGTAGTCGGGGTCTGACATTGTCCCTGAGAAGTGATGCACAAGAGATTATATGAGTCCAAGGAAGTGGAATATTGTGTTAGAATTCAGTTAATCAATCAAGGTAAGGTTTTCGCCGTGGAATCCAGACTTGTTCGCCCAAGGGCCAAACTAGTCCGCACGAGCCGCACAAGTCTTCCCTATAGCCGGACTAGTACTGTTACACAACAAGAACCCTAATCTTGAAATTTTTTGCAAAAACTACGGATCCAGCCACAATATTCCAAGGATAGGATCACAATAACATATAGAACAACTTTTGTGATGAGGGGTCTATCAAAAGACCTAATAGAATTGAGTTTCAAAGGATTTAGGGTTAGATCCAGAATACCTCTTCAAATCTTCAAATCGATGAAATGTGGATGAAGAATCGGCCTAGGATGCTTGGGGACAAGTTCCCACGCACCTTGGGGCTTCAATTCACAGATCGGAATCAATATTTGGTGGATGGAATCAACAAAGATCCAAGATTTTCATATAGTTATGTAGAAAATGTTGGGGGAAGAGTTTTTCATAAGCATGTATGAGTTTTGAAGCAAATACAAATAACAATCAAATGTGTAAGACTCAAGCCACATTACGAGAATCTAAGATATTGAGCTCACTCCTATGTTCACAAAATCTTTTCTCATCTAAGGGCTTGGTGAAGATATCGGTCAATTGTTTTTCGGTTCTCACATGGGAAATCACTATGTCTCCTTCGATGGTGTGATCTCTCAAGAAATGGTGGCAGATATCAATGAGTTTGGTCATTGAGTGTTCAACTGTATTGTGGGCTATTTTGATGGCACTTTCATTATCACATAGGAGAGGGATATGGCACAAAATTCTGCCATAGTCCCTAAGAGTTTGTCGCATCCATAGAAATTATGCACAACAACTTCTGGCGGCGACATACTCTGCTTCAGATATGGGAAAAGCAATGGAGTTTTGTTTCTTTGAGGACCAAGACACTAGGGATCTACCAAGGAATTGGCAAGTCATAGGGGTACTTTTTCTATAGACTTTGCACCCCGCATAATCCGTATCGGAATATCCATTGAGATTAAACTTAGAGCCCTTGGGGTACCAAAGTTCGAGGCTTGGTGAGTGAACCAAATATCTAAGAATTCTCTTAAGGATGGTCAAATGACACACCTTAGGAGCAGCTTGGAATCGAGCACACATACAAACACTTAGCATTATATTGGGCCTAGATGCACATAAGTAAAGCAATGAACCTATCATGGATGATATACCTCTTGGTCCACACTTGGACCATCTTCATTAATGTCATGGTCCCATTGGTTCTCATTGGAATCTTGACTAGTTTGGCTTTGTCCATGTCAAACTTCTTGAGTATGTCTTGTGTATACTTAGTTTGACTAATGAACGTGCTTTCCTTGAGTTGCTTCACTTGAAAACGTAGGAAGAACTTCAACTCCCCCATCATGGACATCTCAAACCTTTCGGTCATTATCTTGGAAAACAAACAAATCATCATTGAAATTCTTAGTAAATAAAGTATAATCGGCCTTTCTAATTTGAAAACCATTTTGAGTTAGAAAGTATCTAGCGCACTCATACCAAGCTCTAGGAGCTTGTTTGAGGCTATAGAGAGTCTTACGCAATTTGTAGACATGGTTTGGGAAGTCTTGATCTTCAAAGCCGGGGGTTGCTCCACATACACCTCTTCTTTGATTGGACCATTAAGGAATGCACTCTTGACATCCATTTGGTATAGCTTAATATCATGGTGAGTAGCACATGTAAGTAATATGCGAATTGATTCAAGACTAGCTACGGGAGCAAATGTTCCATCGAAATCCAAACCTTCAACTTGTGAGTACCCCTTGGCCACATGTCATGCTTTGTTACTTGTAACCACCCCATGCTCATATTGTTTGTTGCGGAACACCCACTTGGTGCCCACAACATTCTCATTTGGCCTCTTCACGAGCTCCCATACATGATTTCTTTCAAAATTGTTGATCTCTTCTTGCATGGCCATCACCCAATCCGGATCTCGTAGTGCTTCTTCAACCTTGTGAGGCTCCAAAGAAGAAACAAAAGAGTAATGTTCACAAAAATTTGCCACACGAGATCAAGTAGTTACCCCCTTGGAGATGTCTCCAAGGATGTTATCAAC
The DNA here is from genome assembly GCA_036927565.1 of Tuctoria greenei. Classification (NCBI taxonomy): domain Eukaryota; kingdom Viridiplantae; phylum Streptophyta; class Magnoliopsida; order Poales; family Poaceae; genus Tuctoria; species Tuctoria greenei. The sequence continues at coordinate 177,661,457 of JAYESD010000001.1, forward strand.
GGGATAATCCCGTTGAACGCTTTGATATACTCTTGGGTGTGGTGCTTGAGGTATTGGATCTTCATCTTCCTCTTCCTCATTTTCTTTGTCTCCCCCTTGATCAATGCCTCCATTTTCATCTTGTTGAAGCGCATCTTGAGGGTCTTGAGCTTGATTATTTGAGGAAGAGTTTGCTTCAAGTGTGGGATGATCACTTGAGTCTTGAGGTAGTTCTTGTGGTCAAATATCTTCAAGTGCCATCCTTCCTATGACCACCTGTGGAGCTTCTTCTTGATCTAGCACATGACGATCAACTTGCTCCACTTGGGGGCTATTAGTCTCATAAAAGACCACATCACGTGCTACTTCAACAATTCCAGAGGATTTGTTGAAAACACGATAGGCGTAATGAATCAACAAACCCTCATCGGACTTTGAAGCGAACTTCGAAGTCCTATGCTTCTTGTTGAGGATATAGCATTTGCTCCCAAAACACGAAAATAGGAAATATTAGGTTTGTTACCGATTAGAAGATCATAAGACGTCTTCTTAAACATGTGATGGAGATACAACCAGTTTATGGCATGACAAGCGGTGTTAATCGCTTTCGCCCAAACCTAGTCCGACGTCTTGTATTCATGAAGCATGGTTCTTGACACTCAATGAGAGACCTATTTTGTGGAAGGGGGTAGGGGGCCGATAACTCATGATTGATGCCTTCTTCATCCAAAAACTCTTCAACTTGAGTGTTCTTGAATTCGGTGCCATTGTCACTCCTTATGGTCTTGATCTTTAAGGAACACTCATTTTGAGCTCTCCTAAAGTACTTCTTGAAGAAACCTTGAGTCTCACCCTTATCATGCAAAAAAAGAACACCTAAGTCGAAGGTGAAAAATCATAAACAATCACAAGACCATATTTGTTACCGCCAGTGCTTATGTAGGCGATTGGACCGAAGAGGTTCATGTGTAAAAGCTCCAATGATCTTGTTGTTGTCATGATGTTCTTGGATGGATGTTGAGCTCCAATTTGCTTTATGGCTTGGCACGCGCTACATGGCCTATCCTTTTCAAACACAACATTCTTTAAACCACGGATGTGCTTGCCCTTAAGAAATTTTGGCAAATTCCTCATGCCAACATGGGCTAGTCTTCTACGCCAAAGCCATCCCATGTTGGTATTTGCAATTAAGCATGTATAAAGTTAGGCTTTATCCGCGTAGAAATCCACAAGATAGAGCTTTCCCTTGAGTACACCCTTAAAAGCAATTAAGTCATTGCTTGTTCTTGTGACGGTCACACCCTCATTAGTGAAAAGACAATTATAACCTTTGTCACATAGTTGTGATATGGACAAAAGGTTATAATCAAGTGAATCAACATGTAAAACATTGGAAAGTGTATGATTAGGGGATATAGCAATTTTAGCGGTGCCAAGGATTCTCTTTAGCTATTGTCTCCAAAGTAAATTTTCTCACTTGGATCTTCATTTCCTTCGTACTCCACAAAAATCTTCCTACCTCTAGTCATATGATTTGTGCATCCACTATCAAGAACCCACTTGGTTCCACCAGAGGAGTATGCCTATAAAATAGAGTCAAGTATTGGCTTTACGTACCCAAGCGGTGTTGGGTCCTTTGATATTAGTCAAGAGGCACTTGGGCACCCACACGCAAGGTTTTGGACTCTTGCGGTGTGGCCCAACATACCTAGCATAAGGCTTTCCAAACTTGTTCCTTAATAAGACATATGAAGCATCAAAATCATGGAACAATAGATTAGGTTCCTTTTCAGGCATGTTATTATATGTAGCAATGTTCTTTTCTTTGTCATTATTATATGAACCTCCTTCGACAAAAACAATCAAGTCTTTGCCATTCTTAGGAGTTTTGGTGTTTTGCCTCTTCTCCCTAGAAAAGCCAAGACCATCTTTGACAAGAGGATGGCTTGTGTTGGTGTATGCACTAAGTGCATATGCCATCTTATCCTTGTCAAAGATGCCACCTTTTAGTGCTTGTTGGTTTTGTGCTACCTTAAGCTCATCTTTAAGTTTTAGGATAAAGTTAGAGCACTTGCAAAATTGAGGTGTTTCAGATTTGACATTTGTGGAAGGTGGGCTTTTAGAGGAAGAAGGTGCATTGACCTTGAGAGACTCCACTTGTGTTTCAAGGATCTTGTTAACTTTTGTCAAGCTAACAAGTTCTTCCTTTAGCACAATTGTAGTGTTCTTAAGGTTTGAGCAAGTTTCCTTGCTCAAATCGAGTTCACCCTCAAGTGCATTGCTTCTTTCTCTTTCAAGCTCCAAGAGCTCCTCAAACTTTTGACGTCTCTCCTTTTTTTGGATGAACATTTCCTCTTGATGGTCGATGAGCTCTTCCTTCTCAAATATCTCATCTGACAACATCTTCAATCTTTTCAATGTACTCTTACTCATATATTTAAGAATATATTCGTTTTCATTACTACTATCAAAATCATCATGTGAAGAAATTGAAGAAGATGTTTTAGAATTAACCTTCTTTCTTCCCTCCTTGGCCATGAGGCAAGTTGGCCTTGAGTTCTCCAAGTTGGGGAAGAGCTTGTTCTCCATGGTTTACTTCTTCATTGTAATAGCTGCTATCTTTTCTTCTTCATCAGAGGAGTCTTCATTTGAATCCCACTCATTCCCAAGGTGGACTTGTCCCGATTGCTTCTTCCTCTTGAAGTATTTCTTCTCTTGAGACTTGCCCTCCTTCTTTTTCTTGTTTCTTCATGTGGGCAATCCACAATGAAGTGGCTGTATTCCCCACAATTGTAGCAAGCCCTCTTTGATCTTGTTGGGCTTGTGTTAGCTCTCGCCTTCACGATGGTAGCTCCCCTCCTCCTTCTCATTATCCTCTTGAAATTGTTGATGAAGAGTGCCTCTTCCTCATCGGTGTTGGGGCTCTCTTCATCACACTCTTTTTTTTCATAGGATATTGAGGACGTTGCCTTGAATGCAACATCTCTCTTCTTGGAGGAGGAGAGTTTTTGAAGGTAGTTGTAGAACATAGCTTCTTGCTCCATCATCACATGGTTGATGATTCTCCCTAGCACTTCTTCGGGAGTCATCTTGTGGAATTCTAGACTTTCACGAATTAATGTGCAAAGAGTAACATTTCGAGGCATGAATGCCCGAATCATCCTGTCAAAGAGGTTAAACAACACTTCCCCCGGTACTACTAAATTGTAGTCCGCGGAGGTTCTTTATTGGTTTGGGCGCGCAGAGATCAGGCACAAGATGGTGACACAGGTGATTTATGTGGTTCGGGCTGCCTAAGCGTAATACCCTACTCCACGGGGGTGTGTGTGTTGTTGTATTGAGTAAGTCCATAACGCTAGTATGCGTGTGATCCTGGATTCGATCCTCCCATGTACTATGCGGTGTAGTCCTTTTATAGTCCAAGTACTGGCCGTTACAACATTTACCTGGCCCGACATGTGGCCCTGGCGTATTCAATAACCTAATACACAGTCTATTTGTATAAAGCGTGATTAATAGAGTTATAGCGTGCCTTAATGGCTGCATTACCCCTATTAACGGTCCACTGGTCGTGTGTCATGAATATAGCGTTAATAACATGTAATCGGGTCTTGTAACTGCCACTTTAACTGTCCCTTGAATGTCCGTGTTGTTGGTGTTGTAGGTCCGGAAGCTCCACATGTGGCAGTTCCGGAGCTTCCCTTTGTGGGAAGACAGGTCCGGAATTGCCATACACGTGGCGGCACCGGAGCTTCCCTCTATGGGGGGTTAGGTCCGGGGTCATTATCCACGTGTCAACGCCGGAGCTTCTCTATGTCGGGAGTTCAGCTCTGATCTTATATTACACGTGGCAGTCCTGGAGCTACCCATATGAGGGAGGTGGATCCAATGCCATGTGACACGTGGGGCCTGAGGAAGCCTTCAACTCGGACAGGTGGAATTCTCTTGTACTTCTTGCAGTACCATGGGGTACCCAGTACGCAGGGTGTCAACAGTGGCCCCCAGACCCACCTCTCAGAGAAACCCTTTGGGTCATTATTCTACCGGAGGTGGGGCCATCCTCAATTCCTGCCTTGTAACTTCAAAGGTCTTTGGATATGCCGTTGGGGTGATGGTTTGGGGTTAAACCACCGACGCATGGCTTGCTTTGAATGCGGCAGATGAGATCTTTGAGTGTGGATATCACGCAATTGAAGGTCACCAGTACCCAATACGAAAACTGTATCGGTACCAAGCGCCTTGTCAGGCTGCTGCCTTTGGGTTTCTCGTCGCCCATCATGACAACGGTTCACCTGGGTTAATAACTTCGACCTATTGTCGGGGTGGCCCTGGGCCCATTCGTCATTGACGGGGTAGATTTTTGAAATGTGACTCTTTACGCTTGAGGACTACTTAAGAAGGAAAGTATGCACAGTTTGAGGACACTTTACGCTTTCGATCAAATTTGCGCTCAGATCCTCCCAAACTTTGTATAGCTTTCCTTTCCATTGCTCCAATTTGCCGCGATGGGTGTCTTCCAAAGAGCCGCCTCTAGAGCAAGGATAATCTGATGAAGGTCTGAACCTTCATGGGATGGTGCAGTGACTCCTTCAACCACCTAGTCCGTGTCGGCAAGCTCCCCTTAGAGAAGGAGCGTCGCCGAGAGATGGTGTACTTCGAGGCGTACGCCTTGGTGGGACTGAATCCCACCATTCTCGAGCTTCATCCTGATGCTGCTAGACTTCTACGACCTCCAACTGCATCACCTCAACCCACACTCCCTTCTGCTCGTGGCCGCTTTCATCCAGTTCTGCGAGATGTGGGTGGGTGTGCCTCCCTGCGTTAAATTGTTTTGGACCTTTTTCACAGCTCATACCACCGGCAAGGGGACAGAGTTGGTTGGCTTCTATTATTTCGTGAAGCACAAGAATTGCCCCTTCAAGTACTTGAAGTCGTTCCCCTCTGGCAAATGGGAAAACTGAAAGAAGGATTGGATCATCATTGCAGTGGAGGAGCACGACAGGTTGGAGCTGCCCCAAGGACTCCCCAACATTGACACCGAAGCCTTGAACATAGTTTTGAAGTTGTCGGGTGCGTTTAACCCTGTCTTGACCAGGATCCGAGAATGCGTGGAGGGTGGAGTGACTCCCAAAATTGTCTTCGGAAATTTCTTGGTGAACAGGTGGGCTCCGCTGAGAAAGATAGAGAAGCTCGCCTGGGCTTTAAACAGTGTGATGGATGACGACCCGATTGAAACCGGTTTGAAATCCAACTTGGATGACCAAGATTTGAAGCTCCATCAATAAAAATTTCAGCATGGGCTTATTGACAATGATGCCTTAGCTCCGCCGGCTGCTTTCCTGCCCTTAAACGTGATTCCATAGATTAGAAGAGAGCTCTGAAGGAAGATGCCAACGCTAGACGACCTTGGTGAGGTAGAAAAAGACCGGACCTCCAGGGTTGTAATCCTCGGAGCTTCCGGGGAGGTGGCCGCTCCTGCTCCGAGTCAGAGGGTTGAAGACATTGGCACAGGCAAAGGCAAGGAGCTAGCTGAGTCTTCCAGCCAAAAGAGGAAATTGAAGCATGCTGATGGGAGGTCACTTAGGCTTGCTCCATCTACAACAGCACCTTCTCCTCGGTGAGGGAGATCTTCTACGGCTTCACCACCTTTGGGGCAAGCGTCTTCTAGAGTCACCAACTCCGGACAGTCGACTCCGGTCCCGGTACCGACGAGGGGCTCCAGGTCCAGTGGTTCTTCCCGGCCAAGAGACACCTCGGCTAGGGCAACACCAGCGATGATGACAGGCTTCAGGTAGCATTCCAGAGCTCCTCCCGTGCTAGCCGCAGCAAGCTCTGGTTCAGAGTCTCCGACGAAGAGGTTCCGCGCAGATTGGTGCGGTAGCTTTCCAAGGTAAGCTTTGCTTTTTCACCTTGATTTGCCACTCTTGTTTTTATCATGTTGGTTATCTTCTGATTTTTTTTATTGCGGGGCGTCAGAGTTGGGGTTTATGGCTCCGGCCTCCATCACACCAGCCGAGACAGTGCGAACGAAAACTCCTCCTTCAAGCCCCGTGCCTCCTCTAGTGGTGGCTAAGGTCACGGCAGCTCTGGCGCTAGCTGTCGTGGATCTGGATTCAGAATCGTCACCAGAGACTCCCGTGGTAGCGCTGGACCACGGGAAAGAAGTTGAAGATGAACCGCAGGCAACTGTGTTGGAGGCTGAGACTCCAGTGCGGGAGTTGGTGAGAGGTCGGAAGTTCCAGCGTCTGAGCCAGACGTTACCGAGGCTCCGGTTCCTGCACCAGTGGTTGTTGCGGGACCAGAGGTGCCAGAAGCTCTGGTCCACAAACCAGAAGTCGTCAAAACCCTGACCATTGAACCGAAGATGATCGAAGTTCTGGTCACTGAGCCGGAGGTAGTTGAAGCTCCGGCCCTCGGGCCAGAAGTTGTTGAAGCTCCGGCAGTTGAGCCGGGAGTAGCTGATGTACCGACACCTGAGCTGGTGATGGAAATGGCTCTGGGTGAACCCCCGAAGACCACCCCGAAAGTAACTTCTCTGGAGGTGCCCACGCTCGAGGCAGAACGCCATGAAGAGGCGGAGGCAGGCTCTTCTCCCGCGTAGCCAAAAATTGAAGTTCCTGCAGCAGGACCTTCGGCGTCGGCCCCAGACATAGGAGTTCTCACAGCGGGTTCTTCCTGTACCGCAGTTGAAGAGCTTCCGGAGTGTGGCCCCAGTGCCACAGGAGCTGAGGGTATCTCACTTGTAGAGTGGGACCCTATTTTTGTTATGGATAATCCTCTAGAACCTGCGGAGATGACCCCAGTAGGCCCGGAGCCCATTCACTTGGCGTTGTCCATAGACAATGCCTGCTCGAGCCTCTGACAAGTTCAACTCGCCTTCGATCATGAGAGCAAGGTCCTTGAGGAGGAGCGCCATACCTTGAGGCGTTAGCTCAACAGGCTCCACTTATAGACCAGACTTGCTCAGACGAGGCTTGCTGATCAGAAGGAGTGGGTCAAGAGAAAAACGGCCCGGATGGAGCACTAGGGCAAACTGTTGGAAGAGAAAGAAGCCACAATCAGGGCGCGGGATGCCAATTATGATCCTCCAGCAAGCTAAGGAATGCTGTGATGGTGCTGATGAGCATCACGGAAGCCTCAATGAATTAAATGAGCTCCTCCTGAAGCGTCGAGCGGACCTTGATGCGAGAGAAGATAAGCTCTTGGAACAGCAGGAAGATGTTCTGAAGAGAGAGGAGGAGCTCACCCAAAGATTGACTTTGGCTGAGCAATCTTTTGCAGAGCACACTAAGACGTTAGATCTGTGGAGTGCGAAAGAAAAGGAGAAGTACTGGAAGTTGGGGCAGGAGCTCTCAAAAAGAGGGACTGATATTGCCGCAAAAGAAGGGAAAGTGAGGTGCAGGGAGAAGGACCTGGCCGAATCCACCTCCGAGAGACGGAGCTAACCAACCGCAAAAAGCAGACTGCTAAGAATATGCAGCAACATGCCAAAGTGGTGGAACGCCTCGCTCATGAGAGTTCGGAGCTAGCGGCCACCGGGAGGTCACTGGAGGAGCTGTGGAGCTCAAAGGAAACTGAATCCCTAATGGTATGGGATTTTCTGGGACGTGCGGACAGGGCCCTTGTGCCTCTTGGTTTCAGTCCAGTACGCCCGGAGGACCCAGCACAGGAGCTGGACCAGACGTTGGTGGCGCTTGGCTCTGTCGAAAGTAAACTCGACAAAATGCTCAATGTCATCGCTGATCAGCTCGAGACAGAGGGGAAATCTCTGGCTATAGACATCGCCGAGTATATCTTGCCGTGTTAAAGAAGCCGAGACTCCCAGTTCTCTCTCAATTCAGTCTTTGAAGGGCTCATTGTTGAAGAAGATGATGTCGCCAGATGTAGAGTCCAAGAGGCTGCTGAGAAGGTTGCTTCGTTTCTCCACAGGACTTAGATCTTCCAGTAGCTAGGACCTTTTCCTTTTGCCCCTTGCTGTAATCCCAATTTTGTAATCCAGTACTTTGAATTAATGAGTCCACTCTTTTTGCCATGAATTTCACTTTTTCTTCAATATACTTTGCTTTATCTTGTTGGCCCCCTGGTATATATGCACAATTTGAGTGTGTACATGTACCAAATGGATTTGACAGTATGTTGATGACTTGAACACTTCAAACTTGTAGATTTTAGGTCCGAAGTCTTTATCTCTGATACATCAATAGCTGACCCCCTGGGGCTGTCTGAGCTTGATAGCTCTGACGGTACCCACCATCAACATATAACAAATCGATGGCTGGACCCTTGGGATTTATCGGAGCTTGATAGGTCCGATAACTCCCTATGTCAACGTGGAAATCGTCGATGGCAGGCCTCCTGGAGTTGTCGTAGCTTTGTAGCTCCAACGACACCCATTGTGAAGATATAAAACATCGACAGCGGGCCCCCTTTAAGGATGTCGGAGCTTGGTATCTCCAGCGTCGTCCACTATCACTATGAGTTTCTATTTTTCCTGCACATTACAGACAGGAAAAGAGTAAAATTCATCCTCTTGTCTACAAATCATTTTTGACTTATTGTTCTTATTTGAGTTTTAAATCTGAAGAAACTCAGTATTGTAACTAGCATATTGATATAATCTTCCCAGATCTGTATGCTTTTTTAGTACTCACCCTACTTAGGCTTGATGGGGTGTAGTAAAGTGGCGTACTTAGGGTGCAGGACCAGGCTAAGTCGATAGCACACTCCAGACCTTGTTGCCTTGGCGTTCAGGCAAGTAGTCTATACAGCATGTTAAGATCCAGAAAGATCAACAATATAAGTCGTAACACATATGAATAACTTGGACAAAAACTGAAAAAGAATTTCACAACATCATTATTGACAAGGAGGATAAAAATAATAATTTGACATTCTAACCCTTGTACAAAAATAAATGCACGTGGAGTCTGTTTTCACACAACAATGTCTTTCATTATAGGTCCAGATTACAGGTGAGACAAGGACACACTTGGGGTGCATGACCAAGCTAAATGCGCTATACATCTTGTACTAGTCCTGGGCGGCTAGTTACACTTTTAGTGTTGTGACTGTATAAAGTTTTACTTGAACTTCCCGGACCTTCCCAGAGGGGTCCAGATGTTCTCCTGGAGGACCTACCCTTCTGTTTGTATTGACTCTATAACATACATTGTGCATAATTATAGACTCACCTCCGTGATTCTAAGTAAAAAACTTATGGAGGTGCTCGATGTTCGAAGGATTAGGAAGCGGAGTTCCATCCTCAGTTGCCAAGCGAACACATCCGAGCCGGGGTACTTTGATCACTCGGAAGGGACCTTCCTAGCTGGGGGAAAGTTTATTCATCCCTTCAAGATTTAGTATCTTCCACAGCACTAGATTACCTTCCTCGAGCTGTTAGTTGCGCACGTGCCTTTGATGATAGCGCCGGAGCGCTTGGCGATAGCATGCATTCCAAACAGCTACTTAGCACCTTCCCTCATCGACAAGGTCAAGATCTTCACGCCAGAGCTGTTCCTACGCGACATCGTCGAAGGTCCGGACCCGGAGCGACCCCATGGTGATCTCCGGAGGAAGGACTGCTTCAGCTTCGTACACCAGGAAGAAGGGTGTCTCCCCAGTTGACCGGTTAGGTGTTGTCCTGTTTGTCCACAACATAGATGGAAGCTCTTCAATCCAGTTGACTCCATGCTTTTTTAGGTTCTCATATGTGCGCATCTTGAGTCCCTTTAAAATTTCTGCATTTGCTCTCTCGGCTTGGCCATTACTTGACAGGTAAGCTACTAAAGCGTAGATAAGTTTAATGTCGAGGTCATCGCAATATTATTGAAATGCAGCACTTGTAAATTGAGTTCAATTGTCAGTTATGACCTTGTTTGGAACTCCAAATCTGCATATAATAGGCTTCAAGAATTTGATAGTTGATTGCTTGTTAATTGTCACAAGTGGAGTTGCTTCTGGCCACTTGGTTAACTTGTCGATGGCGAAATACAGGAACTTGTAACCTCCGACGGCTTTTGGGAATGGTCCCAAGATGTCCATACCCCACACAGCGAATGGCCATGTAGGAGGTATCATTTGTAGTGATTGAGCCGGTGTGTGAATCTGTTTTGCGTGGAAGTGGCACGCTTCACATTTTCTCACTAGCTCAACTACATCCAGGAGTGTTGTATACCAGTAAAAACCATGCCGGAAGGCTTTACCAACCAACATCGGGAAGATGTGTGGTTCCCACACTCACCTCCATGGATTTTCGCGAGAAGCTCACGACCTTCTTCCCTTGTAATGCAACGCATTAGGATGCCATTGGCACCACGCCGGTAGAGATCCCCTTCTACCAGTTTGTATCTTTTAGCCAATCTGACAATCTGGTCAGCGGATGCACCGTCTTCATGAAGGATGCACCGTCTTGATTGCTTGTTGGAGCTAACTTGAGCTTCTTAGTCTTGCGTGTTGGGTTGCTCGGAGCTTCCTACGGCACCTACGACCCTTGGTGGACGCCATGGTAACAGGGCCACTGGGATAGCTAGCTTCGAGGTGCTGATCTCGCCCCCTTCGCTTAGTTCGACAGACTGAGCTGTTGGTCTTGATAACCTCCGAACAAAGATTCCATTGGGAGCCGGAGCTCCGGTTGTAGCATTCGTCTAGAGTTCGTTGGCTTTAGTGTTGTGAAGACGTTGAACATTGTGGAGATCCAGGACTTTGAAGTCCTTCTGGAGCCTCTGGACTTCAAGGAGATAAGCAGCTAGTTGGGGATTGTTACAGCAGCATTCACCTTTGACTTGTTTGATGATGAGCTGTGAATCTCCCTTCACCAACAGCTGTTTGACACCATAGGATAGTGCCACCTTGAGCCCATAGATGAGAGCTTCATACTCTACCATGTTGTTGTTTGCCTTGAACTCAAGGTGAACCATGTACTTAACCTTCTCCCCGGTCGGAGCGAGGAGAAGGATTCCAGCTCCGCCCTCCTGCTGCTGCACAGAGCCGTCGAAGTAGAGAGTCCACTGAGGCTCTGTGAATACCGGAACCTTGAGTTCCAGTTTCTGCTCACTAGGGCCCCCAGGGTTTGATGGAGAGGGAGTCCATTCCGCCATGAAATCAGCCAAAGCTTGACTCTTGATTGCTTGTCGTGACACGAATTCGAGATCAAACTCGGCTAACTTTGCTGCCCACTTTGCGTTGTATCCAGTAGAGTTTTGGTTATGCAAAATAGCGCGCAGTGGAGAAGAAGTTACTACTGATATTTTGAGGGCTTGGAAGTAGTGACGAAGCTTCCTTGAGGCAATAAGAACTGCATAAAGCAGCTTATGGACCTCAATGTATCTGGTCTTGGCATCATGGAGTACTTCGATGATGAAGTACACTGGTCGCTGGACGGTCCGGACCCTCTCGGAGGGGCCCGGAGCTTCCTCTCTATCGACTTGGACCCTACCAGAGGGGTCTGAGCCTTCTTGTTGAGCTTCCCAGTCCCTCTTGGGGGGGGGGTCCGGATCTTCTTCCCGTTTAACCCATACCTTCCCCAATGGGTTCGGATCTTCTTGAACAGCCATTAAAACTCCCTCAGATGATAGAGGTTGATCTTCTTGCATTCTGTCTTGAAGATCTGTGTCTGGGGCCTGGGACCCAGACTCGCCTTCAGGTAGCTCTGGACCCTCCCGAAGGGGTCTAGGCTCCTGGACTGGATGTGGCTCTGGCCTTTCGGCGACCAGAACCATACTAACAACTTTTGTGGTTGCAGAAATATAAAGTAGTAAAGGCTCACCAGAATTCGGAGCTACCAAGATTGGTAGTGTTGTGAGGAGCTGCTTCAGCTCTTGAAATGCCTTTTCTATCTCTTCAGACCAATGAACTGGTCTAGACTTCCTCAAAAGTTTGAAGAAGGGTAGTGCCCGCTTTGCCAATCCTAAGATGAATTGGCTGAGCGTAGCTAGACAACCAGTTAACTTCTGGATGTCTTTTATGTGGGCTGGGGACCACATATCTTCAATGGCTTTGATCTTCGCCGGGTTTGCTTCAATTCCTCGGTGATTCACCAAGAAACCAAGGAGTTTCCCGGAGCTAACCCTGAACACACTTGTCAGGGTTTAGCTTGGTGCTCGTGATGTGCAACTTGTCGAAGACAGCTTGCAAATTGTCAAGGAGTGACTCATTGTTCTTGATCTTTACGAAAATGTCATCGACGTACACCTCTACCAAGTCTCTGATTAGCTCTCCAAATGTTTTGTACATAGCTCGCACAAAGGTTGAAGCAGCATTTTTGAAACCAGAAGGCATGGAAGTATAACAATACAATCCATCTACTGTGATGAAGGCATGATGCTTTTCATCTTCCTCAGACATTTGGATTTGATGATATCCAGAAAATGCATCTAAGAAACACAATAGCTCGCACCCGGAGGTGGAGTCCACTATCTGATCTATTCTAGGTAGTTGAAATGGATACTTTGGGCATGCCTTATTTAAGGTGGTGTAGTCGATACACATCCGAAGCTTCCCGCCAGCCTTGGGCACCACGACTGGGTTTGCCAGCCATTTAGGATGAAACACCTCCCAAATGAAACTAGCTTCGAGCAGCTTCTTGATCTCCTATCGGATGAAGTTTTGCCGCTCGATTGATTGCTTCCGGGGTTTTTGGTGTACAGGACGTGCGTTAGGATAGATCTTCAGGTTGTGCTCAATCACCTCCCTGGGTATCCTAGGCATTTGTGATGGTTGCGAAGCAATCACGTCAATATTCGCCAAGAGGAAAGTGATGAGCACGAGTTCCTATTTGTTGTTCAGACCTCCCGATACATGGGTGTTCTGAGCAGCATTAGAACCGATTTGGACGACTTTGATGGGAACGTCAGTGTCACCACTTGGTTGCACACGAGGTGCAGAGGTTGAGCCTCGATGACGAGAGCTCGAAGGTTTCAGAGCTAACTCCTTGCTGGATGCTTCCTCTTGCGCTGTAGCAAGCGCATGGAGTTCTTCCAATGCAGTTATTCCTGCAGTGCGGTCCCCGCGGATTCGTAGAACGCCCGAAGGTGTTGGCATTTTCAACACCAAGTAGCCATAGTGGGCGGCAGCCATGAACCTGTATAAAGCCGGCCTGCCCAGAATGTCATTAAATGGTAGACTGATATGCGCCACGTCGAAGACCAGCTTCTCAGTTCTATCACTCTCTCGAGTCCCAAAGGTCACCGGGAGTGTGGTGGAGCTAAGATGTGTAATGGCCCCCAGACCTACCCCAGAAAAAGGTCGAGAGGGCGAAGGTCCAAAGGTCAGAGCTGGATCTCGACGAAGGCTTCAAAACTTATGAGTTTCTGCCCTACACCTCCGTCCACCATTACATGGTGGAGTATAATATTGTTAATGGTCGGAGACACCATGCACGGGAGTTCGCCAGCTCCGATCATATTATGAGGGCAGTCTGAAGCATCGAAAATGATGGGAGTGTGTATCCACTTCCAGTGAGGCTCCGCCCTGGCAGTAGGAGCTGCAGCGACCATGTCCCGCCACATATCTTGAGGATGCGGTGAGAGGTGATGTACCAAGAACCACCATAAATGGTGTTCAGGGTTTTCCGATGCTCGTTGTCAGATACGTCGGAGTAGTCATCAATAGTGTTGTAGACAACCTTCAGGACCTTCTTGGGATCCTGAAAGCCTAGCTCCTCTTTAGCCGAAGCTTCGTTGACTTTTTGTTTTCCTTCCCGCTGGAAGAAAGGAGCTTCTTCTCGGCGCGTGTTGTAGCGCTCGACAAGGCTCCGAACCTCTCGGCATTCTTCCAGACTGTGTTTGTCCATCTTGTGGATCGGACACCACGCCTTGGAGCTGCTGCCATCTTCTGATGAAGGACGAGGTCGTTTTTCTGGGTGTGGCCCTCGGCCACCCGGAGCTGCAACAGCTGCAGCAGTAGGTGCGCCGACCAACGGCTTCTTTTTGCCGTTGGACTTCTTTTTCTTTTTGCCACCTCCGAAAGTAGTGGCTTCATTCTTGGAGGATTTCTTGTTTGCCTCTGCAAGTGGTTTGGAGTGCATCTCACGTCCCTCTGCAGCTTTAGCACATTTATCTTCTAAGTTGAAGAGTTTCGTGATGCTGGTGACTTCTTTGGTCGCCAGCTTCTCCAGCATCTTCTTGTCTCGAACACCCTGTCTGAATGCAACAATAACAAAAGCGCTCGAGATTGAGGGGGTGGTATTGCGTACCTAAGAAAACCGTTGGATAATAGATCGCAGTGATTCCCCCGTCTTTGCTTTATAGCAAACAAATCTAGTTCAGTGCCAGGTCAGGTGTATGAACTCCCGAAATTGGCAGTGAACTGCTGGCATAGTTCCACCCAACTATTGATGGAGTCAGGTGGAAGACTCATAAACCAGGACCTTGCAGCCCCAGTCAGAGCCACTGGGAAGTAGTTGGCCATCACAGCCTCATTGCTCGCCGCCGCCTGTATAGCAGTGGAGTAGATTTGAAGAAACTCGGCGGGATTGACAATCCCATCGAATTTCTCCGACAAATGAGGCCAGAACTTCTGTGGCCATCTGACCATGCGTAAGTGCATGGCCAGGGCAGAACAGCCTCCTCCTACTCCTTGAGGAGCAGGGTTTTCCCGAACTTCTCATCTCTCACAAGCACGTTCTATATAGATGCGGCCATCCTGCTGCTGGTAGCGGCGATCAAGTTCCGACTGCAGGTCATGAGTAGAAATCCTGGTAATGGTGTGGGTGCGTCGTGCCCCGAGGCAGCGACGTCACCTGCTGGGATGCAGCACGCCGTTAGTGCTGTGATACGTGAGGACCAAGTCTTCCAGACAAGGTCCTACATTGAGTTGTTGCCTGCCACGAAGGGGGAGGACCTTGGTTGCTAATGGCATCGGTTGCGGCTGCAACCAGATGTTGTACATTAGCGCGCCACTACTCCATCGCACCCTGTGGTGCTCCAGGCGCTGGTGGGCGCTGCAACTGAGTTCGTGCAACAATTAGCGCGTTCTCGGGGTTGTTGTTTGCCGATTATGTGATCGACACAAGTACCCCATCCTGTTGTCCAGCATTGTTTGCTGGGGCAGATGGTGGTGGTGGTGGTATGACACCCGCCGGGACAACGGTGCCTGCTGGCTGCTACATGTTAGAGGGATTGTTTCTAGACTGTTCAGCATAGTTGCCGTTGGAGGATCCTGCGGCGGAGTTCACAATTCGTAATCTTAGGCGTCCCCCTACCTGGCGCGCCAAATGTCGAAGTGGTTAAACGACACTTCCCCGATACTACTACGCAGAGGTTCTTTATTGGTATGGGCGCGCGGAGATTAGGCACAAGATGATGGCACAGGTGATTTATGTGGTTTGGTCCGCGTGAGCATAATTCCCTACTCCATGGGGTGTTTGTGTTGTTGTATTGAGTAAGTCTGTAAGACTAGTATGCGTGTGAGCTTGGATTCGATCCTCCCATATATCGTGCGGCGCAGTCCTTTTATAGTCCAAGGACTGGCCGTTACAACATTTACTTGGCCTGACATGTGGCCCTGGCGTATTCAATAACCTAATACACAATCTATGAGTATTGAGCGTGATTAATAGAGTGATAATGTGCCTCAATGGCTACGTTACCCCTATTAACAGTCCACTGATCGTATGTCATTAATATAACATTAATGACAAGTAATCAGGTCCTGTAACTGCCGCTTTAACTATCCCTTGAATGTTCGTGTTGTTGGTGTTGTAGGTCCGGAAGATCCACACGTGGCAGTTCAGGAGCTTCCCCTTGTGGGAAGATAGGTCCGGAACTTGCATACACGTAACGGCACTGGAGCTTCCCTCTATGGGGGGTTAGGTCCGGGGTCATTATCCATGTGTCAACACCGATGCTTCCCTATGTCGGGGTTTAGCTCTGGTCCTATATTACATGTGGCAGTCCCGGAGCTATGCATATGAGGGAGGTGGGTCCAATGCCATGTGACACGTGGGGCCTGAGAAAGCCTTCAACTCGGACTGGTGGAATTCTCTTGCACTTCTTGCGGTATCATGGGGTACCCGATATGCAGTACCGACACATCCTCTTCACCACTTCGTGGTCCGTCCAACGGGTGCTTCCATAAGATCGACTCTTGTTGATGAGGGTCTCGAGGCAGTTGTACATGTCTTGGGTGGGGTCTCACCATTCATGATAGTGAACCTCCCAAGTTTTCCTTCAATCATTTTGATCTTTGCCTCCCTAATGACACGGTTGCCCTCATGTGCCGTTTTGAGTGTGTCCCATATTTCTTTGGCCACCTCCAACCTTTCAATCCGGTTGAACTCCTCTCGAGTCAATGAGGAGGTGATCACTCCAACCGCTTGAGCATTGTGATGGAGTAGAACGGCTTGCTCCGGGGTAACATTTTCCTCATTCTTGGGAAGATGAACACCTGTCAAGACAA
Organism: Tuctoria greenei; assembly: GCA_036927565.1. Classification (NCBI taxonomy): domain Eukaryota; kingdom Viridiplantae; phylum Streptophyta; class Magnoliopsida; order Poales; family Poaceae; genus Tuctoria; species Tuctoria greenei. The sequence continues at coordinate 177,677,831 of JAYESD010000001.1, forward strand.
TTTGCCATAAGCTAGGGTTTAAAGAAATGAGATGCACCTTCATGTTATGCTTCCACATTGAGTAATCATTTCCATCGAATTGGGGAGGTTTCCCAATTGGAATAGACAAATAATGATTGCTAACAGTTAAGCGCTCATAGTTATAAGGATATCGGGAGTAGTCTTGTGAACCGCTCCCATTGGCGTCATTGTTCTCCTTCTTGGGAACATTCAGGTCCTCACAAAGTTGTGCCTTGAGTAGACGCACTTCCTCATCATCATTGGGATAATCTTGAAGCACAACGACGTTCTTTGCCTTGTCATCATCGACGATCATTGGGTTGTCACCCTTGTTGGCCATCTCCTCTCTGAGTTGTTAGACTCTTGGTGGAGAGACCTGCTCTGATACCAAGTGAATGTCACCTAGAGGGGAAGTGAATAGGAAATATGACTTGAAATTACTTTATCAAATGATATTAAATAACTGAGGTCGGACTAGTTTGGTTTGGGCCGGACTAGTCCTCTCAACACGTGGTGAAAACCTAAAAACTTGATTGCTACAAATGATTTGCAGAATTTGTGTCGACGAAAGATAGATGTAATGTCTAGCGACCTAATACAACATGGAATGACAAATGTATACAATTAGGTTGCAAGATCTCAACGAAGAACAATGCAAAGAACGAAATGAACTTTAAAAGGAATTCTAATGATTACTGAAAAATAAAACGAGAAGAGAGACATGATTTATCCCGTGGTTCAGCTCCACAAAGAAGCCTACCTCCACGTTGAGAAGTCCACAAAAGTACCAGGTCTCACTTGACCCTCTTCTCACCAAGCCACCACAAATGGCTGACTTGGTTTGCACTATCAACAAAGTGTAATCACCAAGTTTTTGGGGCTGCTCACAAGTCGGGGCTCCCACAAATGAGTACAGCAAGGAGCGCACGAACCTCAACTCACACAAGTCACAAAACACAACACCAAGTGCAAGGGATCAAAGCGAGGGCCAAAGCACGATGATCTTCCTTCACTCTCCTTTCCAAACACTAATCTGCTCAAGATTTTGTCTTATAGGGCAAGTAGGCGGAGTAAATGGCATTGGAAGGCACAAGGATGATTGTGGTGGCACTAGGGTTCTAGGTTCTTCAAATAGGATCCCGGGGTCCCCTTTTTATAGAGGTGCCAGCAACTAACTGTTGCCAACCACTCATGTCCGGACTAGTCCGACCCTGGACCACAGACTACCAGCCCCTTGGTACCACTGACAATTCGACGTCGCACCTCGACAAAAGAGGTGACATCCCCGCCGAACATTTGAATTTCAAACTGTCATGGCACTCCTAAGAGGAACAATTTGATTTAGTCCGGCTGAAAATGACCTACTCTGGGAGTGTTCAGACTAGTGTGGCCCTTAAGGCGGACAAGTCGTCGCCCCAGGACTTGGCATTGGGATCTCACACTAAAGCCAAAAATGGACTAGTCCGTAACTGAACGAACAATTCTGAACTCGTACAGAAACCTTTAGTCCATCCTAAAGCTGACAACTTTAGGGGGTTCAGACTAGTGCAGCCTTTGTGGCAGACAAGTCCGGCCTCCTAGGACTCAACCCCACAAACTCTCACCAAAGGCAGAGCGGACTAGTCCGTACCCATACAGACAAGTCCGAACTCGAACAAAGACCATTAGTCCATTCCAAAACGGACTAACCAGGCCATTCGGACTAGTCCGACATGACGCCCGGACAAGTCTGGTCCCTAGGGATTTTCTCTCAAGGGCCTCTCACTTAGGTTTTTCGCTCAACCACCACTTTGAGCCCTCTCTGATGATCTAAATGTGTTTGATACACACACCCTCACACTGATATGGGTAGTCTAAACTCAACACAATAGAAACACTAATTTCTATGCTTGAGTCTTCGACGCCCGTTTTAACCATTTTGTTTTTGAGGGATTTTGTCTCATTTCAATAGTCACACCTGTGCTTAAGATCAACTTAGGTTATGAATCTCTTAATTATCGTCATCAATCATCCAAAAACTACGGGGATGCCTAGATGCACTTTCAGGCTTTACCGCCTCTGCTTGCATACGCAGCTTGAAGGTCGATTGGTTCATGTTCCCAATCGAAATCTTCACCGTGTATCCTCACTGCCCCTGTCCATACCTAGCCTGAAAAACATGGAAACCGTGTAAGTTTAATAATCGATATAGTTACAATTAATTTGAATTATTTTGAAACTTACCAGTCGCTCGGCTGCGACCTGACTCCACTACTTAGGCTGAGGAGGGTCACCTCCATTAGGAAGTCTCCTCTTCCTGAGTAGGGGTCGGTTCCACCCTCGTATCGTTATATCCTTCTCTAACTTATCCATCATCTCTATAGTGATTTCTTTAGCAAAGAGCTATCTATAGAAGTAGCTAAGCTCGGCTAAAACCTTCCACACCGCATCATCAAGATAGCTCTGAAACAAAACATGTAGGAGTCTTTCTATGATTATGTGATAATCATGACTCTCAAACCTAGTGAGTTTCCAGTCTTCACATTCATTGCTCATTTAAGGCTATCTCCTTAACCAGCTTGGAATTTCAAAGTTTTCTACCATTTCATGACTTCTTTATTTTTGTTAGGTCGAAGATAGAAAGAAGCACATGGTTTACCACCAATTTCAGAGATCTCAAGAGTTGGACGGTTGCAAATCAGTGCCAAATCCTTTCTAGCCTTGATATTGTCTTTCATTTTGCCTATCTTATACACTCATGTGCTTAAGATACATTCACCCATGTTACGCTCCTGATACATGACATTAATGTTGTGCATTAAAATCAACAACTTCACATTTGTAGCTCCCATAGTCCACATATATGAGTCCAATTGTGATCATCTACGTAGTCAAGAAAATATCAAGGACGACCTTCATGTGGCACTAGATTGTCCAACATATCAGGTATGTCTGGCCCATTCAGACATTTCGTTTGTACTTTAGTGTCAACAGTATCCTTTCTGAAGACATTTTTGTATTGCCTAAACAGGTGATTCCGAGGCAGCCAACGTCTGTGGCAATTGAATTAGCATATCTTGCTTCCATGAGAAGTCAAAAACAATATGTGTCAGAAGTGCATAGCGGACACGTCAAATGATTGTGAGTGCTCTGTCTAGAAAACATGTCATATGCCAAGAAATTATGGAAGAACAAAAAATAAGCAGCTCGAAGGTTGAATTTCTGCTTCTTGTAACAGTCACATACATCGACTCCTGTCCACAAAATTTTCAATTCTTCCATCAGTGTTTTCAACATCACATTTAGATGTGGCCTAGGATGATTCGACCCAGGTACAATGATCCCAAGTAATATGAACTCGTACTTCATACAAATAGCCAGTGGTAGATTGTACAGAATAACAAAGATGGACCAACAGGAATATGAGGCGGCGTTTGTACTGAACGGTGAGAATCCATCTGTCGTTAAACCGATGTGAGCATTTCTTGCATCACTAGCAAAATCAGGATCGAAATTGTCCTGTGCCTTCCATGCATCACCGTCGGATGGGTGCGTCAAGATTCTTTATTCTGAAATACACCTTCCTTTTATCATATCATGTGTCTAGCAGTTCTTTTTGCAAAAGACAACCGCTTCAACCGAGGTATCACAGACAGGTAACGAAGCTGCTTATGTGCGACTTCTATCATCACATTATCACCACCGTCATTAACAACATGACATACCTTGATTTATTATATTTTAAGCGCTTATTCGCTTTGTCATACTTTTTCCACAAAAGCATGCACTTGGATGGACACACATTAATTTTCTCATATTTCATTCCATGACAAATAGCAATTTCTTCGACCGATACATATCTTTAGGCACTTTATGATGTTGTGAAAGGATATCGCTGATCAGTTTAATGAGACTAGTGTAGCAGTTATTGGAGAAGAAATACTTAGATTTATTTGTCATAAGTCTGGTCATGAAAGTAAGAAGGGTCACATTAGTGTGTTCATGTAACGACTATTCGGAAGCATAGAGAAGCTTGAAGAACACTTTTGCTTCCAATGTAGGAGAATCCTCCGTTTATATAGCTTCTAGCATCTCATCCATCCTATCAACCCCGTGCTATGATCATCCTCATCCACTTCTTCTACGTCTTGAGAAGCTATCTCGTTGTGTAATCTCCACACCTCATAATGTGGCATGTAACCGTTCCAACAGAAGTGTATCGAAACTGTCATTTTGTCCAAAAAATTTGTATTTCGGCACTTCATACATGGGCATCGCACCTTATCGATCGTTTATAATGAAAATGTTTGATCTATAAAATCATCTATCTTGGTGAACCACTCATCTGAGTAACAATCTTTCTTGTTCCAACAACTATACATCTGCCGGTACCCTACGTACTGGGTACCCCACGATACCGCAACAAGTGCAAGAAAGTTCCACTCGTCAGAGTCGAAAGCCCTTGCTGGTCCCACATGTCACGTTGCACCGAACCCGCTCCCCTCACATTGCTGGCTCCCAGGTTAACACGTGTAAAATAAGCCAAGAACAAAACTACCAACCAAGGGAAGTTCCGGTGACTACACATGTACAACAACCCTGGACCTAGCCCCTGTCAGAGAGGAGCTCCAGTACTAACACGTGTACAGCAACCCCGGACCTACTCTCCCGCAAGGGAAAGCTCCGGATCTGCCACGTGTGGAGCCTCCGGACCTTCGTCACCAACGGAAATATAAGCTGATCATGACCATTACAGATATTCAAGGATGGTTAAGGCGGCAGTTACAGGGTCTAATAATGTGTCATTAATGTCATATTAATGACACACGATCAATGTTCCGTTAATAGTGGTAACGCTGCCATGAAGGCACGTTACCACACTATGAACTGTACATAATACTCTTTAGACAGTGTATTAGGTCATTAAGCACGCCAGGGCCACATGTCGGGCCAGGCCAGCTTTGTAACTATCAGTCCTTAGAACTATAAAGGGTTGCACCGCACGAGTATGAGGGATGCCGATCGAGGCTATCGCCACCTGACCTTAGCGAACTCACTCGCGCAATACAATTACACAAACCTCGTGGAGTAGGGTGTTATGCTCAGGCAGCCCGAACAACGTAAATCCCTGAGATCACCATCTTGATATTGATCTTTTGTCCCCCAACCACAAAAGAACCTCCGTGGGCTGCTTCTCAGCTGGTCCGGGGGAAGTGTTGTATTCCACACTTCGACATTTGGCGCGCCAGGTAGGGGGCCGTTTGTTCCAAGATCACAAGATGGTGAATTCAACTGCTGGATCATCTAACGGTCATCATGCTGAACAACCTGCTGGAGGCAACCCCTCCAACGTTCAGCAACCAGCAGGTGCCTATGCTCCGGCAGGCACTGCAGCACCATCTGTTCCAGCAAACAATGCCAGTTAACGAGATGGGGGCATATGCGTTGATCACTGCATCAGCAAACAACAAACCCTGAGCATGCTCTCATTGTTGCACGAGCTCTTCTGCAACATCCACCACCTCCAGGCGCACCCCAGGGCGTTATGGAGCAGTGGAGGGCTGATGTTAACCATCTGGTCGCAGCTGCGGCAGCATCAACAACCAAGGTCCTCCTCCTTCGGGGCGAGCACCTTCACAATAACGGACCATTTCCGACCGGCTTGGTCCACAAGCCTCTCAACAAACGGGGCGTACAGCCTCCCAACAGGTGACTTCGTTGCCCCCCGGGGCTCGATGCACCCATACCATAACCAGGATCCCGACCCATGACTTGCGATCAGAACTGGATTGCCGTTTCCGACAACAGGATGGCCGAGTCCACTTCGAACGTGCTCGTGAAAGGCGAGAGGCTCGGGACAACCCTACTCCTCAAGGAGTAGAAGGAGGTTGTTCTACCCTGGCTATGCACTTACGTATAGTCAAGTGGCCACATTAATTCTGGCCTCACTTACCAGAAAAATTCGACGGGACAATCAACCCCGCTGAATTTCTGCAAATCTACTCTACTACCATACTGGCGGCGGGGGGGGGGGGTGATGAGGCTGTAATGGCCAATTACTTCCTAGTGGCCTTAATTGGGACTGCAAGGTCCTGGTTCATGAGTCTTCCAGCCGACTCCATTAATAGTTGGGCGGAACTACGCCAGCAATTCACTGCCAACTTCGGGAGCTCCTACACCCGACCCGACACTGAATTGGATTTGTTTGCTGTAAAGCAAACGTTGGGGGAATCACTACAATCCTTCATCCAGCGATTCTCTCAGGTACAAAATACCATTCCTTCTATCTTGAGCTCTTCTGTTATCGTTGCATTCATACAGGGTGTTCGAGATAAGAAGATGCTAGAGAAGATGGCTATCAAAGAAGTTACCAGCATCACAGAACTCTTCAGCCTAGCTGACAAATGCGCTAGAGCTGCGGAGGGTCGTGAAATGCACTCCAAGCGAGCACCGGAGGCCAACTAGAAGTCCTCCAAAACTGAAGCCGCTACCTCCAGTAGTGGTAAGAAGAAGAAGAAGCCCAACGGCAAAACGAAGTCGTCTATCAGCGCTCCAGCTGCTGCTGCTGCAGCTCCTGGAAGCCGGGGGCCATGCCCCGAGAAGTGACCTCGTCCTTCATCAAAGGACGGTAACAATTCCAAAGCATGGTGTCCAATTCACAAGACGAATCGACACAACTTTGAAGAGTGCCGAGAGGTCCACAACCTTGCCGAGCGCTACAACAAGCGCCGGGAAGAATTTCCTTTCTGTCAAAGGGAAGGAAAACAAAAAGTCGACGAAGCTCCGACTGAAGAGAAGCTAGGTTTCCAGGACCCTAAAAAGATCTTGAAAGCTGTCTACAACACTGTCGACGACGACTCTGACACCTCCGACAACGAACGTAGAAAAACCTTGAACACCATCTATGGTGGTTCTTGGGACATCACCTCTCGTCGCATCCTCTAGACAATGCGGCGGGACATGGCAGTGATAGCTACTGCTGCTAAGGCAGAACCACATCAGAAGTGGATGGATACACCCATCATTTTTTATGCTTCCGACTGGCTCCAATACATGATCGGGGCGGGTCAACTCCCGTTGATGGTGTCGCCCACCATTAACAATATACAAATCAACCATGTAATGGTGGACGGAGGTTCCGGGCTCATCCTCATAAGCTTCGAAGCTTTCGTTAAGGTTCAGCTTCGGCCTTCGGACCTTCGCCCAACCCGACCTTTCTCTAGAGTAGGTCCGGGAACCATTACACCTCTTGGTTCTATTACACTCTTGGTGACCTTCGGGACCCGTGAGAACTACAGAACCGAGAAGTTGATCTTCGGCGTTGCGCAGATCAGTCTGCCATTCAATGCCATATTGGGTAGGCCAGCTTTATACAAGTTTATGGTTGCTGCCCATTATGGTTATTTGGTGTTTAAGATGCCACCACCTACGGGTGTTCTCCGGATCCGCAGAGATCGTACCGCAGGAGTCACTGCACTGGAAGAACTCTATGCGCTTACCACAGCGCAAGAGAAAGCATCCCGTAAGGAGCCAGTTGCGAATCCTCCAAGCATTCGCCACAAAGGCTCTACCTCTGAACCTCGTGTGCAACCAAGCGACAATGCCGACATTCCTGTCAAATTTGTCCAAATTGGTTCTGATTCTGCTCAGACTACCCGTATATTGCGGGGGGGGGGGGGGGGGGAGGGGTCTGAACAACAAATAGGAACTCACACTCATCACTTTCCTCCGGCCTAATGTCAATGTGTTTGCCTGGCAACCGTCACAAATGCCTGGGATCCCTAGGGTGGTGATTGAGCACAATTTGAAGATTTATCCAGACGCCCGACCTATACACTATAAGCCCAAAAAGCAATCAATTGAGTGACAAAACATCATCCGACAGAAAATCAGGAAGTTGCTCGAAGTTGGATTCATCCGGGAAGTCTTCCATCCAAAATGGCTAGCAAACCCAATTGTTGTACCCAAGGCCGGTGGGAAGCTTCGGATGTGTATCGACTACACCACCTTAAATAAGGCATGTCCAAAAGATCCATTTCCACTACCTAGAAGAGAACACATAGTGGATTCCACCTCCGGGTGTGAACTACTGTGTTTCATAGATGAATATTCATGATATCATCAAATCCAAATGTCTAAGGAAGATGAAGAGCATACTGCCTTCATAACAGTAGATGGATTGTACTGTTATACTGCCATGCCATTTGGCCTTAAAAATTCTGCTTCAACATTTGTGCGAGCCATGTACAAAACATTTGCAGATCTAATTAGAGACTTGGTGGAGGTGTATGTTGATGACATCGTCGTGAAGATCAAAAACAAGGAGTCACTCCTTGACAGCTTGCAAGCCGTCTTCGACAACTGCGCACTACGCGCACCAAGCTGAACCCGGACATGTGTGTCTTCGGGGTTAGCTCTGGGAAACTCTTGGGTTTCTTGGTGACCCATCGAGGAATCGAAGCAAATCCGGTGAAGATCAAGGCTATAGAAGAAATGTGGCCCCCAGCCCACATTAAAGATGTCCAAAAGTTGACTGGATGTCTAGCTGCGCTCAGTCGGTTTATCTCGAGACTAGCAGAACGGGCGCTACCCTTCTTCATACTTCTGATGAAGTCCGGACCATTTCATTGGTCTGAGGAAGCAGAAAAGGCATTTCAAGAGCTGAAGCAGCTCCTCACCACACTGCCAATCCTGGTAGCTCCGAATCCTGGTGAGCCTTTCATGCTTTACATTTTGGTAACTATAGAGGTCGTCAGTATGGTCCTGGTGGCGGAAAGACCGGAGCCATACCCAATTCAGGAGTTTAGACCACACCGAGAGGGTCTGGAACTACGTGAAGGCGAGCCTGGGGACCAACCCTCAGGCACAGATCCTCATGGCGAGATGCTGGAGGATCAACCTCCTTCAAACGAATGAGTAACTGCTGCTGAACAAGAAGATCTAGACCCCTTTGGGAAGGTCCGGGTCACTCCAGAAGAAGCTCCAGGTTCCTTTGGTATGGACTAGGAAATTCCAGAAGAAGGTCCGGACCCCTCCGGGAGGGTCCACGTTGATGAGGAGGAAACTGATGAGTAGGTTTAGGCCCGATCTTCCGAAAGGTATGTCGATTGGGGTGGAGAACTCGACGTTGATGATCTGCGGCACTCGAGCGGTTCGAGTACCCCTGCAATCACTACACCACGGCTCCGTTGGTTATCAACCGTGCTGCACACGCTTGACCTCGCCAAGAAGGCTAATCCCTGCAAGTGCAATCGAGAACACGAGCAAGAACGTAGAAGACACGATCGGAAATCGCGAAATTGGGGTCTCACAAACCGTAGAACGGCGATATTATTGATCTAAGCAAAACCCACCGAATATGACCGGCGGCTGCAGTATTTATAGGCTAGGGTTCGACCAAAACACGATTAGACGCGTCCCTAATGGACTCTTACGGGGTACAAGGCCCAAAGGCCCGAGTCGGTGGCGCAGCACCGGACAGAAATCTGGACTCGAATTGTTTCGACGATTCCCAATGACTCCGGAGGAATTTTGAGGTGGGACCAGAACCATTGGAAATTTTATCTTCTCCTCTTTCCTTGCATATGTAGAACGTCGAAAACGGAGTCCGTATGCCTCCTGGGCGTCTGTTTTAAGGTGGACTGCTCCTGGACTCCGAGTTGAACTCGAGTCCGAGTTGTAAACTGTTTCCATCTACTTGTGGACGTCCCAGGTGGTTCTCCACGCTCCCAAAGCCTCCTTCCTTCACTTGTTGATCTTTTCCATTATTCCTAATAACAATTAAATCATCACATAGCAATCTATTCTCAAACTCACATGCAAAAGAAGTTAAGAACGAATTCACCTGCTGATTTAATAACCGTGCCCGTGCTCTTGTGATTGGTCCTTGCAGTTCAATGCGCGTCTCTGCTGTTGTGATGTCCTCATCATCCTCCCCCTCTTGAATTGGAGTCGTCCTCGACTCAAGTTCATCTTCTTCTCCCAAGTACTGTCGCAAATCTGAAATGTTAAATGTAGGACTAACCCCAAAATCGGGAGGCAATTCAAGCTTATATGCATTATCATTAATCTTTTCAACGATCTTAAAAGGACCAGCAGCTCGTGGCATAAGTTTAGATTTTCTCAAGTCGGGAAATCGCTCTTTTCTCAAATGTAACCACACCAAATCGCCTGGTTCAAGTTTTACTTCTTTTCTACCTTTACTACCTGCAATCCTATACTTCTCATTCATCATTTCAATATTTTTCTTTGTAGTTTCATGCATCTTAAGAATGAATTCAGATCGTTGTGTAGCATCCAAATTTATAGTTTTAGAAGGAGGCAAAGGTAGTAAATCAATAGGAGCACGGGGATTGAAACCATACACTACCTGGAATGGACTTACCTTTGTCGTGGAGTGAACGGATCTGTTGTAAGCAAATTCTATATGTGGTAAACACTCCTCCCACAACTTCAAATTTGTTTTCAAGACAGCCCGTAACATAGTGGATAAAGTACGATTAACTACCTCGGTCTGTCCATCCATTTGTGGGTGACATGTAGTTGAAAACAGCAACTTGGTTCCCAATTTATACCACAAAGTTCTCCAAAAATGACTTAAAAATTTTGCATCACGATCAGAAACAATGGTATTTGGCACACCATGTAAACGAACAATTTCCGTCATAAATAAATCAGCAATGTGTGAGGCATTATCATTCTTATGACAAGGTATAAAGTGTGCCATTTTGGAAAAACGATCAACAACTACAAAAATACTATCCCTCCCCCTCTTAGTCCTAGGCAATCCCAAAACAAAGTCCATAGAAATATCCTCCCAAGGTACACTAGGAACAGGAAGAGGCATATAAAGACCATGTGGGTTTAGACGAGACTTAGCTTTGTTGCAAGTAGTGCATCGTGACACGTAGCGCTCGACATCACGCCTCATCTTTGGCCAAAAGAAGTGTGTGGACAGCACGTCTTCAGTTTTCTTCACTCCAAAATGTCCCATCAAACCTCCTCCATGTGCTTCCTGCAAAAGCAATAGACGAACGGAGCTAGCTGGAACGCATAGCTTGTTAGCACGATAGAGGAGACCCTCTCGCAGCACATATTTATTCCAAGTTCTTCCTTCTCTACAATTTTCAAAAGCAACTTTGAAGTCCAAATCAGTAGGATATAATGCTTTAATTGTTTCCAAACCAAAGATTTTATGATCAAGTTGGGACAGCATTGTATAACGCCTAGATAATGCATCGGCAATGATATTTTCCTTCCCTTTCTTATGCTTAATGATGTATGGAAACGACTCTATGAACTCAATCCATTTAGCATGTCGTTTATTCAGATTGGTTTGACACTTAAGATACTTCAATGATTCATGATCGGAATGTATGACAAACTCCTTAGACCAAAGATAATGTTGCCATGTTTGTAATACACGGACTAAGGCATACAATTCCTTATCATAAGTGGAGTAATTCAGAGAAGGACCATGAAGTTTTTCACTAAAGAAAGCAACGGGTTTACCTCCTTGTATGAGAACGCCTCCAATACCAATGCCGCTTGCATCGCATTCTAGCGCAAAGGTCTTGTCAAAATCAGGAAGTTGTAGTAATGGTGCTTGTGTAAGCTTCGATTTGAGAGCATCAAAAGCTTGTTGCTGCCGTTCGCCCCATCGAAATGGAACTCCCTTCTTCGTTAGCTCATGTAGAGGTGCTGCAATGGTGCTGAAATCCCGCACAAAGCGCCGATAAAATCCTGCAAGACCAAGAAAACTACGAACCTGTGTGACGGTAGTTGGGGCTGGCCAGCTGGTGATTGCTTCAATTTTTGCCTCATCCATCTCAATTCCCTGCGAGGAAACGACATAGCCAAGAAACGAGACTCGATTGGTGCAAAAAACGCACTTTTCGAGGTTACCAAACAAACGTGCATCTCTCAAAACAGTAAAAACAGCACGTAAATGATCAAGATGTTCATCATATGACTTGCTGTAAATGAGGATATCATCAAAGTAAACCACCACAAATTGTCCAATGAAAGCACGTAAAACCTCGTTCATTAATCGCATAAAGGTGCTGGGTGCATTAGTTAAACCAAAAGGCATGACTAACCACTCATAAAGTCCAAACATGGTTTTAAATGCAGTTTTCCATTCATCTCCTAGTGCCATTCTAATTTGGTGGTAACCACTACGCAAGTCAATTTTTGTGAAGATGATAGCACCACTCAATTCATCAAGCATGTTATCTAATCGAGGAATAGGATAACGATATCGAATGGTGATGTTATTAATCGCTCGACAATCAACACACATGCGCCAACTACCATCTTTCTTAGGAACCAAAAGAACAGGAACGGAACAAGGGATAAGGCTTTCACGAATGTACCCGCGGTCCAAAAGATCTTGGACTTGTCGCTGAATTTCCTTAGTTTCTTGTGGATTCGCCCTGTATGCTGCACGATTTGGCAAACTTGCTCCTGGAATCAAATCGATCTTGTGTTCAATGCCTCTCATCGGTGGTAAACCAGGGGGTATCTCGGAGGGAAACACATCCTCAAACTCCTGCAAAAGGTTAGCAACAGCAGGGGGCAATGCAATAGACAATTCATGAAGTGAAAACATGGCTTCTTTGCAAACTAAAGCATAGCACATCCCCTTAGCATCGAATAAATCAGCAAGTTCAGATTTAGTTGCGAGCAATGATGGTGATTTTAACTTAATAACTTGCTGTTTTTCAGATTCTAATTTAGTTGCTTTGCCCTCACGAATTTTACTCTTCTCAAAATGCACAATTTCAGCAGGAGTCATGGGGAGCAAAGTGATTTTCTTTCCCTTATGCATGAGAGTATATTTATTGGTTCTACCATGATGAATAGCATCTGTATCAAATTCTCAAGGACGACCCAATAAAAGAGAACAAGCATCCATAGGAACAACATCAAAATCAGCAAAATCATGGTATGAACCAATTGAAAAATGGATTCTCGCTGTTTGTGTTACACGAACCTTACCGCTGTTGTTGAACCATTGAATGTGGTACGGATGAGGGTGTGCTCTTGTTGTCAAACCGAGTTTCTTGACAACGTCCGTATTCACCAAGTTATTGCAGCTACCTCCATCAATTATAGTGTGTACACGACAGTCCTTAACGACGAGAAACATGTGGAAGAGGTTGTGTCGTTGTAGCTTGTCGTCGGTCTCCACTTTGGAGCTCAAGGCACGCTGCACAATGATGCTCCTATAGTTCTCCGTCGCCGCTGTACTAAGTACCTCTTCTTCGGTGTGTTCGTCATTTGGACCTGTAAAGTCAGTAGCAAGAGAATTTTCATCTTCAACATCCGAAGTACTATCATACCCGCCATCGTCGCGTGCTATGTATGCCCGTTTGCTCGGGCAATCTCTCATCATATGACCAAGTCCCTGGCAGCGGTGACACTTAATTTCGGAAGTACGACCCGTAGAAGGAGTGGACGACGAAGGCTTGAATGATGTCGCCTTGCTGCCTTCCGGCACGCGAGAAGGTGGAGCAGCAGGTATAGTTCGTTGGCCGCCATTGGGTGGTGTAGTCGCTGCACGGGGGGCCGAAGATGGTGCTGTTTTGGATGGTGTAGTTGCTGCACGCGGCATGAAGTTGCTCCTCGTGCGTTGTTGCTGTTGTTGTCGGCCCTGCAATTTTTTTTCTGCCAACATAGCAAGCTGAAACAATCTGTTAACAGTATCATATTCTTTGTAATCAACAATGTCCTGAATTTCACGCCTCAACCCCCCATAAAAACGAGCTATTTTATCATCCATGTCCTCTACTACCCCACAACGCAGCATACCCTTTTGTAACTCTTGATAATACTCCTCTACGGACATGTTACCTTGGTCTAAACGCTGCAATTTTTTGCGAAGGTCCCGCTGAAAAGATGGAGGAACAAATCGAACACGCATAGCTTCCTTTAATCTATCCAATGTTGGAGGATCAGTTCTAGTTTTAACAAGTTCATTCCACCATATGATAGCAAAGTCCTTAAACTCACTAGTGGCTTGACGAACTCTATGTTGTTCAGGAACAAGATGGGAATTAAATTTTTGCTCTACTGTCATCTCCCAATCAAGATAAGCCTCAGCATCATAAGCACCAGAAAAAGAGGGTATAGTAAATTTCACTTTAGCAAAAGGATCATCAGGAGGGCGGTTATAATGGTTATGATTATTACCTCCCATACCTCGACGATAAAGTGGCAGTCTTGGCTGATTACTGTGATCTTCCAGTTCATCATAAGCATTGTCTTCTTGTCTTCCAGCGAGAGGCAACCGAGCCTCAAAAGTATTCATCCGAAGAGCAAGGTCATCCAGTTTGCGAGTCAAGTTCGCCAATGACTCCTCCGTTGATGCGTTGTATTTGGCGAACATATCACGTAACTCAACATGTTGAACACATTCGTCATTATTTTCTTCTCCTGCCATTGTTAGTAGGAAACAAAAGACAACAAAAGAAAAATGTTATCCCTATCAACTACAGTGACAATGTGGAAGGTGGAAGAAAACAATCTCTCTCGCTCAAGCGTCTTACCACGCTCTTACAAGTGTTCTTACCGACACAGCAGGTGGTGTGGACGGTGAGATGAACCAATGAAGCGTGGGGTGATTGCAAAGGTACCTGTTATGCTCAAGAGAAAGGTGGAGCTTGGATGGCACAATATGGTGGCTAATAAGCAGAAAATCGTTAACAGCTAAACAAAGTTGAATAAGTATTCAATGTAGGAAACTGTTGCTGGTCAACTGAGTGCCCTAGAGCCTAGCACAACACAAGGAAGTATCAAGGCAAAAGAAAGACAGAATTATATAACCAAACAAACAGCACCAAGTGGTATAGGCCAATTGCTTTAATATGCGTGCTCTTCACTATTTTTTTTTTTATTTTTTGTAATATTTTTTTGATATTTTTTCTTTACTCAGTAGCACAGATATAGGAAGCACACAAATTTGCAGCTCAATTGGATGTAATATGCGGCCTATAGAAAATCAAGAAGGTTCTTTAAAATTCGTGCTGAAACTTCGGAGGCCGGATAGCCTATCTTCTGAGGGGAATTTGGGCAATCTAATTTCGCCGAACGCGGCTATGCCGCGGAAAATCAGATGCGAAATTTCGCGTAGATGAATTTGAAAAAAAAATTCGCCCGATTTCGAGTTCGTATGCGAAAGTTATGGCCGTTTTAAGGTAGGCTGTCCGAGTTACGTTTTTTTGGATTCTAACTCGGTTTGAGAACAGAACTCGCAAACGGATACGAAAACGATCGGGAATTTGCACAGCAACTAATGGGGTGGTGTGTGATGATTCAAGGATGAATGGCACAAAGATTTGTTACCTAATCTAGTGTTGGCGATGCGGGAGTTCACGCAAGGCGGCTAGCTAGGGCAAACCGATGAACGTGGCGGATCGGTTTGTTATTTAGGGATTGTGGAATAGGTGTTGAATAGCAAGAAAACAAGGATGAAACACGATAACTAGGACCAAAAAAACACAAAGCTAAACCAGCAACAAGACTCAACCACACGAATGCAAACTCAACAATGCAAACTGAAAAACGAAACTGCAGGCACTATAGTCTGGGAAGGGTAAAAACGATCTAATTTTTTTTGTGGCTTTTTTTTGTGGACTCTAGGTACGAAACAAAATCGATCTAATGGAAGGAAGGAAAACAAAGATACCTCACGGGCAACCTGGAAATCTGATACCAATTGATGAGTAGGTTTAGGCCCGATCTTCCGAAAGGTATGTCGATTGGGGTGGAGAACTCGACGTTGATGATCCGCGGCACTCGAGCGGTTCGAGTACCCCTGCAATCACTACACCACGGCTCCGTTGGTTATCAACCGTGTTGCACACGCTTGACCTCGCCAATAAGGCTAATCCCTGCAAGTGCAATCGAGAACACGAGCAAGAACGTAGAAGACACGATCGGAAATCGCGAAATTGGGGTCTCACAAACCGTAGAATGGCGATATTATTGATCTAAGCAAAACCCACCGAATATGACCGGCGGCTGCAGTATTTATAGGCTAGGGTTCGACCAAAACACGCTTAGACGCGTCCCTAATGGACTCTTACGGGATACAAGGCCCAAAGGCCCGAGTCGGTGGCGCAGCACCGGACAGAAATCTGGACTCGACTTGTTTCTAAGATTCCCAATGACTCCGGAGGAATTTTGAGGTGGGACCAGAACCATTGGAAAGTTTATCTTCTCCTCTTTCCTTGCATATGTAGAACGTCGAAAACGGAGTCCGTATGCCTCCTGGGCGTCTGTTTTAAGGTGGACTGCTCCTGGACTCCGAGTTGAACTCGAGTCCGAGTTGTAAACTGTTTCCATCTACTTGTGGACGTCCCAGGTGGTTCTCCACGCTCCCAAAGCCTCCTTCCTTCACTTGTTGATCTTTTCCATTATTCCTAATAACAATTAAATCATCACATAGCAATCTATTCTCAAACTCACATGCAAAAGAAGTTAAGAACGAATTCACCTGCTGATTTAATAACCGTGCCCGTGCTCTTGTGATTGGTCCTTGCAGTTCAATGCGCGTCTCTGCTGTTGTGATGTCCTCATCAGAAACTCCGGGTCCCTCCTGCAGGGTTCGGACAGTCCAACGCCCAGTTGAAAGTGCATCTAGGTTCCCCGTGGGTTTTGGATGATTGGTGACGACAATTAAGTCGC
This sequence comes from Tuctoria greenei, assembly GCA_036927565.1. NCBI lineage: Eukaryota > Viridiplantae > Streptophyta > Magnoliopsida > Poales > Poaceae > Tuctoria > Tuctoria greenei. The sequence continues at coordinate 177,694,499 of JAYESD010000001.1, forward strand.
TAATGAGCTCAAGTGATCTTAGCACAGGTGTGGACTCGATCAGAGACGCAAACCCTCAAAAAGGCAAAGGAAGGAAACGGAGTCAACTCGAAGCGTAGAAACTAGGGTTTCTAGCGTGTTGAGTTAGACTAGCCGTAGAAATAGGAGGGTGCATGTGTAAAGTGCATTGAGATCAAGTTTGGGAGCTCAAAGTGGTATAGAGGTCAAACCCCTTGAGAGAAAAGAGTGGATAAGTAGTCTGGCAGTAGGGCCGGACTAGTCCGTGCAGGTGGCCGAACTAGTCCGCCCCTGGGCGGCCAAGTCCGTATTCGGCCGGACCAGAAGGGTCTGACTGAGATCGGACTAGTCCGTTTGTGGCTGGACTAGTCCTGGTAGCAGTGAGTGGGTTTTGGGGACTAAGTCCCAAAACCACGGACTTGTCCGTTTGAGACCGGACCAAGAGGTCCTGAGTGAGAACGGACTAGTCTGCCCTTGGGGCCGGACTAGTCCGCGTTGGCGAGTTGAAGGTGCTTCTGTGACTAAGTCTGGGAGGACCGGACTAGTCCGTGGTCCTCAGACTAGTCCGTTTTCACACGGGGCAAAAGGCTCTGTGTGAGATCGGACTAGTCCGGTGGTGACCGGGCTAGTCCATTGTTGAAGTGACTGTTTGAATTTGAAGTTTGGCGGGTAGTGTGACGATAGCGTGTCAGCTGTCGGGACCTGACAAGAGGTCAGTGGTCCCCTAGGCCGGACTAGTCCGGGCCTGAGGCTGGACTAGTCCGCCCTTTTGCTGAGGTCAGCAGTTTGGGCTCGGGACCCCTATAAAAAGGGGACCCCCGACCTCATTTCAAACAACTCTTGAAACTCTCGAACCCTAGCGCCACCACAGCCAACATGGAGCACTCCTAAGCCTCTTTCTTGCCTACTTTCCCTCTAAAAATAATTCTTGAGTGGATTAGGGTTTAGTGAGGTGGAGAAGAGGAAGAACATCGCGCTTGTGCTCCCGGTTTGATCTCTTGCACTCATTGAGTCTTTGTGTGCTGTGCGTTGAGTATATTTTGTGGTGTTGATCACCTTAGTGGTGTGGGAGCCTCAGATTGTGAGAAGCCCCAACGAACTTTGTAATCACCCTTGTGATTAGTGGAAAACAAAGTTAGGCCCGTGTGGTAAACTTGGTGAGGGAAGGGTTGTTGAACCCGGTCCTTTGTGGACTCCTCAACGGGGATGTAGATTCCTTGTGTGGAATCGAACCTCGGGATAAAATCCTTGTGTCTTCATGTTCTTCGCATTTACTTTATCGATTATTTTGTTCTTGGGTTGCTAGTCTTGTTTCGTACTTCATATTGCTAAACTTGTTGAAGCTTGACTCACTCTTGTGTTGGTAGTTGTTTAACTTGACTTAAACATATCTTCACCCGTAGCCTCGAGAAAATCCCCTAAAACTTGCTAGAAACATCTTTTAGGGTTCTTCACGCAGGCTGACCAGACTAGTCCGCCCCCAGACCGGACTAGTCCGCCCCCTGAGATTTAATCTCGTTTTATTAAGTCATTTGCAGGTCAATTAGCCTATTCACCCCCCTCTAGGCAACTTTCAATTGGTATCAGATCAGGACTCTCCACAAAGAGTCTAACAACTCGGAGAGATGGCCGGAGTTGTGAATGATGACGCATCGAGCAGCAACTACGAGGCAACCCGTGAGGAGACGCTGGCCTGTCAAGATAAGCCAACGGACGATGATGAGACTCGCCAACTCAAGGCGAAGCTCCGGGAGAAGCTAAACATCTCCAAGATCGATCCGTCGAACCAATCAAGTGGTAGTGGCGGAGTCAACTACAACCGACAAGGGTTCAACTATGAACGCCTTGCCGCCAACAACCACTACCTCTCCATCACATTGGGGAAACCTCCCCAATTCGATGGAACTGATTACGGGATGTGGAAACACAATATGAAGATCCACCTCGTGTCACTCAACCTGGCGTTGTGGCAAATTGTCATGACCGGGGTGGAGATTCCGAAGGATGAGGACAACATCACTCAAGAACAAGCCATCCTCATCCACCGCAACGCTCAAGCTGCGCGTGTGATTATCTCATCTCTCTCAAGAGATGAGTTCAACCGCGTCGATGGCCTTGAGGTGGCCAAAGACATATGGAACACCCTCAAGATGACGCATGAAGGAAATCGGGTGGTCAAGGAGGCCAAGATCGAGCTCATCGAAGGAGAGCTTGGGAGATTCGCCATCTTGGATGGTGAATCACCCCAAGACATGTACAACCGGTTGAAGCTACTTATCAACAAGAGCCGATCATATGGCTGCACCAAGTGGACCGACCATGAGGTGGTGAAGAGGATGATCCGGGCATTCATGCCTAGGAACGTCGCTCTTTGCTCCATGATTCGAGAAAGCACGGGGTTCACTCAAATGAACCCGGAGGAGGTCCTTGGCAGGATCATCAACCATGAGATCATGGAGAAGGAGGCGCTCTTCTACAACGACCTTCAGAAGTTCACCGCCTCCAAGATGAAGAACGTTGCACTCAAGGCAACACCCTCTTCAAAGGAGCAAGAGGAAAGTGATGAGGAGAGCCTCGACACCGATGAGGAAGAGGCCTTCTTCATCAACAAATTCAAGAGAATGATGAGAAAGAAGAAAGGCGGACACAACTATGAAGGCAAGGGGAAGGAAAGAGCAAGGCCCAAATCAAAAAGGTCTTGCTACAATTGTGGCGAGTATGGGCACTTCATCGCTGATTGCCCACATGAAGAAGCGAAGAAGAAGAACGAGGGCAAGCCTCAAGATAAGAAATTCTTCAAGAAGAAGAGGCCCTCTGGACAAGCCCACTTGGGGAAGGAGTGGGACTCTAACGATGAGTCCTCCTCCAAAGAAGAAGAGGAGAAGATGGCTACCATAGCCATCGGGAGGAGCTCCAAGGGAAGCAAGCTCTTCCCCAACCTCAACAACGACTACAAACCTACTTGCCTTATGGCAAGGGAGGGAAGGAGAAAGGTAACATCTCATCCCTCCTCCTCAACTTCCTCACAAGATGAATTTGATAGTGCTAGTGAGAATGAACACATGTTTAAGGACATAAGCAAAAGCACCTTGCGAAGGATGAAATAGCTTATGGATGAGATCCTTGAGAAGGAAGATCTCATCAATAGACAAGAGGACATGCTCATCCTCGAGAAGGAGAGATGTCAAGAGCTTGATGAGCTCCTTGAGCTCGAAAGAGAGAAGAGCAAGGCATTGGAACACGAACTTGCTCTTTGCAAGAAAACGTGTTCAAGTCTTGAGGAGAAGTCAATTGAGCTCAAGGATGAACATGGAAACTTGTCAAAAGTTAACAAGATCCTTGAGACTCAAGTTGAGTCTCTTAAGAACAATGTAGCCTCTTCCTCCAAGAGCTCAACCCCCTCAAAGGACTCATCCAATGCAACATCGCCTTGCAAGTGCTCTAATTTAATCCTTAAGCTTAAGGATGAACTCAACTTAGCGCAAGGCAAGCAAGCACCTAAGGGTGCCATCTTTGACAAGGAAAAGGTGGCGTATGCACGAAGTGCATACACCAACACAAGACCACGCCATGTCAAGGATGGTCTTGGCTATACTAGAGGTGGAAGGCATAACGCCAAAACCTCCAAGTATGGAAAGACATGATTGTCTTTGTTAAGGGGAGTTCATCCCCAACTAAAATTGAAAAGAACTCACCCTCTAGCAACAAATTGCCTAAATCTGAATCGCATCCTCTATTCCATGATTTTGATGCATCTTATGTGCTAAAGAGGAACAAACACGGCAAAGTGTTTGCTAGATATGGTGGGCCACTCCGCAAGAGCCCCAAGCCTTGCGTGTGGGTGCCCAAATGCCTAACTACTAACGTGAAAGGACCCAACTCCGCTTGGGTACCTAAAAGGAAGGCATAAACTTGTTTTGTAGGCTTACTCCTCTGGTGGATTGAAATGGGTGTTGGATAGCGGATGTACAGACCACATGACCGGAGAGAGGAGCATGTTCATAGAGTATGAGGAGAATGAGGACCCAAGTGAAGGAATCTTCTTTGGGGACAATAGCCAAGGGAAAATCCTTGGCTCGGGTAAAATTGCTATCTCTTCATCACATACTCTATCAAATGTTTTGCATGTTGATTCCCTAGATTATAATCTCCTATCCATATCACAACTATGTGATAAAGGATATAAGTGTGTATTTACTAGTGAGGGTGTGAGCGTTATTAGAGAGGGTAATGACTCGATAGCCTTTAAGGGAGTTCTCAAGGGAAAGCTCTATCTTGTGGACTTCACCACGGAAAAGGCTCAACTTTACACATGCTTAATGGCGAAAGCCAACATGGGATGGCTTTGACATAGAAGGCTAGCCCACGTTGGAATGAGGAACCTTCAAAAGCTCCTTAAGGGAGAGCACGTTCGTGGTCTAAAGGATGTGGTATTTGAAAAGGATAGGCCATGTAGTGCATGCCAAGCGGGAAAGCAAGTAGGAGCTCAACACCCCTCTAAGAATGTCATGACGACAACTAGACCTTTGGAGTTACTCCATATTGATCTTTTTGGCCCCATTGCCTATATTAGCATTGGTGGCAACAAGTATAGTCTAGTCATCGTTGATGACTTTTCAAGATATACTTGGGTATTCTTCTTGCATGATAAGAGTGAAACCCCCGGTGTCCTCAAGAAATTCCTAAGGAGAGCTCAAAATGAGTTCACCTTAAGGATAAAGGCTATAAGGAGTGACAATGGCACCAAATTCAAGAACATGCAAGTAGAAGAGTTCCTAGATGAGGAGGGCATCAAGCATGAGTTTTCCGCTCCCTATTCTCCACAACAAAATGGAATTGCCGAAAGAAAGAATAGGATGCCTATTGAGATGTCAAGGACGATGCTAGATGAGTACAAAACATCGGACCGGTTTTGGGCGGAAGCGGTTAACACCGCTTGCCATGCCGTAAACCGATTGTACCTTCATCGCCTCCTCAAGAAGACTCCTTATGAGCTTCTCGTTGGTAAGAAACCCAATGTTTCTTACTTTCGTGTCTTTGGTAGCAAGTGTTATATCCTCAACAAGAAGCCTAGGACTTCGAAGTTTGCTACAAAGTCCGATGAGGGTTTCTTGCTTGGATATGACTCAAACACTCATGCGTACCGTGTGTTCAACAAATCCTCCGGAATTGTTGAAGTAGCATGTGACGTGGTGTTTGACGAAACCAATGGCTCTCAAGTGGAGCAAGTTGATCAACATGCCCTTGATCAAGAGGAACCTCCACTAGAAGCTGTAAGGAGAATGGCACTTGGAGATGTTCGCCCACAAGAACCATCTCAAAGCTCATGTGACCATCCTCTCTATGAAGTAGGTCAAACCCCCATTGGACAAGTTGGACATTCACTAGATGCTCCCCAAAGAGATAACGGGAGTGAAGATCAAGGGGGAGGCAGGTATCAAGGGGGAGACCAAAGTGAGGAAGACGAAGCAAGTGATTCAAGAGTTCAACCTCCGCATCCTCGTGTTCATCAAAGTGTTCAACGGGATCATCCCGTTGACAACATTCTAGGAGATATCACAAAAGGAGTAACAACACGTTCACGTGTTGCAAACTTTTGTGAGCATTTCTCTTTTGTCTCATCCTTGGAACCACATAAGGTTGAAGATGCCTTAAGAGATCCGGATTGGGTAGTTGCCATGCAAGAGGAGCTCAATAACATTGAAAGGAACAAGGTTTGGGAGCTTGTCAAGCGCCCACAAGCTAATGTTGTTGGAACCAAGTGGGTGTTTCGCAACAAACAAGATGAGCATGGCGTGGTAACTAGGAACAAGGCACGACTTGTGGCAAAAGGGTACTCACAAGTTGAAGGATTGGATTTTGATGAGACATTTGCCCCCGTAGCTAGGCTTGAGTCAATTCGGATATTGTTAGCCTTTGCTACTCATCATGATTTCAAGCTCTACCAAATGGATGTTAAGAGTGCGTTCCTTAATGGTCCAATCAAGGAAGAAGTTTATGTAGAGCAACCTCCGGGGTTTGAAGACCAAGACTATCCTAACCATGTTTACAAATAGCGAAAGGCTCTTTATGGCCTCAAGCAAGCTCCTAGAGCTTGGTATGAGTGCCTAAGAGACTTTCTAGTTGAAAATGGTTTTAGGATAGGCAAAGAGGATTATACCCTTTTCACAAAGCACTTCAACGAGGATCTTTTTGTGTGCCAAATATATGTGGATGAAATCATATTTGGTTCCACAAATAAGGTGTTTTGTGATGAGTTCTCCAAGATAATGATGGAGAGGTTTGAAATGTCCATGATGGGTGAGTTGAAGTTCTTTCTAGGATTTCAAGTAAAACAACTCAAAGAAGGGACATTCATAAGTAAAACTAAGTATACACAAGATATTCTAAGGAAGTTTGACATGGATAAGGCAAAACCCATCAAAACCCCTATGGGGACAAATGGACACCTAGACCTAAATGAGGACGGTCCAAGTGTGGATCAAAAATTATATAGGTCTATGATTGGTTCACTCCTCAATCTTTGTGCATCTAGGCCCGATATCATGCTAAGTGTGTGTATGTGTGCACGCTTTCAAGCAGCACCTAAGGCTTGTCATTTGACCGCCGTTAAAAGGATCTTGAGATATCTAGTACACACACCTACCCTAGGACTTTGGTACCCCAAAGGATCCAAGTTTAATCTCATCGGATATTCCGATGCGGACTATGCGGGGTGCAAAGTTGATAGGAAGAGCACATCGGGCACATGTCAATTCTTAGGTCGATCTCTAGTGTCTTGGTCCTCCAAGAAGCAAAACTCTATTGCTCTCTCCACCGCCGAAGCGGAATATGTTGCAGCCGGAAGTTGTTGTGCACAACTTCTTTGGATGCGACAAACCCTTAGGGATTATGGGATTAACTTGCGCAACATTCCACTCTTGTGTGACAACGAGAGTGCCATCAAGATAGCCCATAATCCGGTGGAGCACTCTAGGACCAAACACATAGACATTCGACACCATTTCTTGCGAGATCACTCAATGAAGGGAGATATTGCGATTTCTCATGTGAGGACGGAACATCAACTTGCGGACATTTTCACCAAGCCTCTTGATTAAAAGCGTTTCTGTGAGCTAAGAAGTGAGCTCAACATTTTGGATTCTCAGAATGTGGCTTAAACCACATTCCTCATATATTTTGAGCTATATTTCCAAAAACTCCTCTCTATCTTGATTTCTCTTCAAAACTATTTGAGAAATCTATTTTCCTTAGAAAATGGTCATGTTTTGTCATATATTCCATTATAATCTTGTCTATCATGTTTTTCATGCTATATTTGTCCAAAAGGACCTATTTTAGTGGGCAAAATTCAAATATATTGTTTTTCAGCCCAGTAGGACCGGACTAGTCCGCCCCTGTGGACGGACAAGTCCTGGTCCAGACTAGTCCACGGCTGGTCCGCACACCGGACTAGTCCGCCCTTCAACCGGACAAGTCCGGATCCGGACTAGTCTGAATCTGGTCCGCGGACCGGACTAGTCCGGCCCCTCAACCGGACTAGCCGGCCCTTGGGGACTTAAACCCCCAGGCGGCCCAGACCCCTCCTCTCCCTCTCTCACTTGACTCTCTCACTTCCACGCGCTAGCAACCGCCCCCCCCCCCATCGGCGATTTTGCGCTCCAACCACCAAATCTCGACTCCAATCCACACATCGGAGTCTTTGGGAGTGAGGGATCACTTTCCCGTGCTCCACATTCACGATCCATCTCCGATTTCGTTGATTCTATTGAATTTGAGAAGGTATTCCCTCGTTCTTCAAAAACTAGCCCCATTCTTGATTCTTAAAGTTTTTGATAGGAACACCTTCATTAATGTTGCTCCATATAACCTTGCGATCATAGCCTAGGAGTATTGTGCACTAATTCGATGATTTTTCGATGAATCGATTAGGGTTAGGGTTCATTCTGCGCAACCCGGACTAGTCCGGTCCCTGGCGGACAAGTCCGGTTTGCACAGGGCAAACCCTACTTCTAGTCTTTTCTCGAGATCTTTTCCGCAATGCTCCCTCTCCTTGGACTCATACCTTCCTTTCTCTATGCTTTCCGCAGCATGTCGAACTCGGAGCGTTCCCCTCCTCGTCTCAACCCCGAGGGGCGAACCAAAGCTCAAATTGTCGAGGCAAGGACCAAGGCTGCGCTCATAGAGGTGCAAAAGGCAAAGGAAGAGAGACGGCTGAAGGCACTCGAATCCTCCAAAATTGCCGCAAGCATCTACAACGAGGAAGAAGCCATAGCTCGAGCAACCGTAGAGTCCCTCAATGAGCTGCGAAAGAAGAAAAGTGAAGACAGGGAGGCTCACAACTCCAGGGCTGCTGAGGCCAATGCCCCCAAGAGAAAAAAGCTCGTCACCATTGGCGAGAAAGCGAAGGGCAAGGAGCCAGCCCAAATGGATGCTGAGCCTAGGGTCGAGCGTGACCCTAAGAAGGGAAAGGATCCGGCTCCTGTCGAGCCGAAGAAGAAGAAGCCAGCTGTCAAGATGTCAGCAAAGAAGGCAGCTGGAGGTGTTATGATCAAGGAGAAAGGGAAGGCCACTTCCATTGGCCCCCTTGAGGTTCACACACCAGAAAGGAACCCCAACAGGCAGAAGGAGTTGTCTGCCAATGTGTTTCATGGAAAAGGGGCTGAAAAGGCTAGGAGGCTGAGGACCGAGAAGGTCTACAAGTTTGAGAGGAGCACGACAGATCCCAGGTTCTGGTGCGACTTTCATTGTGACTACTACCGGCTAGTCTATCAGCAGATGAAGAAGCCGGTAATAGAAGCTCAATGGGTTGACTAGGATTACATGGCCAAAAAGCAACATCTGCTTTTGACGCTGTCATCGAAGCTGCTGAGCGCCATGACCTCAAGAAGATCATGGGTTTCAAGTATGACTGGAACATCGAAGTGATTCTGCAGTTCTACTCCACCATCTACTTCACCACCTCAGGTAACAGAAGAATTATTTGGATGACACATGGTGAGCAGTACTCAGTCACTTTCGCAGAGTTCGCCAAGATTCTAGGGCTTGAGGCACACATGGATCATGAGATTATAATCTCTAACCTCAAGGCCGTGGACTGTGAAGAGCTAGCATATATGTATCCAAGTCACTTTCCATTTGATGCCGGTCTCGCCTGCAACATCAAGCCCTTCTACAGCATTATGAACAGAATCCTCAGAAGGATGATAGCACCAAAGGACGGTGATGCTGGGGTAATTCAAGGGAACTTGAGGAACTTGCTACTTCTGGTTGATGGGGAAGAGAAGTTCAACCTCGTCGATTACATCTTCGACGATATCTTCAACATCTCGCATACCCCCAACCGTTCTTGCGGGTATGCCCCCTACATCATGTGCCTCATCGAGAAGGTGTCGGGCGTGACCTTCGTCAAGGACGTGTCGCACCGCCCACTTCGTCCTCAGAAGCCTCCGAATGTACCTGTTCCCCCTCGTCGCAAGAATGCAGATCCTCCATCTCGCCCCATGGCACCTCCGTCTCTGCCTCTGCCTCAATCAATGAGTGCCTTCTTCAAATGCTTCAAGGCGATCTCACTTCCTGCCGGAAGCAAGAGATCCGCGCTCAAAGGACACACAAGCGCCAGGAAAAATATCTTAAGGCGGTGTGCGACAAGCTGGAGGTCCCGATGTCCTCTCCGGAGGTGAGTGATGGGGAGATCACTCCATTCCCCAACTTCACCGCCGATGAGCTCGCCCAGCTCCAAGAGGATGGAAGCTCCTCTCGGGCTGCTCCCTCGGCAAGGAACTCCGACGACGACGACGACGACGCCGACGATCATGAGGAAGACGTCGAAGATTCCGAGGCCACGGAGAGTGGAAGTGGCAAAGACGAGGACTAGTTCTTAGGTCTTAGTTTCCTCCTTCTTTTCCTTTTTGGTGCCTTGATGCCAAAGGGGGAGAGTTAAGGGGGAGTTAATCTTTTGTGGGTGTGTTTGTGGTTTGTGGACTTGTTATTTAATATATTCATGCTCTTGGATGTTTACATATGTGCAAGACTTGTTAGTGTTGTTTAATATCAATATAATGCTCTTATTGTCAATCTTATGATCATATTGATGTTCTTTATGTCTTGTCACAATTGTTGAGCACGTCACGTAGGCACCCCACCATAACGTGTGTCGGTATGAAAGATCTCCTCCACCTCTTTTACATGCTGCATACATTGAGGGGGAGTCATTCATACGCACACAAGTTATGAAAACCAAATTTAACACTCTTAATTGTTAAAGGACTTAATGTGTTGTCATCAATCACCAAAAAGGGGGAGATTGAAAGTGCATCTAGGTTCCCCATGGGTTTTGGATGATTGATGACGACAATTAAGTCGCTAATGAGCTCAAGTGATCTTAGCACAGGTGTGGAATCGATCGGAGACGCAAACCCTCAAAAAGGTAAAGGAAGGAAACGGAGTCAACTCGAAGCGTAGAAACTAGGGTTTCTAGCGTGTTGAGTTAGACTAGCCATAGAAATAGGAGGGCGCGTGTGTAAAGTGCATTGAGATCAAGTTTGGGAGCTCAAAGTGGTTTAGAGGTCAAACCCGTTGAGAGAAAAGAGTGGATAAGTATTCTGGCAGTAGGGCCGGACTAGTCTGTGCAGGTGGCCAGACTAGTCCGCCCCTGGGCGGCCAAGTCCGTATTCGGCCGGACCAGAAGGGTCTGACTGAGATCGGACTAGTCCGTTTGTGGCCGGACTAGTCCTGGTAGCAGTGAGTGGGTTTTGGGGACTAAGTCCCAAAACCACGGACTTGTCCGTTTGAGACCGGACCAAGAGGTCCTGAGTGAGAACGGACTAGTCCGCCCTTGGGGCCGGACTAGTCCGCGTTGGCGAGTTGAAGGTGCTTCTGTGACTAAGTCTGGGAGGACCGAACTAGTCCGCCCCTGGGGCCGGACTAGTCCGTGGTCCTCACACTAGTCCGTTTTCACACGGAGCAAAAGGCTCTGTGTGAGATCGGACTAGTCCGGTGGTGACCGGACTAGTCCGTTGTTGAAGTGACCGTTTGAATTTGAAGTTTGGCGGGTAGTGTGACGATAGCGTGTCAGCTCTTGGGACCTGACAAGAGGTCAGTGGTCCCCTAGGCCGCACTAGTCCGGGCCTGAGGCCGGACTAGTCCGCCCTTTTGCTGAGGTCAGCAGTTTGGGCTCGGGACCCCTATAAAAAGGGGACCCCCAGCCTCATTTCAAACAACTCTTGAAACTCTCGAACCCTAGCGCCGCCACAGCCAACTTGGAGCACTCCTAAGCCTCTTTCTTGCCTACTTTCCCTCTAAAACTAATTCTTGAGTGGATTAGGGTTTAGTGAGGTGGAGAAGAGGAAGAACATCGCGCTTGTGCTCCCGGTTTGATCTCTTGCACTAATTGAGTCTTTGTGTGCTGTGCGTTGAGTATATTTTGTGGTGTTGATCACCTTTGTGGTGTGGGAGCCTCAGATTGTGAGAAGCCCCAATGAACTTTTTAATTACCCTTGTGATTAGTGGAAAACCAAGTAAGGCCCGTGTGGTAAACTTGGTGAGGGAAGGGTTGTTGAACCCGGTCCTTTGTGGACTCCTCAACGGGGACGTAGATTCCTTGTGTGGAATCGAACCTCGGGATAAAATCCTTGTGTCTTCGTGTTCTTCGCATTTACTTTATCGATTATTTCATTCTAGGGTTGCTAGTCTTGTTTCGTACTTCATATTGCTAAACTTGTTGAAGCTTGACTCACTCTTGTGTTGGTAGTTGTTTAACTTGACTTAAACATATCTTCACCTGTAGCCTCGAGAAAATCCGCTAAAACTTGCTAGAAACATCTTTTAGGGTTCTTCACGCAGGCTGACCGGACTAGTCCGCCCCCAGACCAGACTAGTCCGCCCCCTGTGATTTAATCTCATTTTATTAAGTCATTTGCAGGTCAATTAGCCTATTCACCCCCCCTCTAGGCAACTTTCACCAGTGTACTTCATCAGTGAAGTACTCCACGACGCCAAGACAAAATACATTGACGTGCATAAACTGCTTTACTTAGTTCTCATCGCCTCAAGAAAGCTCGTCACTACTTCCAATCCCACAAAATATCAGTGGTAACATCTTTTCCACTGTGTGCAATTTTGCAAAACCCTAATTCTACTGGGAATATTGCAAAGTGGGCAGCGGAGCTGGCAGAATTCGATATAGAATTTGTGTCAAGACAAGCAATGAAAAGTTAAGCCTTGGCTGACTTTGTGGCGGAATGGACTCCTTCTCCATCAAACCCTGGGGCCCACAGTGAGCAGAAACAAGAACTCAAAGTTCCGGTATTCACTAAGCCTCACTGGACCCTCTACTTTGATTGCTTCGTGCAGAAGCAGGGGACCGGAGCTGGAATCCTTCTCCTAGCTTCGACCGGAGAGAAGGTCAAGTACATGGTACACCTTGATTTCAAGGCAACCAACAATATGGCGGAGTATGAAGGCCTCATCTACGGACTCAAGGTGGCACTATCTTATGGTGTAAAACAGCTGTTGGTGAAGGGAGATTCACAACTCATCATCAAACAATTGAAAGGTGAATGCTCATGCAACAATTCCCAATTAGCTGCTTATCTCCTTGAAGTCCAGAGGCTTCAGAAGGACTTCAAAGTCCTGGATCTCCATCATGTTCAGTGCCTTCATAACTCCGAAGCTGATGAACTCTCGACGAAAGCCTCAACTGGAGCTCCGGCTCCTGACGGAATCTTCGTCCGGAGGTTGTCAAAACCAACAGCTTAGCCTGCCGAACTGAGCGAAGGGGGCGAGATCACCACCTCGAAGCTGGCGGTCCCGGTGGCCCTGTTACCATGGCGTCCACCATGGGTCGTAGGTGTTGTTGGAAGCTCCAAGCAACCCAACACGCAAGACTCAAAAGCTCAAGTTAGCTCCGATGCATGGATCTCGGAGATCCAAAGCTGCTTGAAAGACAATATCTCTCCAGAAGATAGTGTATCCGCTGACCGGATTGTCAGATTGGCTAAAAGATACACGTTGGTAGAAGGGGATCTCTACCGACGCGGTGCCAATGGCATCTTAATGTAGTGCATTGCAAGGGAAGAAGGCCGCGATATTCTCGCGGAAATCCATGGAGACGAGTGCGGGAACCACGCATCTTCTCGCACGCTGGTCGGTAAAGCCTTCCGGCATGGCTTTTACTGGCCTACAGCACTTCAGGATGCAGTTGAGCTAGTGAAGAAATGTGAAGTATGTCAGTTCCATGCAAAATAGATTCACACAACGGCTCAATCACTGCAAATGATACCTCCTACATGGCCATTCGTTGTGTGGGGCATGGACATCTTGGGACCTTTCCCAAAAGCCGTCGGAGGTTACATGTTCCTGTATGTCGCCATTGAAAAGTTCACCAAGTGGCCGGAAGCAACTCTAGTAGTAACAATCAACTAACAATCAGCAATCATGTTCTAAAAGTCCATTATATGCAGATTTTGGGTTCCAAACAAAGTCATAAGTGACAATGGAACACAATTTACAAGTGTTGCATTCCAAGAATATTGCGAAGACCTCGGCATTCAACTTAGCTACGTGTTGACGACTGTTATATACCAATTTCAGCCATCAATATAACTCAATTATGTGAAGGGTTGATCATTTCTTCCACACATCACCTTTCTACTTGACCTATATACACTTGTACTTGGAGAAATATGTGTATGCAGATATTTATACAGTAATTGAGGAAAAGTATGGGGAGCAATCCTATAAAATATCATACCAGCCAATCAGGAGACCACACGTGGCACCACATGGATCAAATGGCCCACAAACAGAAGTATCCGAGACCATACAACGGTGTAGCACCAATATCAGTCAATGGGACCCACCTGGCAGCCACCTGGAGGTAGTACGGGCCGTTTGGAGCCCTGACCAGGTCGGCCGAACCAGGGGGTTGGCCGACCTGGTCCTGGCACCAAACGCGGTCAACTTCCACGTGTTGGCTCCTCCCGACTCCCTAGAGTCAATGACGACTGATTCGCGCGCTTTTGGTGGCGGGAACCAACCTCAACACTAGTATAAATAGGACCCCATACCCCTCACTTCAACACACACCACTTGGGCATCATTCTATTGTATACACTATCTTCCATAGTCCTTAGAGGAGTTAGGATGTAGAGAGGAGAGCCTCTAGTCCCAAGTCCAAATTGGGAAAGGAGTAGAAGGAGTCTCTCTTCCAAATTCCACATTGGGAAAGGTATGTCTCATGTATTCCTTCTTGTATTTGTGACTTTGGGCTCAATAAAGATATTATCTTTAGTCTTCTTTTATACATATATTGGACAAAGCGTTTCTTGTTTGATTGTGGAGTCCATGTAAGTGGAAGGTATTGTCTTTATGATTGTACTCTCATGATCACATCTTATGGTCATAAACACTATAGACACCCACTATAGTATATGTAGTTATGATATGATTATGTTAATATGAATAACTATGCTATGCAATCAACATTGGTTCAATGATGATTTAGTTCATTGCCTTAGGATGGCTTGTGCTGTAGCTCTTAAGGTATTTGCTTAGTACGCTAGCATGGTGCTAGGGTATTTAAGAAGTGTTGGATGTCTCGTAGACCCACATATTGAAGAGGTAGGTAGTAGGTGGTGACAACCCTATCCGTCCTTTGTAATCCTCCATGTTCGGCTATACCACAGGCTCTTGGCAGGAGTCGCCCTAGTATTGCTAGGGGTAAGCCCGTGCCCGATGTGTTGAATAGCATTGCATAGGAATTCATCATTGACATGACCATTAGTATCTACCTTAGGCTATGTATATGTATTAGGAGCATTGTAGGAGCAACTCTCTAACTCTTAATCCAATCTCCCTCTAGGACCCATTTACCCTTTAGAATAGATTGCCTAGGTGTGTGTCACACTACCCCTATTATCAACTTACCTCCTGTCCGGATAATTGATTGTTATCCCATAGCTTGACCATAAGAGTAGTATATACTTTACTCCATTGCCTTCCTTTGGGATAAATACGATACCCTTGGGAATACTCATGGGTGAAATGCTACAACGATATCTTCTATGCATTTGCGGATCTCATCTCTTTACGAGAGACGATCTGTGGTGTTAAGAAATACCAACAAGCATTTCTGGTGCCAACCCATTGTATGGGATGGCCGACGAGGACGCAAGTGCTAAACTGCAAGATGATTCAAGGCGTACCTCAACAAATGTCCGCTAGGCAACACCATTGCCTTTTGCGGGAGAATTTTAGCTTTCAGTAGGTGCCAAAGTCATCCATACCCAAGCTTGGGGAAGACTCCAATAAGTTCTTCTTGGTTTGCCTCCACCATGGGGTGGATAGTTGGCTCTTCATCCAACACTCATGTCATGGGTTGGCTCCACCAATCCATGACCACATTCATGCTGGAGCTGAAGGAGTCCTATTCTCATTCATCATGGATGAGAAGAAGGTCTCCACTCAAGGGGTGGATTGAAGAATGCTCGAGTTCCCATAGCTTGTCATGCACACCACTTCACAAGGTGGATATGCTAGTTATGGAACTACGCCTCCCATTGAAGTGTCATGAATATCCAAGTCGTTGGAGATAATCCAAGTCGTGGATATTCACATGATTTGTGAAAATCCATGTCATCATGGGACGCGTGGGAATTGTTTCCCTAAGACCCATGAGGACCTTTTTCAAACAACAACTCCAATGGCTACCATTCAAAAGGTGGTCAAGGGTGGAATTAACATCACCCCTGTATTCAAGGAGGCTATGGCTTTCCAAGGGATTTAAGTTCAACTAGCCTACCTTGAAGTATCTTGGCCAAGCATAAATCAAGACAACATTCACATGAAGATCTTGGCCAAGGACAAGAACTTAAGGAGCATTCAAAGTCCAAGATATCCCACATCACTTGTTGGGATTCCCACACTTCGACCAAACCCATTCAACCTAGGGCAAGTGACATTGTGGATGAAGTGTTTCTTGTTTGATTGTGGAGTCCACATGTCATCATGCCCAAGGAAGCCTTTGATCCATGATCAAGGTATGGGTTGATTCAATGGAATATCAATATGGTCAGAGTGGCACCCCTAAGAAGGACAAAGCCTCACCATGCTCATGAAGGAATACATTCAAGAGGGAGAACCCGTCGCTACAACAACATGACTATATCAACACAACGGGGAGAGGCTAGGGCCACCATGTGGCCCACATGTCCAAATGACAGGCAAATGAGTTTGGCATGTCAAAACAGAAGAAATTGTCCACATATTTAACTCCGGGATTGGACAACAAATCATCCCGCTGAACAGAATGGAGGTAAGTCCTACTCATCGGACTTCAAAAATTCGGTGAGTCCTTGCCAATAGGTTAATTGGTAGTTATCTCATATTTGTTTTCCAAATTGCATCAACCCTTGCATTTGCATGTTTGAAATTCCACACTTGCATGTTGCAAAGTAAAATTTCTAACCATCATAAAACAAAAAACTTGAATTAGGGCGGACATTTAATTGGATATGAACTACGTGCATGACCACTTGAATTTACCTTCGTAGTGCAAACCAAAAAGATTTGTTTTGACCCTCATTGCATTTACAAGTTATTTCAAGCTGGGCAAGACTTTGAAAATTGGGTTCAATTTGCTTTTGGCTAACGTAACCCGTTTTCGAGTTATTTTGTGTGTTCTTGATTAAAGTGCAGCTAGGTCAAAATTGTGACGAGGTGGTATGGTAAGAAAGTGGAAGGTTTCATCAAGCTCAAGTCACCATTGGGAGGATTTGATAATACTTCTCCCCTTCAAACTCATTTTGAGTTTGAGGAAGAGAAATGTTCAACACGATGACCCAATGGAGGAGCCAGAACCAAATCCATTGCCAAATCCAATCTCAACTTGGCATTTGACATCAACCATCAAGCCTACACCGAAAATCAAGGTTGTGAGTTTCTCACACAAAGACCTTCGTCACAAACTGCTCTTCAAATGAGGTATGAGTTTAGAATTTTTCATTGTCTGGTTTGCCATAGAATTGAATGTATTTTCTTGCATTTGTGAGGAAGGTTGACACTTCCTCATCATTTAATTCTCATGCATCATCACAAGAGTAAGTGTGGGTATTGACATTTGGATCTCCAAAAGGAAATCCCACCTTACTTGGAAAAATCTAAAACAAGTACCTAGAATCCTTTAAGCATTGTTTTGTAGACTTAGTCATTTTTGTCTAGGTTTAGAAAATAAAACTTTTGGGCATGACTTAATTGGTGAATTGGCATAGTGACAGCCATAACTTTTAATTGAGCTTCATCCATAGATGGTGTCATAGATTTCAAACTCCTAGGAATAAGTGATATCCTTGCTCTAAAATTGAATTGCATATTTTGGAGGAGTCACTAAATTTTAAATTCCTAGTGAAGTTCAGAAGGATAAAATTGAGAATATTATTTGTCATGGTCTAAATGATAAAATTTGCTCTTGAAAGCTAAGATGGTTATAAACTTTAAAAGATGTAGGAATCCATATAGTATATTTCTATCACATGCATTGCTATGAGTAGGAGCTTTAGAAAATATGCAACATGAGTTATCCATAAAGCTCCACTCTTATCAACGAATAACACATTGATCTTGGATACACTTGACAAAGGAACCAATGCATCTTTGATTTTGTTCTTCCCAGTATGTAAAAATGAAAGTTCGGTTACCTAACCCGAACGTTCATTTGTACAAGTATCGGGAGCTAACCATCTGACTCTATCCAAGAGAGGAAGTTTGCAGGAGTAATATTACTATGCAGGCATTCAAGAAGCTGATTGTTGGGATCTCTAGAGGATCCCATTTCAACATCTCTTGGCCAAGGAGTAAATGAGGATGGTTGCTACCTATCGGAAATTATGCCCGAAGTTCAATCATAACTATACGAGGCTAGAGATTTGAAATGGGAACCCTCCATGAGCAACCAATGGGCTGCCAGGAATGGGTGAGAGCATTATGCTCTCAACTATTCTAAGCACTCATTCAAGCTCAAGGGATTTTCCACCATCATTGGGTACAAGTTATTCCTATGTGGCTAAGAGTTATGATGTACCATAACCAAGGAATGACAAGATCACACCCACTTTAGGTGCTAGTTGTTCCTATGTGGCTAGAAGGTATGTTGTATGTTACCCAAGGAACAACTGATCATACCCAATGCATGTTGGGCACATGTCACTCCCTTATGGCAAAAAGATATGATACACCTTAGCCAAAGAGAGTATGTTGAGTGCACGTCATTCCTTTGGATCTAAAGGTTATCATTATACTAGCCAAGGAATGACAAATAAACCCAACACATGAAGACCCTGATGTGCGGACGATCAACATTGAAAACACTCTATTCAACCACACTCATGGTGTCCATGGGAGGCAACACAACAATCAACACTCGACCCTCAATTGTCAAAGCCACGCTGCAACAAGGATAGGCCAACTCATGGCCTACCTCCGTCGTTAGGGTTTCAACCCCTATCACGGACCTTGATCAAGAATAAGCTTGGGGGAGGACCCCCACTTGGGGTAACTTGTATCACACCTACTGCATTTTTATTTCAAATCATCCATTGCATATTTACATTCCATTCATCCACCATCCACCATGCATCTAAAAAAAACATAAAAATAGGAACTTAGATTTGCTTTGCTTATCAAATAAAGATGTGCGGTAAGAATGATTTAGAATTCACATAGATGAAAAGATGAATAGTTGCTCTGTTTTATTTTTCCTAAGTACCTAGTTTACAACTTGCTACTCTCCGAATATTGCTTAAATTGGCTAAAATTAACTTTACCTTGATTTAGAAATTGTGGGTAGCAAAAGATTAATCTACTTCTAGGTTGTTGGGAGTTTTGAATTAGTAATAGGGCTGCTATTCCTATTTTGAGTGTGAAACTTAGCTTTCGGGAGAAATTCTATCAAGATTTAATTTTCTCTCATTTGATTGGAAATACCTACCAAAGCCATATGATATTCATACATAGACAACACCTTATGCATATGCTATTTACTTTCACATTGAGCCTAGTCAAACTAGTATAGACCTATGTGAGAAATCATTCAATTCTTTTTGAATTCAAGACTTCACTTGCACATACTATACTTCTACACTAGAAGGAAGCAAAATTCCGTCATATCCACCATTCCACAATAAAAAGAGAAACTCCATGCTAGTTAGCACTCTCATCAAGTTATTGCATAAAAAGGAGTAGAAGACATGGCTACAAGAAAAAGAAAAAGAAAATGCATGCTTAT
This sequence comes from Tuctoria greenei, assembly GCA_036927565.1. Classification (NCBI taxonomy): domain Eukaryota; kingdom Viridiplantae; phylum Streptophyta; class Magnoliopsida; order Poales; family Poaceae; genus Tuctoria; species Tuctoria greenei. The sequence continues at coordinate 177,713,778 of JAYESD010000001.1, forward strand.
ATCATAAGCATGAGAAAAAAAAAGAACAAAAAATATGCTTACTCATTAAGCATAAAAAAAGGGGTAGCCATGTTTCATCCTTGCAATAAAGAGAGTCCACATCAAAAGGAGTCATCTCAATGTTTCCACATCCACCACCATTCCATCACACATGCACATGTCTTGATTCAAAAGTTTGAATTGATTTCTCCTAAGGCTTGCTCTTTTGACATAGCAATATTATGTGTTGCAAATATGCCTACTTACTTTCCCTACCAAGCTCCACATACAAGCTATATTCACAGAGTAGGAATAGTATAGGCATAATGCCTTGGTGAGGACATATTTCCACTATACACAAAGGAGTGATTGAGAGAATCAATTGAGGTACTTATAATCTAATTTGAATATCTCCGAAATTTAAGTGGAACTTGATATCTAGGCTATACTTGCTCCATTTGTTGTTCTATCTTTCAATTACCCATGAATAGGAGAAGACATAACTCTCATAATGACTTAAGAAGGGTGAAGTACCATAGCCACTTTTTGCAATACCAGGTAGAGTATTTTATTGTGCACATGGTAGTTTCGAAAGGTAGAACATTGTAGCAACTCCTGATCATCAACCTAAAGTCTTGACTTTGCTCGGGACGAGCAAAGGATAAGCTTGGGTGAGTTTGTTGACGGCTATTATACACCAATTTCAACCGTCAATATAACTCAATTATGTGAAGGATTGATCATTTCTTGCACACATCACCTTTCTACTTGACCTATTTCCACTTGTACTTGGAGAAATATGTAAATGCAGATATTTATGCATGAATTGACAAAAAGTATGGGGGAGAATCCTATAAAATATCATCTGAGCCAATCAGGTGACGACATGTGGCACCACATGGATCAAATGGCCCACAAACAGAAGTATCGAGGCCATCAAACGGTGTAGCACCAATATCAGTCAATGGGATCCACCTGGCAGCCACCTGGAGGAAGTACGGGTCGTTTGGAGCCCTAACCAGGTCGGCTGAACCAGGGGGCCGGCCGACCTGGTCCTGGTGCCAAACGCGTTCAACTTCCACGTGTTGGCTCCTCCCGGTTCCCTGTAGTCAGTGACGACTGATTCGTGTGCTTTTGGTGGCGGGAACCGACGTCAACACTAGTATAAATAGGACCCCATACCCCTCACTTCAACACACACTACATGGGCATCATTCTATTGTATACACTATCTTCCATAGTCCATAAAGGAGTTAGGATGTAGAGAGGAGAGCGTCTAGTCGCAAGTCCAAATTGGAAAAGGAGTAGAAGGAGTCTCTTTTCCCAATTCCACATTGGGAAAGGTATGTCTCATGTATTCCTTCTTGTATTTTTGACTTTGAGCTCAATAAAGATATTATCTTTAGTCTTCTTTTTTACGTATACTTGGACAAAGCGTTTCTTGTTTGATTTTGGAGTCCATGTAAGTGGAAGGTATTGTCTTTATTATTGTACTCTCATGATCACATCTTATGGTCATAAACACTATAGACCCCCACTATAGTCTATGTAGTTATGATATGATTATGTTAATATGAATAACTATGCTATGCAATCAACATTGGTTCAATGATGATTTTGTTCATTGCCTTAGGATGGCTTGTGCTGCAGCTCTTAAGGTATTTGCTTAGTATGCTAGCATGGTGCTAGGGTATTTAAGTAGCGTTGGATGTCTCGTAGACCAACAGATGGAAGAGGTAAGCAGTAGGTGGTGATAGACCTATCTATCCTTTGTAATCCTCTGCGTTTGCCTATGCCACAGGCTCTTGGTGGGAGTCGCCCTAGTATTGCTAGGGGTAAGCTTGTGCCCGATATGTTGAATATCATTGCATAGGAATTCATCATTGACATGACCATTAGTATCTACCTTAGGCTATGTATATGTATTAGGAGCATTGTAGAAGAAACTCTCTAACTCTTAACCCAATCTCCCTCTAGGACCCATTTACCCTTTAGAATAGATTGCCTAGGTGTGTGTCACACTACCCCTATTATCAACTTACCTCCTGTCCGGATAATTGATTAGTATCCCATAACTTGACTATAAGAGTAGTATATACTTTACTCCATTGCCTTCCTTTGGGATAAATACGATACCCTTGGGAATACTCATGGGTGAAATGCTACAACGGTATCTTCCGTGCACTTGCGGATCTCATCTCTTTACCGGAGATGATATGTGGTGTTAAGAAATACCAACACTACGCTTCAGTATCTCATCCAGTAAGCAATGGTAAAGCCGAGAGAAAAAATGCGGAAATCTTAAAAGGACTCAAGACGCGCACATATGAGCGCTTGAAAAAGCACGGAGCTAACTGGATTGAAGAGCTTCCATCCACATTATGGGCGAATAGGACAACACCAAATAGGTCAACTTGGGAGACTCCATTTTTCCTGGTGTACGGAGCTAAAGTAGTCCTTCCTTCAGAGATCACCTTGGGGTCTCTCCAGGTATGGACCTTCGACGAAGCCACGCGGGACCAGCTCAGGCGTGAAGGCCTTGACCTCGTCGACGAGGGAAGGTGCCGAGCAGGTGTTCGAAATGCATGTTATCGCCAAGCACTCCGACGCTACCATCAAAGGCATGTGCATGACCGACAGCTGGAAGAAGGTGACCTGGTGCTCCGGAAGATACTAACTCATGAAGGGATGAACAAACTTTCCCCCAGCTAGGAGGGTCCCTTCCGAGTCATTAAAGTATCCTGACCAGGCTGCGTTTGCTTGGCAACTGAGGATGGGATCCCACTTCCCAATCCTTAGAACATCGAGCACCTTCGTAAGTTTTATGCTTAGAATCACGGAGGTGAGTCTTTAATTACACACAATGCATGTTGTAGAGTCATTATACAGAGTCGAGCATGTCCTCCGGGAGAACATCCGGACCCCTCCGGGAGGGTACGGGAAGTTCAAGAAACAATTGACACAGTCACAGTACTAAAAGTGTAACTACTTGCTCTGGGCTAGCACAAGATGTGTAGCACATTTAGCTTGGTCCAGCACCCTAAGCATGTCCTCTTCTCCCCTGTAATCCAGACTTGTAATGAAAAGAATTATTGTGTGAAAACATACTCCACGTGCATTTACTTTTTGTACAAGGCTCAATATGTCAAATTATTTTTACCCCGCTTGTCTATAATGAAGTTGTGCTAATCTTTTTGAGTTTCCTTCTAACTAATTCACATGCATTATAAGCCTTATTGATAGTCTTTTTTGATCTTAACACCACCACATAGTCTACTTGCCCGAACGCCAAGCCAACATAGGTACGGAGTGTGCTATCGACTTAGCCTGGTCCTGCATCCTAAGTACGCCACTCTACCTACACCCCGGCAGACCTCAGTAGGGTGAGTACTAAAAAGGCGTGTGGATCCAGGAAGATTCTATCAAAACGCTTGTTACCATGTTGAGTTTCTTCGGACCTAAAGTTCAAATAAGAACAATAAGTCACAACCAATTTATAGACAAGAGGACAAATTTTACTTTCTCTCCTGCCTTTGATGTGCAGGAAAAGCAAAAATTCATAGCGATGGTGAACGACACCGGAGCTACTAAGCTCCAACATCTCCTAAAATAGGTCCGCCGTCAATATCTAATATGTTGACGCCGGAGCTACTAAGCTCCGACCATTCCAGGGGGCCTGTCTTCGACGCTTCAAATTTGAATACTTCAACATACTGCCATAACCTTTGGTACATGTACACACCTCAACTGTACAAATGTACCAGGGGGCCAACAAGACACGACATAGTATATTGAAGACAAAGTGAAATTCAAGGCAAAAAGGAGGATTTCATTAATCAGAAGAAATGGATTACAAAATTGATATTACATGGGACAAAAGGAGAAAAGTCCAAGCTACTAGAAGACATAAGACTTGTGGAAGAATGAAGCTACTTTTTGGGCAACTTCTTGGACGCTGGCTTTGGGGGCGCCTTCCTCTTCAGCAACGGGACCTTCGAGCACCGGGTCTAGTGGGAATTGGGGATCTCGGCTTACATACCATGTCAGCACATATTCTGCGATGCTTGTAGCCAAAGTTTTCCCCTCCATCTCCAACTGATCCGCAATGATGTCACCCATTGCATCAAGTTTGTCGCCAACACCGTTGAGGGCCACCAGCGCTTGGTCCAGATCCAGCTCCGGGTTGTCCGGACGTACTGGACTGAAACCCAGCGGTGTTAGCGCATCATTTTCCCGCCCGAGGAAGTCCCACACTTAAATAGCTTTGGTGTCCTTTAGGCTCCGCAGCTCCTCCAGTGACTTTCGGACAGCCGCAAGTTGCGGACCTTCACAGGCAAGTCGCTCAGCCAACTTAGCATGCTGCTACTTGACCTTAGCAACCTGCTTCTCCTGGTCGGCCAGCTCCGTCTCCCGGAGGTATATGCGGTTCCGCCTCTCAGCTAAGTCCTTCTCCCTATGCTTGACTCTCTCCTCCCTAGCGGCAACGTCAGACTCTCTTTTCGAGAGCTCTTGCCCCACCTTCCAGTCCTTCTTCCTCTCTTCCTCCTTCCATAGATATAGCTTTTTGCTGCGATCCGCCAAATTTTTCTCACCCAAAGTTACCTTCTTGGTGACCTACGCTTCTCTCCTCACAACATCCTCCTGCTGCCCCAGGAGTTTTTCCTCCCTCGCATATAGGTCTGCTCGACGCTTCATGAGAGTTTCATTCAACTCTGCAAGCTTTTTGTAACGCTCGTCAGCAGCGTCACGTCTCTCCTTGGCTTGCTCCAGGATTTCCCTGGAGTTAGCATCGGGCGCCCAGATGGCGGCCTTCTTCTCCTCCATTAACTTATCCCAGTATTCTAACTGGGCCTTCTCCTTCTTGATCCATTCCTTCTGGTCGGCTAGCCTCGTCTGAGCATGCTTGGTCACAAAATGGAGTGTGCTGCACCAACGCCTCGAGATGTTACGCTCCTCATCCAAAGCTTTGCGCTCATGGTCAAAGGCAAGATGGACCTGCCGGAGACTTGAGCAGGCGTTGTCTATGGAAAACACTAGGGGGATAGGTTCAGGACCTGCGGGGACCATCTCTGCAGGCTCAAATTGGGTCCCACTCTAAAATAGTGGTCCCCGGTACTTCTGCAACGCTGGGGCCGCTCTCCTAGAGCCCTTCAGTGGCAGCAGGAGAACACACAGGGAGAACTTCCGCCTCCAGAGTACGTAAAGGCACCGCTTCCGGGTCTTCAGTCGACGGCTCCGATGTTGAAGGACCTATCACCGGTCCTGCAAGCTGCTCTGGCTCCGGCCCTGGTACCTTCGGGACCACACTTTTGGAGTAGCAGAAGGAGCTTCAACCGGGGCCTCAACATCCACTAGCTCGGGCTCCGGTGCGGCGACCACCTCTGGCACAACCGCCGGACCTCCAACCTCCGACTAGCAAACCAGACCCTCTACCACCTCTGGCTAGCCGCCAGATCTTCAACCGTTTTTGGCACAAGGCCCGGGGCCTGGGTGAACTCAGGCTCAACAGCCGGGTCTTTAGCTACCTCTGGCTCAGTAGCCAGGGCTTCGGCAACTTCCGATTCGGAAGCCGGAACTTCTGGCATCGCCGATGCTGGGGCATCAGCCTCTGCCACCAGGGGCATCTCTTCAACTTCCCTCCTGCGGTTCGACGCTACCACGAGAGCTTCAGGTGAGGACTTCGAGTCCAGGCTCACGACTGCTGGCGCCGGAGCTGCTGTGGCTTCCACCTCCGCTTGATGAGGAGGCACAATAATCGAAGTCAGAACTTCAGCATGTGCAGCCCCAGCCGCTACAACAGGTGTTGAAGCTTCGTGTCCCTTCTTCGACACCCTAAAAATAAAGGGAAGAGAAGATTAAAGACACATCCAAAAGCAAGATTAACATTTCAGAGTGAGCAATAAATGCTTACTATGGTATACTACCACCCCAGTTGCCTCGGAACCTTTTCTTCTGAGGCCCGGAGCTAGAGCGCACCAAATCTAGTGAGACAGCTGCTTTGGGCCTCAGTTGAGGAACACTCGCCGCCACGGAATTCTTTCGGCTGGAGCTTCCCTTCGATGGGAAGAACTCCCGGACTTGGAGCTTCTAGCCGGCACTGAGGCCGGGGTCGACTGCCCGGAGCTGACGCCTCTTGAAGATGCTTGCACCGGAGCAGGGGTAGTAGCAGAAGACCTCCCCCTCCAAGGAGAAGCAGCCGTCGTGGAAGGAGCAGGCCTGACGGACCTCCTGTCAGCTTGCTTCACCTTCCTCTTCTGGCTGGAAAGCTCAGATGGATCTTTGCCCTTTCCTTTGCCGACGTCTTCAGTCCTTCGGCTCGTGGCGGGGACAGGACTACCCTCGGAAGCTCCGGGGATCACCAATCTGGTGGTCGGAAGCCTCTCCACCTCACCAAGATCGTCAAGCATCGACATACTCCTCCGGAGCTCCCTGCTGAACTGCGCCTTCATGCTCAGAGGGAGGAAAGCCGCCGGCGTAGTTAAGTCGTCGCCTTCGACGTCAATTCCATGTTGGAACTTCTTGAGATGAAGCTACAAAGCTGCGCCACCCAAGTTGGATTTCAGACCGATTTCAATCCGGTCTTCATCCATCACGCTGTTGAGGGCCCATGCGAGCTTGTTCCTCTTATTCACCGAAGCCCACCTGTTGACCAGAAAGATGTAGAAGTCCATCTGGGGGGTCACTGCACTTTCCACGCACTCGCGGATCCTGGTCAAGGCAGGGTTGAAGGCCTCTGACAGCACTGGAACAACACTCCATGTATCAGTGTCAACATTGGGGAGACCTTTGGGCAACTCGAACTTCTTGTGCTCCTCTGCCGTGACAATGATCCAATCTTTCTTCCAGTCGTCCCACTTGCCGAAAGGAAATGACCTCAAGTATTTGTAGGGGCATTTCTTTCGCTTCATGAAATAATAAAAGCCAAGATATTCGGCCCCCTTCCCGGTGGTGTGGATGGTGAAGAAGGTGCGGAAAAGATCAATGCAGGGGGGATACCCACCCACATCTTGCAGAAGTGGACGAATGCCGACACAAGGAAAAGAGAATGGGGGCCAAGGTGGTACAACTGCAGACCATAGAAGTCCAGCAGCATCAAAAGGAAAGTTGAGAAAGGTGGGATCTGCCCTACCATGGCGTACGCAGAGAAGTACACCATATCGGCGTCGTGCTCCTTCTTGAACAGGAGCTTGCCGTTAGGCGGAGTTTAGGAGGCTCTGAGCGCAAAGATGATCAAAAGAGTGAAGAGTCCTCAACCCGTGCTCACTTTCCTTCTTATGTAAGCCTCTGCGACGCTTGGATGGAAACCGCAATGGGATCAAGAGTACTTTTCGAAAATCTACCCCGTTAATGACGAGTGGGCCTAGGGCCACCTCGACGAAGAGATCGAGGTCCTTACCTAAGGCCAACCGTTGCCATGATGAGCGGCGGGAAACCCAAAGTCGGCGCCCTGACAGGGTGCGCGGAACCGATACGGTTTTCGTATTGGGAACCAGAGACCTTTAATTGCGTGAGATCCGCACTCAAAGATCTCATCTGCCGTATTCATAACAAGCCATGCGTCAAAGGTTCACTCCCGGACCGTCACTCTATAGGCGCATCAGAAAACTTTTGAAAATTGGAGCGCGGGAATCGAGAATGGCCCCAACTCTGGTATAATAACTTAACCCAAAGGATTTCTCCCAGAGGTGGGCCCAGGGGCCACTGTCGGTACCCTACATACCGGGTATCCCACGATACCACAACAAGTGCAAGAAAGTTCCACCTGTCAGAGTCGAAGGCCCTTGCTGGTCCCACATGTCATGTTGCACCGATCCCGCTCCCCTCACATGACTGGCTCCTGGGTTAACATGTGTAAAATAAGCTCGGAACAAAACTCCCAACCAAGGGAAGCTCCGGCGACTACACGTGTACAACATCCCCGGACCTAGCTCCCGTCTGAGAGGAGCTCCGGTACTGACACGTGTACAGCAACCCCATATCTACTCTCCCACAAGGGAAAGCTCCGGATCTGCCACGTGTGGAGCCTTCGGACATTCGTCACAAACGGAAATACATGCTGATCATGACCATTGCAGATATTCAAGGATGGTTAAGACGACAGTTACAAGGTCTGATAATGTGTCATTAATGCCATATTAATGACACACGATCAGTGTACCGTTAATAGTGGTAACGCAGCCATAAAGGCTCGTTACCACACTATTAACTGTACTTAATACTCTTTAGATAGTATATTAGTTCATTAAGCACGTCAGGGCCACATGTCGGGCCAGGCCAGCTTTGTAACGATCAGTCCTTAGAACTATAAAAGGACTGCACCACACGAGTATGAGGGGCGCCGATCGAGGCTATCGCGACCTGACCTTAGCGAACTCACTCGCTCAATACAATTACACAAACCCTATGGAGTAGGGTGTTACGCTCAGGCGGCCCAAACCACGTAAATCCCTGACGTCACCATATTGATATTAATCTTGTATCCCCCAACCAAAAAAGAACCTCCGCAGGCTGCTTCTCAGCGGGTCCGGGGGATGTGTCGTATTCCACACTTCGACAACATCCAACAGCGTTTTTCACCCATGTTTAACCCCATAGTTTTAAGCCAAAGAAATGATTGTTACTTTTCACATTGTTAATGTCACAACCCTAGATCTATTGCAAAGGATAGGTCCTAAACCCACCCAAGAGTGACTAGAGGAACGTGCTTATGACAAGATGCGGAGTATAATACACATGAAATTTTGGCAGCATAACCCCACTATTCTCCAACTGCAACCCCATAAATGCAGTAGTGGAGAACATTATGGTTACACCATCGAAATAAGCACGCCTCCTTGATCACTCCTAGGTTGTCCAAAAAGGAACAATTCCGAACCTACACGCCTCACATGCGTAATGCATGTGAGATGGGCCAATTTGAAGCGGGTGACTCATATTGTATAGGTTACGTTAATCTTTCCTTTTCGAGTCATTTAGAGATGGAGAAAAGAGCAAGAAAGAGAGAGAGAGAAAGAGAGAGAGCATGAGAGGAAAAGAACCAGAGAGAGTACGTTATGCCCTGTTGGGACTCATCGTTAACTTAAGACATCTTTAGGGTTAGCCATCATATGTTATGTCCTGTCAGGACCCGCTATTAACATACGATGGCTTTAGGGTTAGCCGTCATAAGTGGATCAAAGATGAAACTGCTTCGTACCGCCATCCATTCGCGGGTGCTTGTCGTCCCCACTATCGCCGTTCGCCTTCGTGCCCGTCTGAAACGCATACTTTACCACTAAATGGGCCTTGTGGAGCCCTAAATGGGATGTGTCGGGCTAAGCCGGCATGAAGTCCGTTTATGTACATATAGTAATTAAACACTTAAGAATTCAGAACAATAATTAAACAATAAACAATTGAATTACTGAACTAAACTCATATGCATTAATATTCTAAGCAATTAAAAATTCATCAAAAGAAGCATAATTACCATAATTAACAAGCATATCAATTTTATGAATTTCAAAAAATTACACCTAGGCAATTCAAATAAACCTAGGCAAGAATTAAACCTAAGAAAAACAAGCATATCTATTGAACCTACGCATAACAAGCATATCAATTAAACCTAAGCAATTCTAAGCAATTAAAAAAACCTAAGAAATTCGCTTAAATTCTAAGCATAACTCAATTGATCAATTCTAAGCATAAATCAACCATAATTTTCAGCATAACAAATCATCAATTGTAAACATAATACCAAATAAATGGACCTAGCTACGGGCGGTGAGCCAACAACGGCGATGGAGGGCGGCGTGTGGCCGTCGGCTGCCAGCGTTCGGGTTGAGGGAGGCGGCGCCGGGCATTGGGGAGGGCGACACCGACCGTTGAGGAGGGCAGCGACGGGGCGCCGAGCTCAGGGGAGGCGTCGGGCGTCCGACGTGGGTAGTCGTGACATGGGTGCCGAGCTCGAGCACACCGTCCAACCTTGTGGGAGGGAGGAGACGGGGGCGGCCGGCCATTGCGGTGCGGACGGTGAGGGCAGCGGTGTTGTGTGAGGGAGAGAAGAGAGGCGGGCCGCATGGGCCGGTGTATATATCGTTATTGATGATGACTTGCTAATTTATGACGATATTAGAGTTAGGCGTCGTAAGTTACACTCTTATTTACAACGGTAAGCTAACATATGATGGCTTAGGGTTAGGCCGTTGTAAGTTAACCCCCTAATTTACGATGCTTAGTTAATTTACGACAGCTGTGAGCTCGCAGCAGTCGTGAACAACCTAATTTACAATGGACATAGCGGGCTATCGTAAGTTAGGTTATTTACGATGACCGGCCGTCGTGAATTAGCTTAGCCGTCGTAGATTATGTTATATATTGACGGGTTTCATTAATCTCATGTATTGATGTCCGCTACTGAACAATAGGACTATAGTAAAATAAATATTTTTGTATCAGTGGTTGCAAGTTGGAACTCATTCACATTTATTCTAGATCGACGGAGTGCATCTGACCATTCCAAATCAACATTTTGTTTTGACGGAATCTCTTCTGTCAAGATAAACTTTTTTTTTTTGCAGAAACTGTCCTGTTCACATCTCCTTGGAAGGATCATCGAATCTCGCCAGTCCAGATCAATACACTTTGATTTGACGGAAAGCCTTAGGTCCAGATCAATGCATTTTTATTTAACGGAAATTAAAAGCCTCCGGACGGTCCCGAGGTCAACACAATTGCCTAGACAGGCAGGAACGGTCCCTGTCAACTGTAAGCATGCCTGTCACAACACGGGGAGTGACAAATGCATGTGCCGACAAAGAGTCCTTAGTACCGGTCTCAATAATCGCGTCATACAACTCATTACTATTTGTTTTGGACCTTTTGACGAACTAGATCATCATTATGTGATGCTGTGCGTTATTGCGGCATTCTGTGATCATGTGGACCACGACAAGTTCATATTGTTAGTGTGTTTTGATCTCAGGGATGCCATGAGCAACAACCACGCTCCCTGAGTCCTACTACCTCACGCGCCCTGATCGGGAGCGCGAGCTACTTTCATTAGGCGCAGCCCCCTCTCGACTGTGCAACAATAAATAGAGGAAGAGGTCCGGAATCTCGATCACTAGTTGATCTAGTGCCTCAACCTCTCCTACAATCACATGATCCGATATGTTAGAGCGCGTAGCGAGGAAAAGGTCCTCACCTTTTTACCGGTGCTCTTCCGCTGTCATCAACATCCCGACGTCGCCGCCTCCTCTGCATTGACGGCCGGCACTACGCCAGGCCATCGCTGCTTCGACTTGCTCTACACCGCCGATCTCAAAAAAACACCAAGTGCTTTCACTAAGCCCTTTGCTCAATGGTATTGAGCGGCATCTCCAACGAAGGTACACTCGACTCTCCCTTCTTTCTTAATTCCATTCTATTGCATGTCAATTAGATGTATAAATTGCATAATTGATTCATTGTTAGCCTAAGTGTTTAGATCATTGTTAGATTATGCCTAAGTAAACTCATTAGTAATAGCTAGTTTTATCCTAAGCACAATTAGTTCTATCATTGGTATCAGAGCCGTGCTCGTTAATTTCTAATAGAGTAATTGAATTTTGATTAAGTTCTGATAATATTTTAGTTTCTGTTAATTAAGTTTTAATGAACATTAGTTTTGGTTTAATATTTTAAGCTTGTAGAAGAAGGGGAATCAGTTTTAGCTTTCGGTTTTGACTAAGAACCCCCAAATCAGAACATGAAACCGAGACAAATTAAGAAACTTAGGTGAGAAAGAGGACTTACTAAGTGGATTCGCCGGCTCCTGGTCCTCCGGGACCCCCCCCCCCCCCCACCGATGTTAAACGTACGGCGAGGGAGTCAACATCATCATCTTCTCCTGATCTCCTCGGTTGAGGAGACCCGAGTAGGGTGTGCTTTGCCCGCGAAGTCCTTCTGAGGGCGCCGGGTTTGGGGAAGCTCTAACCCTAGCGGCATTTTTCCCATTGGCAACCGCCCGATGAGTCTCCCACCAGAGGAACGACTGGCGGCGCCGTGATCTAAGCATGTCGTGCTAGGCTTTTGGGCCGAACGGCTAATCGACTACACCATAACGGCCGATGGTGAGCCACCTTACGGTGTGCTCACTCGTCGATGATGGTGGTGCAGTGGCGCCAGAAGTCCTCGCGATAGCCACCTTAGCTTCTCCGTTTAGCGGTCTCAGTTTTCCGCTACTGCAACCCCCCGTTGTCATCGAAACCGACGCAGAACCACCTTTCGATGGGAACTCTCTTGCCGACGTCGATGGCACGGTGGCGCTGGAGGTCCTGTGCAAACGCCCGCCTCGCCGCTCGCCACCCCTCGCCTCACTCCCCTCGCTCTGTCAGAGGAAGAAGCGAGAAATGAATTAGGGTTTAAGGAAAACGCGGTGGCGAAGCTTATGTACCATCCGATATCAACCCTCAACAGTCGGATCGCGATCGGGCAACTCAAATCAGCCCGCGTATTAAGGCCTCGAGGAACCGGAACCGTCGGATCAATATCTGATGGCCCCTAACGCGCGCCGGCCGCCGCCTAGCATCAACGGGCCTGGAGCCCATGCGGGAACGCTAAATGGGCCAGTGGGCTGCCTTATCAATTCTCAAGTTTTTTAAGCATTTTTCGTTGGATTATTTTCGACCTCGGGCCGAATTGGCATTTGGGCCACGCACGCTTCACTCTTGTGCAACTTTAGAAAATGGGCCGTTGGGCCATTTTAAGGAATGGGCCAAATATTGAGTTTTTCTAGCTTTTTAGCAATTTTTCATCAGAATTTTATTTTAAAATTAATTCAGTATGGAAATAATTCCCAGAAATTATGAGATTATTAGAAAATTAATTAAATGATTAAGAAAAAATTAAGAAAATTTGTGAGATGTTTCTGTGATATTGATTGAATTACTTTTCTGTAAATTTGATAATTATTATTATTAAGTGAATTTTCTCAGTTGTGTAATTTAATTGATTGATATTAAGTATTTTGCTGCAAAATTTCAGAAATTTGAGAAATTAAGAGTCTTTAGTATTTTCCTTCCGCTGTTATTTAGTGGTAAATTTAAATAAGTGACGAACGTGAAAGTTTAAATTTGCCAAAATTTTGAGATTAAATTATGTTTATGTTATTTTGCATGGAAATTAAATAAGTAACCAACATGAAAAATTTAATTTCCAATGTTTAAGTTTAATTTCAGTATGTTTGTATTATTTTTATTATGTTTTGCATGGAACTAAAGTAACCAACGTGAAATTATTATTTCCATGTTAATTAAGTTGTTTTGGATGAAACGATTTTGTTAAGTAACCAACGTCAAAGACAATTATATGTCATTTCTAATTGTTTAAGTGTTATATTCTAAGTATGTGCTGAATTTAGTATTATTATTTAGTTCATTTCTAACCCCTATATTTATTTTATGTTTATTTTATTAAGGTGCCTCCAATGTGGTAAGTCTCATTGCTTCCATAGAGACTCTCATGGGTCACAACTATGGAACATAGAATGAGAGGCTACGTATGAACTTAGCCATTGTAAATCTTGGTTTTTTCTTAAGAAAGGATTGTCCTGTTGAGTCTGAGGTCCATGTTGCTCAAAATAAGGAAACTGATGAGCAATTCTCAGTAAGAAAAGTGGAATACATTACACTTAAGGGGAGATACAATAAGGACTATGAGGCTTGGGAAGAATCAAACAGAAAATGCCTCATGGTCATTAAGGCCACCATTTTTGAGTCCATTAGAGGAGCCATACCTGATTGTGAATTAGCTACTGAGTATCTTGCTAAGGTTAAAAGCCAGTACACAGGCTCTACTAAGACATTAGCAAGCACTCTTATTATGAGACTTGTTAATGAGAAGTATGCTAGTGGGGGTGTGAGGGATCACATCCTTAAGATGAATAAATTGAAAGCAAATCTCAAAACTTTGAACTTAGCCATGCCTGATGAGATGCTTGTGCATATCATCTTCATGTCTTTGCCCAAAGAATTTGAGGCTTTTGTGATCAACTACAATTCCAAGGAAGATAGCTGGACTTTAGAGAAAGTCATGGCTATGTGCATTCAGGAAGAATAACACATTCAGGGTAAGGGTGGAGATTTCATCAACCTTGCTAAGGGTAAGGGTAAGGGAAAGAGAAAGACTTACTTACCTTTTCAAACCACCATCTTTCAAAGTGGAAGGTTCATCCTCTAAGGGCAAAGGGATAGCTCCTTAGTCTTTTGGTCAAAAGTTAAAGCTAGACCAGCGATTTTGAAAGAGAAAGAGGGTTTTAGTTTTGTGAAGTGGTGTGCTAAGAATGGTAATGGTACTATTACTTTTGTTAATGAATCTCTGTATTTAGCTTATTCACGATCTACCCAATGGATTGACTCAGGTGCAATTGTGCACGTTTGTAATTCTATACAGGGTTAAGTATCATGAAGACTATAAGAAGGGTGGAAAGGACCATCAAAGTTGCTGATGGCCATGAACCTCAAGTACAAGACATTGGAGTTTATTCACTTAAAATTAGTTGTTATTTTGTACATGGGCTTCATGATGTTCTCTACGTTCCTACCTTAAAAAGAAATTGGATTTTAGTCTAATGTTTGGATAATTATGGTTATGTATGCTATTTTTGGAATGATAGATGTTCCATTAGTTTCCATAATAATATTGTGCGTCTTGCCTTCAGACAAGACATGCTTTATTTGTATCCACTCATGATAATGTTGATCTTTTAAGTGATTATCAAATTTCTACTAAGATCGATGTCGGGTGAAACAAGCGCAAAAGAATCAATTTCCAAACATTGTCGAAATTATGGTATTGTCGCTTATACCGTATTTCGAGGTGGAGAATCAAATTCTTAGTATCTCAATCAATTCTACCTCACATAGACTTTTCAGATTTAGAAAAATGCATTGATTGCGTTAAAGGAAAATTTGATAAGACCATTAAGTAGAACGCCATATATAGTATGGGAATCTTAGAATTAATTCACACGAGCATTCGTGGTCCGTTTCCCATGGTATCCATCGACGAATATGATTTGTTCATAATGTTTACGGATGACTAAATTCATTATGGTTATATATATCAAATCAAGGAGCGATCGGAAGTATTGGATAAGTTTAACATATTTAAGGCTGGAGTAGAAAATCAGCACAACGTTAAAATCAAAGTAGTAATATCCTATCATGGAGGTGAGTAGTACAGTCGGCATACCACATATGGTCAGATTCCTGGACCTTTTGCGAGGTTCCTACAAGAACATGTTATAGTTGCCCAATATTCTACAGCGGACAAACCTCAATAGAACGATGTTGCAGAACATATAAACCGTACACTTATGGATATGGTAAGAAACATGTTAAGTTATTCTAGGTTACCGATTAGCCTATGGATGGAGGCGTTAAAAATTGCCATTCATGTGCTTAATCGGATCCCTACTAAGTTAGTACCTCAAACAATGTATGAGATGTGAATAGGAGTAAGCTCTCACTAAACTATTTTCATATTTGGGGTTGTCCAGCTGAGGCTAAAATGGTCAACCCAAGCATTAGTAAACTAGATTCTATAATAGTTAGTTGTCATTTTGTTGGCTATCCTAAGAAGAGTAAAGGTTTTAGGTTCAATTGTCCGGGTCGGCATACTAAGTTCATAAAAACACGACATGCCGTATTTTTAGAAGACACTATGATCATGGGGAGCACAGTAAGGCGGGAAATAGACCTTGAGGAGAAGCGGATTACTTTACTCACTCTGATGACTCAAGAGCCATATTTCTCCCTATCTGCTATCATTGTGCCACTGGTGCCTACCACTGGTGACACAACGCCTTTTGTTGAACCTCCAACGGCCCAAACAGAAATAAGTGAGGTTCCACCTTTCGTGCCCATTGAGCATATGTTCAAACAAAATGAAGTTCAACATAAGCCTCCACCCTCAGATGATGCTCAAGTAAGAAGATCACAAAGAGTAAGACGATCAGCCATTTCACCATTTCAGACGATTATCAGACCTACTTAAGTGAAGAGGTTAAGATGGAGGATGATCCCACCTCTTTCGAAGATGCCATGAGAAGACCTTAGTCATCTGAATGGCGTAAGGCCATGGAGGATGAAATGAGTTCTATGAGTGCCAACAAAGTACGGGACTTAGTAGAATTTTTTAAAAGAGCAAAAACAGTAAGTTGTAAATGGGTCTGCAAGATCAAATGTGACTCTTAAGGGAAGATCGATAAGTATAAGGCCAGATTTGTGGCAAAAGGGTTCACTCGGAGGGAAGGTATTGATTATAATGAGACAATTTCTCCAGTGTCACCTAAGGATTTTTTTTTTTTGAATCATCATGGCGTGAGTAGCGCATTACGACTTTGAATCACAACAAATGGATGTAAAGACGTCGTTTCTAAATGGGGATTTTTATGAGGATGTCTATATGACACAACCGAAAGGTTTTGTCGTTAAGGGTAAGGAACATATGGGATGCCACTTGAAGAAGCCCATTTATGGACTTAATCAAGCTTCAAGACTGTAGTACCTCAAGTTTGATGAGACGTTTAGAAAGTTTGGGTATAAGGAAAATGAGGAGAATAATTGCATTTATGCTAAGTTTAAGAATGAAAAGTTTACTTTCTTAGTTATTTATGTGGATGACATACTGTTAGCTAGTAGTGATGTCAACTTACTCTTAGAAACTAAGAAGGTCTTATCCTCAAACTTTGATATGAAGGATCTAGGTGAAGCGACCTATGTTTTAGGGGTTGAGATACGATGATATTCTGTTAAAAGGGTTTTAGGACTATCATAGATGGTATACTTAGAAAGTACGGTATGCATGCTAGTAAGCCCTCGCCCACTCTAATAGTTAAGTGCGATAGATTTTCAAACTCTCAATCGCCTAAGAATCAATATGAGGTTGATCAGATGAAATGAATTCCTTATGCTTGTGCTGTTAGAGGCTTAATGTATGATCAAGTATGTACACGCCCTTCCTTAGCATTCGTGACTGGGATGCTTGGCACATATCAAAGTAATTCAGGATTAGACCGCTAGAAAGCCGTTAAAAAGGCTTTATGATATATATATATATATATATATATATATATATATATATATATATATATATATATATAGGATACTAAGAACCTCATGCTAACGTATAGTACGACCGAATCACTAGAAATAGTGGGTCATTTAGACTTAGATTACGCGGGTTGTGTGGATACTAAGAAATATATGTCAGGTTACATGTTCACCCTCGAGAATGGAGTGATATTGTGCCAAAGCTCCAAAGAAGCAATCACTATATTGTCCACAATGTATGCCAAGTTTGTTGCTTGTTATGAGGCTACCAGACAGGCATCTTGTCTTAAGAAATTTGTTCCCAGTCTCAAAGTAGTCGACAATAGCCATAAACCACTTAATTTATACTGCGATAGTCAACCAACAGTTTTACACTCTCTTAACAACAAGTCGAGTGGTGTTGCCAAACACATCGACATTAAGTACTATGTTGTGAAAGAGAAAATCCAGAATTACACAATTAGTCTCCAGAATTTTAGTACTAAACAAATGCTTGCAGATATGCTAACTAAGGGCCTTCCACCCAATGTATTCAGAGAGCATGTAGCTGACATATGTTTAAGGAAGACCTTGTGATACTGTCCTGAATTTTAAGGAGCCACCAGTGTATAAGATTATTTCTAATTGTGAGACGTACCGTGGTCGTCAAGTCAAGCAGTGCGTAAATGGTTGTTTTGATGCTCGTGCCCTTTATGTCAAACCGTGAAGATATATATATATATATATATATATATATATATATATATATATATATATATATATATATTAGTTTAATAAATAAGATAGTAAGTTAAGGTCCCGAGATCAAGGGAGGGAATGGTAGTTGGTTTTGATCTCGGGGGTGATGTGGGCAACAACCATGCCCCCCCCCCCCCCCCCGAGTCCTACTCCATCACGTGCCCTGATCGGGGGCGGAACCGACTTCCATTTGGTGCGGCCCCCTCTTGTCCGCACAACAATAATTAGAGGGAGAGGGTCGGGGCCTCGATCACCAGTTGATCGAGTGCCTCAACCTCTTCCACAATCCCTTGTTACGATCTGTTAAAGCGTGCAGCGAGGAGAAGGTCCCCACCTTCTTCCCGGCACTCTTCCGTCGCCATCAACCTCCCTACATCGTCGCCTCCTCTGCATCGACGGTCGGCACAACGCCAGACCATCGCTGCTTCGACTTGCTCTCTACACCGCCGATCTCCAAAAAGCACCAAGTGCTTTCACTATGCCCTCTGCCCAATGGCATCGAGCGACATCTCCAAAGAAGGTACATGTAAGACCTATGTGTGCTAAATACATTGGCTTGTAGTGAATACACTTGGCTTTGATGATAAAAGTTTTGAATATCACCAAAACACCTTTTTATCAAGGTCCGACTCTAGCTCCGAGCTACAACAAGGTCCGACGGTAGGTCCGGTTTGGTTTGGGTAGCTCCGGCTACGTTAGATGCTAGGTCCGACTTCTTGATAAGGTCCGACTAGCTTTGGTTAGGTCCGGTGAGCTTTATCTTTAGCTCCAGCATGTCTTTGATAGCTCTGGTATATATTTGATAGCTCCGGAATGCTTTTGCTAAGCTCTGACGTACTTTGTCTAGCTCCGGTTTTTGGGTTTACTAGTTCCGACTAGTTCTGGTTAGCTCCGGCGCTAGGTCCTGCTAGTTTTGTAAGCTCCGGCGGGAGCTTGGTTGTACTAGTTTTGGTAAGCTCCGGCGCTAGGTTCTACTAGCTTTTGTTAGCTCCGGCTCAAGGTCCGGGTTGCTCCGGCAAGGTCCGGAACTTGACCGCATTGCTTCTGTTTTTCATTTACAATGTTTCGTACTTGCTTTACATTGTTGGAAAGATTGCTTAGTATTCATTTGCTAAGTTTTTGGTGCGTTTTGGTTGATATGGATGATATCATGTTACTGTGGTTTTGCAACATGCTTATGTGAGGTTCTCACGTAGGGTGTTGTGTTCGGAACTAACTTGAGTCAAGTCGAGGACTTGGGCTCGTATGGATTGGTTGTTTATTCATGTGCAGGTGTTACTTGAGTTCAAGTCATGGCTGGTGACGGGATCCATTGGACTAGTCTCAGGGAGGAGATGAGGTTCCAACAACCAAGTTCGGGAGGAACTGTGGTTGAGCTGATCAGGAGGTCGCGCAGGATGATTGAATCAAGGGCAGTGCATATGAAGGTTACTGAACGTCGAAGGAAGGTGTTCGCACGTATGCATGCGGTGCATGACATGGCAACATGGTTTTGAAGATGGGATAAGGAAGGGAAGATCTGGTCGGAAGGATCGGATCGTACCGGTTGATGACTTTGGCTGTGGCGGAGTCGGGTTTAACTTAAATATGGAAAGATTTGAGTTTGTTATGATAGGATTTCGTGTGGGTCACGAATCTGAGTTGTTTAGGAATGTGGGATACGTTCCTAAGGTGTTTGGAAGTCTTAAGATTGCTTCTATCTGCGTATAGAAGAATCTTGAGCAGTTATTGAAAGTTACGATTCATGATCTGAGTAGGATTGGAGTCCTAGTTGATATTGGGATGGCCTAAGGGCTGGTTATATAAGCAAGGGAGCCCAGAGCTCGTGGCGCACGACTTTGGAGCTGTTCCTCTTGTGTTCTATTGAATAAAATTCGTAGTTTGAAGGAACTTTTTGTGCCTTGTTCGTCCGACTTGTTCCAGACATGTTTTACTCGTCGAGTTTCTGGACAGCACCACCTTTCGTCGGTGGTTTTATCATAACTCGAGTTTTACAGATTCAATTGACGTGATTCTTTTTGGGTTGTCTTCATAACTTGATTTTCTATCATCTGTCAAAATTTCATGGTCATTGGATTTGTGGTTTCTGATCTACACGAGTTTCTTTGCAGCATTCCAGAACTGTTTTTCTCGGGTAGGGCAGATTGATCTTTGTTTGATCTTTCGATCATAACTTGAGTTTTCCTTGACGGATTTGAGTGATTCTTTTTGTGTTGTCTTCGTGACTTGATTCTCTCTTATATCTATTTTGTCATGGTGAAACACGTTTAGATTAGTCTCACACACGATTTCTTTAACAGATCGTTTTTCTACCGAAAGGGTTTGGGGTTTAATTGTTTGCGCTGCGTAAGATTTTTAAATCTACCATTCACCCCCCTCTGGTAGCTTTTCACGTGCTCTTCGATCCTAAAATTGGTATCAGAGCCACGGTGCTCTAATCTTTGTGATTTGCGCGTGTTATTGACTAATGATCATGGAGAAGTACTCCGCTAGAACTTGTGTGTTTGCTGGTATTGATTTTCAGGTTTGGAAGGCACGCATGGAGGCTTTCATCCAGGCACAAGGCTTTGCAATATCGGAGAAGGTGTATAAGCCTTATGAAGTGCCACCCAATGATCAAGTCATGGCCACAAACCTACGGGACGTCGACAACAACAACAAAGCCCGAAACTTGATCATCCAAGGACTCACTCAAAGCGACTTTGATCGTGTCGCGCACCTCCGATCAGCATACGATGTTTGGAGAGCTCTCTGTGATTATCATGAAGGCTCCAACACAATCAAGGAGGTAAAACAAGATATGTTTAAAAAGGAATATATGCGTTTTGAGATGCAACCAGATGAGTCTATCGATGACCTTTTTGCTCGTTTCAATAAAATTCTCAGCAACTTACGTAGTGTCAATGTAAATTTTTCTTATGCTGAGAATGCTAGGCAACGTGCGTTACACATGTCAATTTGGGAGATGAAAGTAACATCTATTCGTGAATCAACTGTCATGAGTTCTCTTACATTAGATGTACTTTATTCTAAACTAAAAACTCATGAAATTGACATCCTAGCACGTAAGAACCCAAATAAGTCTATTGCATTTGTTTCACAACGTGATATGTCTAGCTCCGGCCAATCATCATCTTGCAATACTCTTGCTTTATTGTCCTCACTAACCCTGGAGTAGATCGAAGAATTTCCAGAAGAGGAGTTGGCACTCATCTCTACTAGATTCTCAAAAGCATTGCAAAATGTGAGAACTAAAAGGAGAGGAAGCTCCGGACCTCAACGTTGTTTTGAATGTGGTAAAACAGGACACTTTCATATAGAATGCCCTAACCTTTCAGGTCCGACCACCCGGGAAGAAAAACAAAGCAAGGTCCGGACCTCCTCTGGAAATTCCAACAAAAAGAAAAAGAAGGGTACCATAGGACACAAGATGATTAACAGCTTCATCACCGCACTTCAAGAACTTAGTTCAAGTGATGTAGACTTTGAAAGTGATGAAGATGATGACGATCTGGCCAACTTATGCTTCATGGCGGGCAAAACAAGATCAAGATCAAGTCAGGAGGATGCAGAACACAACAGTGAAGACGATGAGGTATGTTCTACCTGCAATGAAATGTGTGATGCTATTTCTCGTGCAACTATTATTGTCAAGAAAAAGAACAAAAAGCTTAGGGATAATGCTGCTAAAATTGAATCACTAGAATATGAAATTAACCGTTTAAAAACTTTGATTCCTAGTGATGATGCATGTCCCTCATGTGACTTAATCTATGAACAATTGTCCACATTAAGAAGTGCACACTCCTCCACTCTAGATAGACTTGATGAAGAAACTGAAAAGAACAGAGAGCTTGCTGCACTTAATGATAAAAACTTGAAAGATGCTAGTTGTTGTACAATTGATTTGCATTGTTCTACTTGTGATGATCTTGATTAGAAACTACAGGATGCTATGAATGAAATTTCAATATTGAACAATGCTTTACGTTCTCATGGAGTTAAATTTTGTTCCAAT